>SJYV01030206.1:37365-198207 GCA_006410875.1 Neotragus pygmaeus
ATCACAATAAACTGTGGAAAATTCTGAGAGAGATGGGAATACCAGACCACCTGACCTGCCTCTTGAGAAATCTGTATGCAGGTCAGGAAGCAACAGTTAGAACTGGACATGGAACAACAGACTGGTTCCAAACAGGCAAAGGAGTACACCAAGGCTGATATTGTCACCCTGCTTATTTAACTTATATACAGAGTACATCATGAGAAACGCTGGGCTGGAAAAAGCAAAGCTGGAATCAAGATTGCCAGGAAAATCAATAACCTCAGATAAGCAGATGACAGAAAGTGAAAAAGAATTAAAGATCCTCTTGATGAAAGGAAAAGAGGAGAGTGAAAAAGTTGGCTTAAAGCTCAACATTCAGAAAACTAAGAACATGGGAAACAGTGAAAACAGTGGCTGACTATTTTTCGGGGCTCCAAAATCACTGCAGATGGTGATTGCAGCCATGAAATTAAAAGATGCTTACTCCTTGGAAGGAAAGTTATGACCAACCTAGACAGCATATTAAAAAGCCTGTATGCGAGACAGCAAAAGAGACACAGATGTATAGAACAGTCTTTTGGACTCTGTGGGAAAGGGAGAGGGTGGGATGATTTGGGAGAATGTCATTGAAACATGTATAATATCATATAAGAAATGAATCGCCAGTCTAGGTTCAATGCAGGATACAGGATGCTCAGGGCTGGTGCACTCGGATGACCCAGAGGGATGGTATGGGGAGAGAGGTGGGAGGGGGGTTCAGGATTGGGAACACGTGCACACTCATGGTGGATTCATGTTGATGTATGGCAAAACCAATACAATATTGTAAAGTAAAATAATAATAATAATATTAATAAAGAAATGTAGAGACATTAGTTTGTCAACAAAGGTCCGTCTAGTCATGACTATGGTTTTTCCAGTGGTCATGTATGGATGTGAGAGTTGGACTATAAAGAAAGCTGAGTGCTGAGGAATTGATGTTTTTGAACTGTGGTGTTGGAGAAGACTCTTGAGAGTCCCTTGGACTGCAAGGAGATTCAACCAGTCCATTCTAAAGGAGATCAGTCCTGGGTATTCACTGGAAGGACTGATGTTGAAGTTGAAACTCCAATACTTTGGCCATCCTATGCAAAGAACTGACTCATTTGAAAAGACTCTGATGCTAGGAAAGATTGAGGGCAGGAGGAGAAGGGGACAACAAAGGATAAGATGGTTGGATGGCATCACCAACTCAATGGACATGGGTTTGGGTGGACTCCGGGTGTTGGTGATGGACAGGGAGGCCTGCCGTGCTGTGGTTCATATGGTCATAAAGAGTTGGACAGGACTTATTGAGTGAACTAGCTTATCTACATTTATTTGCTTTTAAATGTATTCCCAGGTGGCATTGTGGTAAATAATCTGCATGTCAATGCAGGAGACATAAGAGATATGAGTTTGATCCCTGGGTGGGGAAGATACACCTGGAGGAGTAAATGGCAATCCATTCCAGTATTTTTGCCTGGAAAATTCCGTGGACAGAGGCACCAAGAGGGTTGCAAAGAGTTGGACACGACTTTCATGGACACATAAACTTTTTGTTCCAGTAATGTTATCCACATGAAGAAATAGGAATAGAGAATCAGAACACGTCTCATAGTGTAGCTCATAAACGTTAGTTACAGTGAATAAATGGAGACTCCATGTCATAAAAATTCTAATGTCTTTCTCTTGTAAATTTGCCAGATGTTAAGTCATATCCTTTGGAAGGTTTGGAAATAATTATTCCTATCATTTCCCTGTCATTAAATTCTCTGGTGTGATACAAAGTTCAAGTTGATAAATACAAATGGTTAACCATATTGTTCTGGCTATGAACTTGAGACCTTTGTTTAAATGAGTAGAAGGAAAAGTTAAAAAACAATCTGTGATCTAAAGTTTTTACTCAGACATTATTCTTGTATTCTATATAATATTTATCAACTTTGTAAGTAGCAGCTATTCAAAATGATCTCCATAATCTCTTAAACTCACCTCAATTAGTCACAGTACAACCAGTTGTGATAACAGACCAGAAAAATAGCAAAATTATTTGTGTCACATTCTAATGGCAGTGCTAATTTAACTAAGAAATTACTATATAATGTTACAGCCTAAACAGTCACTGATATTAATTTCAGATTAAATTTCAAATTAAGAGAAAAATTAGTTATAAAATAATAATTAGAAGAAAAAACAGCTTAGCACATCATTTAAAATATTTTTTTAATTTTTATATGTTATATAGAAGCATTCACATAACAATTTTTAAATAACTTATCTCCTATATGTGTTTTTCTTACTTTAAATTTCTATCATATTTTAACATACATGTGAAATTTTTATACAGATTAAAAGAGTCCATAGTTATCCCTCTTCATGTGCCAATTCACTTAACCCTTTATATCTCACTGTTTCTTTCCTCTTACATATAAATCAAAGAGACAGGTAACTAAACTGGTTTCATCTGATTCATTCATTTTCTTATATGAATAAAGTATTGAACATTTCTTTAATGAATGAGGAGTGCAGCAGATGTCAAATGTGGCATACTGAAGACATACTGACATATCAAAATATGGCTGATTGAAAATAAATGCTAGAATTACTGATGCTTGAAAAGCAGTTGGCAGAGTAATCTCTGATTGGATCTATATGAACATCACTCCAGATATGTCCTACGCAATGTACTTCAATTCACTTTAAGACAAGAACATACATGCAATGAGCATTTAAAAAATTAAGGTTATGTTGAAAACACATATTCCTCTCTATTCTATAAGCAATTGTGAGTACAAAAAAGTGCTTGTAAATATTAAATTTCAGCACCTTTGGAGTCTACAGTTGTGATAATGGAAGACTGGTATTATAACAACAGATAGATTAAGGCCACTTCCTTTAGTAAAAGCTTTATTTATCTGCAGAATAAATGCTACTAAGATGTCATTTGTTACTTTAATTATAGCAATATGTCTTCCACTTGCCNGAGTCTACAGTTGTGATAATGGAAGACTGGTATTATAACAACAGATAGATTAAGGCCACTTCCTTTAGTAAAAGCTTTATTTATCTGCAGAATAAATGCTACTAAGATGTCATTTGTTACTTTAATTATAGCAATATGTCTTCCACTTGCCTAGAGTAAAAAGTTTACTTTAATTCATATCTCAGTTTTATGATTAAAACATCAAACACTACATATGCTAAATTCTCACACTACTTACAGCACACAGACATGAAAAATTTTGCTACAGATGCTGCTCTGGTCATCAGGATTTGTTGAAAATCTCTTGAAAAAAAAATTGTTTAATCTCTTATGCACAAATGTTCAACTGTCATTTACAGTTGATATTATTTGAAAAAAAAGTAAAAATATAGAATTTGCAATTTAGCATTCGCATACATGGAAATCCCACAATGTTAAGTGAATATTTCAAAATAATAACTCCTGCATAAAATATAATTAGCATGAATATAGATTATTTTATTACTTTTAGTAAACTGTTTTCAGTTTATCAGAGGATTATGTCATTAGCATTTACAATATAGTTATGAGAAAGGAGAATTAGAAAAAAATCTAAATCATCAGCCTAGTTTTGAATTTCAAGTCAATCAACAAGAATTGTATGAATAATTAAAGAGAAAAATTTTGAGGGCATGCTTATCTGATAATAATTTTCCTATTTCACTCAAATGCACCAAGAATAAACAATTGAAGGAATTTAGCAAAGGGAAGAGAGAAGATGGGAATCTAGTTGACCATTTCTAAAACTGCCTTCATAAAAATTACATATTTCACTAAATCAGGGATAATGTTGGGAGAATAGACAGATAATTAGTGCTCTAGGTGTCTATCAGCATTTACTGAGACCTAGGAGGGGACAAAATTTATCTAGGAGAAAAATCATCAGACTGAAAAAAAGGCTGTATGTTTATAGATGAAATTTGTGATATTTCTCTTTCTCTGAATATTTTTCTTGAGATATTTATAATATCATCATCTTTTGACAGTATCTGCCCAATTGAATGAGATACCTTTATTTTTAATCAATATTATGAGAAGGAAAATTTTATGTTTCAGTCAAAATATTGTCAAAATCATAATAAAGCTATCAAGATTTCAGTAATTTTGACTGTATATTGACAGTACTTAAAATAACACTATTTTATTAATGGATATTATGGCTGCTCTGGTCCCCTAATCACTTCCACAATACATACATATGGAAAGGAAAAGTGCTACTAATAGTAAATGTATTGACAGTATTGCCAACCAAAGATACCCAAGTGAATGCAGAGTTCAAGAGAAAAGCAAGAAAAGATAAAGCCTTCTTGAGTGAACAATGCAAGGAAATAGAGGAAAACAATACAATGACTAGAGATCTCTTTAAGAAAATTGGAGATACCAAGGGAACATTTCATGCAAAGATGGGAACAATAAAGGATAGAAACATCAAGGACCTAACAGAAGCAGAAGATATTAACAAGAGGTAGCAAGAATACACAGAAGAACTATACAAAAGAGATCTTCATGAACTGCATAACCACAGTGATGTGATCGCTCATCTAAAGCCAGACATCCTGGAGCATGAAGTCAAGGAGACTTTAGGAAGCATTGCCACAAACAAAGGTGGTGGAGGTAATGAAATTCCAGGTGAGCTATTTCAAATCCTAAAAAACGATGCTGTTAAAGTGCTGTACTCAATATGCCAGCAAATTTGGAAAACTTAGGAGTGGCCACTGGATGGAAAAAGGGCAGTTTTCATACCAATGCCAAAGAATGTTCAAACCACTATACAATTGCACTCATTTCACATGCAAGCAATATTACACTCAAAATACTTCAAGCTAAGCTTCAGAGGTATGTGAAATGAAAACCTGTATATGTTCAAGCTGGATTTAGAAAAGCCAGAGGAACAAGAGATCAAATTGCAAAACATATGCTGGATCATAGAAAAATACAAGGGAATTCCCAAATAATAATAATAATCTACTTCATCTTCATTAACTACTCTAAAGCCTTTGACTGTGTGGATCACAACAAACTGGAAAATTCTTAAAAAGATGGGGTTACTAGACGACCTTACTTGCCTCCCAAGAAACCTGTATTCAGATCAAGAAGAAACAGTTAGAACCAACATGGAACGGCACACTGGTTCAAAATTGGGAAAGGGGTATGTCAAGGCTGTATATTGTCAATCTGCTAATTTAACTTTTCTGCAGAGGACATCATGCAAAATGCTGGGCTGGTTGAAGCATAAGATGGAATCAAAATTGCTGGGAAAAATACCAATAACCTCGGATATTGGCTTCCCTGTTGGCTCAGAGGTTAAAGCGTCGGCCTCCAATGTGGGAGACCAGGGTTCGATCCCTGGGTCAGGAAGATCCCCTGGAGAAGGAAATGGCAACCCACTCCAGTATTCCTGCCTGGAGAATCCCATGGATGGAAGAGCCTGGTGGGCTACCATCCATGGGATCGCAAAGTGTCGGACACGACTGAGCGACTNGGAAGATCCCCTGGAGAAGGAAATGGCAACCCACTCCAGTATTCCTGCCTGGAGAATCCCATGGATGGAAGAGCCTGGTGGGCTACCATCCATGGGATCGCAAAGTGTCGGACACGACTGAGCGACTTCACTTTCTTTCAGATATGCAGATGATACCACCCTTCTGGTGGAAAGCAAAGAGG
Source organism: Neotragus pygmaeus (assembly GCA_006410875.1). Classification (NCBI taxonomy): domain Eukaryota; kingdom Metazoa; phylum Chordata; class Mammalia; order Artiodactyla; family Bovidae; genus Neotragus; species Neotragus pygmaeus. Next base: position 43,055 of record SJYV01030206.1, read on the forward strand.
AACAAAAAAGTCTCATGAAGGTGAAAGAGGAGAGTGAGAAAGCTGGCTTAAATTTCAACATTCAAAAAGCTAAGATCATGGCATCTGTTTTCATCACTTCATGGCAAATAGATGGGGAAAAAATAGAAACAGTAACAGATTTTATTTTCTTGGGCTCCAAAATCACTGCAGATGATGACTATGGCTGCAAAATTAAAAAAAAAAAAAATCTCCTGTTCCTTGGAAGAAAAGCTATGACAAACAGGGACAGATTATTAAAAAGCAGAGACATCACTTTACTGACAAAAATCCATATAGTCAAGGCTATGATTTTTCTAGCAGTCATGTATGGATGTAAGAGTTGCACCATGAAGAAGGCTGAGCGCTGAAGAATTGATGCTTTCAAATTGTGGTTCTGGAGAAGTCTCTCGAGAGTCCCTTGGACAGCAAGGAGATCAAGCCAGTCAATCCTAAAGGAAATCAATCCTGAATATTCATTGAAAGGATTGATGCTGATGGTCCAAGAATTAGGCCACCTGATGCAAAGAAATTATTCATTGGAAAAGACCCTGATACTAGGAATGNCCTTGGACAGCAAGGAGATCAAGCCAGTCAATCCTAAAGGAAATCAATCCTGAATATTCATTGAAAGGATTGATGCTGATGGTCCAAGAATTAGGCCACCTGATGCAAAGAAATTATTCATTGGAAAAGACCCTGATACTAGGAATGCTCGAGGGCAAGAGGAGAAGCATCTGACAGAGGATGAGATGGTTGGTTGGCATCACTGATTCCATAGACATGAGTTTGAGCAAACTCAGGGAGATAGTGAAGGACAGGAAAGCCTGGTGTGCTATAGTTCATGGCGTCACAAAGCATCGAAGACGACTTAGTGACTGAGCAACAGCTACAATCTCCACTAAGTTTTCATTTTGTAAAATAGAAACTCTGTAGCCATTAAACCATTAAATATCAACATTCCATTTTATTCCACCCTCATCTCCTGGCAGAGACCCATTCTATTTTCTGTGTCTGAAGTAACTCATAGAAGTGAAATCATATAGTATTTATCTTTTTGTGACTGGCTTATTTCACTTACCATTGTACCCTCAAGGTCATACATGTTGTGGTGTATGTAGGAATGTACTTCCTTTTTAAGACTGATTAATGCTCATAATATTCAAAAACAACAACAAAATCTGACAAATCTATTAAAACATTAGCAAAGGCCTTGAACAGACATTTTCCAAATGAGGATACACAACTGAATAATAAGCACATTAAGACATGGTTGATATCACTAATCAATAATAAAATGTAATTCAAAACTACAATGTGATATCACATCACATCCCTTAAAAAAAAAGAAAAAAAATGATAAAACAGAAAATAAAAAGTCAGTGAAACATAGGGACCTAAGTGCACTGTTGAGAGCAATATATAATGCTACAACTTTGTGGAAAATCATTTGGTGACTCTTAATATTGAAAATCAGAGAAGGCAATGGCAACCCACTCCAGTACTCTTGCCTGGAAAATCCCATGGATGGAGGAGCCTGGTAGGTTGCAGTCCATGTGGTCGCTAGGAGTTGGACGTGACTGAGAGACTTTACTTTCACTTTTCACTTTCATGCATTGGAGAAAGAAATGGCAACCCACTCCAGTATTCTTGCCTGGAGAATCCCAGGGACAGGGGTGGGCTGCTGTCTATGGGGTCGCACAGAGTCGGACAAGACTGAAGCAACTTAGCAGCAGCAGCAGCAGCAATATTTCAATAGACATATCATACAATCCTTCAATTCCATTTATAGATATATACCCCAAAGAATTGAAAGCATTATCTCAAAGAATTATTTGTATACCTGTGTTCATAATAGCACTACTCTCAGTAGGTAAAATGTGGAGGCAACCACAGTGTCCACTTATGAATGAATGGATAAGCCAAATGTGGTTTCAGTTCAATTCAGTTCAGTTCAGTTATTCAGTTGTGTTTGACTCTGTGATCCCATGGACTGCAGCACGCCACACTTCCTTGTTCGTCTCCAAATCCCAGAGCTTACTCAAATTCATGTCCATTGAGTCGGTGATGCCATCCAACCATCTCATCCTCTGTCATCTCCTTCTCCTCCTGCCTTCAATCTTTCCCAGCATCAGGGTTCTTTCAAATGAGTCAGCTCTTCACAATCAGGCAGCCAAAGTTTTGGAGTTTCAGCTTAAGTATTGGTCCTTCCAATGAATATTCAGGACTGATTTCCTTGAGAATGAACTGGTTGGATTTCCTTACTGTCCAAGGGACTCTCAAGAGTCTTCTCCAACACCATAGCTCAAAAGCATCAGTTCTTTGGCACTTTGTTTTCTTTATAGTTCAACTCTCCCAGCCATACATGACTACTGGAAAAACCATAGCCTTGACTAGACGGATTTTTGTTGGCAAAGTCATTTTTCTGCTCTTAAATGTGCTGTCTAGGTTGTCATAACTTTTCTTCCAAGGAGCAAGAGTCTTTTAATTTCATGGCTGCAGTCACCATATGCAGTGATTTTGGAGCCCCCCAAATATAAAGTCTTGTCATTGTTTCCACTGTTGGCCCATTTATTTCCCATGAAGTAATGGGACCAGATGCTATGATCTTAGTTTTCTGAATGTTGAGTTTTAAGCCAAGTTTTTCACTCTCCTCTTCCACTTTCATCAAGAAGCCTTTTAGTTCTTCAATTTCTGCCATAAGGGTGGTGTCATCTGCATATCTGAGGTTATTGATATTTCTCTGGGCAGTCTTGATTCTTAAATAAGCAGGGTGACAATATACAGCCTTGACATACTCCTTTCCCAATATGGAACCAGTCTGTTGTTCTATGCCCAGTTCTAAAGTGTTGCTTCTTGACGTGCATACAGGCTTCTTAAGAGGCAGGTTAGGTGGTATGGTATTCCCATCTCTTTCAGAATTTTCCACAATTCACACAGTCAATTGTTTTGGCATAGTCAATAAAGCAGAGGTATATATATATATATATATATTTTTTTTTTTTTCTGAAACTATCTTGCTTTTTCAATGACCCAATGGCTGTTGGCAATTTGGTCTTTGGTTCTGCATTTTTTAAAACCAGCTTCAATATCTGGAAATTCATGATTCATATACTGCTGAAGCTTGACTTGGAGAATTTTAAGCATTACTTTGCTAGCTTGTGAGATGAGTGCAATTGTATGGTACTTTGAGTATTCTTTGATACTGTCTTTTGGGGATTGGAATGAAAACAGACTTTTTCCAGTTCTGTGGCCATTGCTGAGTTTTCAAAATTTGCTGGCATATTGAGTTCAGCACTTTCACAACATCATCTTTTAGGATTTGAAATAGCTCAACTGAAATTCCATCACCTCCACTACCTTTGTTCATAGTGATGCCTCTCAGTGCCCACTTGACTTCAGATTCCAAGATGTCTGGTTCTAGCTGAGTGATCACATCATCGGGTTATGAAGATTTTTTTGTATAGTTCTTCTGTGTATTCTTGCCACCTCTTCTTAATATCTTCTGCTTCTGTTAGGTTCATACCATTTCTGTTCTTTATTATGCTCCTCTTTGCATGAGAGGTTCCCTATTACTGCCTCCTGTAGAATGTCAGGAATCTCCATCCACAGTTCTTCAAGCATTCTTTCAATCAGATCTAATCCCTTCAATCTATTTTTCACTTCCACTGTATAATTGTAAGAGATTTGATTTAGGTCATACCTGAATGGTCTAATGGTTTTCTCTACTTTGTTCAATTTAGGTCTGAATTTGGCAATAAGGAGTTCATGGTCTGAGCCACAGTCAACTCCTGGTCTTGTTTTTGCTCAATGAATAGAGCTTTCCCATCTTTGGCTACAAAGAATATAATCATTCTGATTTTGGTATTGACCATCTGGTGATGTCCACGTGTAAAGTCTTCTCTTGTATTGCTGGAAGAAGGTGTTTGGTCTGACAGGACGTTCTCTTGGTAAAACTCTATTAGCTTTTGCCCTGTTTTATTTTGTACTCCAAGGCCAATTTTGCCTGTTACTCCAATGTTCTTTAGACTATATTTTATACAAGCCCACCAAATATATAAATTTCCTTAAACTAGAATAGCTTTTCTTTTGCCTCCTGAATATTTTCACTTCATTGAGACAGATTTTTGTCTATTAACCCAATCTTGCATTTTTTTAAATAGTGAATCATTAATTTTCTTAACATTACAAAATAGAAAAAAAAAGATGAAAAATAATATAAAAGGGCTATCAAATCATCATATATAAGTAATACTGACATTTTATAGCATCTTCTCACATTTTTTAACAGATAAACTTTATTAGCAATAATGTGATTTCTTAATTGTGATTGATATATTTCACTTTTTGTAATTATTTTGAATATATTGTAACTTTAATACAAATAAATTAATATCATCTACAAGAATTACTCTGTCCCTAATATTTTGACAACTCATCAACAATTTTTTTGAAAATAATTTACTGTTGTTTTGATGTGTTTAATAGTTTACTGCTCTTTTAAAATTTCTTTGTAAGAAAATAAGCTCTTTTTGGTGAGAATTTCCTGGGATCCAGTGGATAGAACTCTGCACTTTCATTGCCTAAGTCCAAAGTTCAATCTGGTTGGGGAACTAAGATCTTGCAAGACCCTGGCATGGCAAAAAAAAAAAAAAAAAAGTAAGCAGCTTTTCAAATATTTATCCATCATTTATAATTCCTTCTGTATAATTTGTCAGATTGTTAGTCCTATTCTATTTTACTAATAGCAATTCATACTTATTTGAATTAACTCTTTATTTATTATCTCTACTGCAAATACTTGCATCCAGTTTGCAATGTGATATTTAGCCATGATTTTCCTTTGTCTGCAGGCATTGCAGTCTGCAGGCATCTTTGATTTTTGGTGTTCAGTCAAAATGTTTAGTCTCATAGGACTATGTTTTCTATCATAACAAGGTTAAATACATATACCTATTATTACAATATTGTTATTGATTCACTTTTGTATTATTATCTTTAACACAGTGGAACTTTTTTCAGGGTAGAAAATGAGAAAGAAAGAATTTTACCTGACAGATAAAAGCTGATAGCTGGCCTAACTGCTTTCAGAAACTCATGTGGTTCCCCTACCGACATTAGCAATTTCACAGAAAATAAATATCTGACTGGAACACTATGTGACATGGTTATAATATATATCAACAGAAAAGATGACTTGTAATCATGTCTGACAATAGACTAGAAACAAATGTACTATACAAACACAAAAATCACTAGACATCCCCATGGCTTCTTACATGGGGTGGTGTTCTTTGCTTCAACAAATAATAAACCCAGTTTCATTTGTCTACATGTATGTTCTTGGGGTTTTTGGCATGTAGACATCAATTGGAGTAAAATATGAATCCAAAGGTATTTTTTCCAGATGGCTTCCCAGGTGGCGCCAGTGGTAAAGAACTCTCTTGCCAATGGAGGAGAATGTAAGAGATGTAGGTTCAATCCCTGGGTCAAGAAGATCCTTTGGAGGAAGGCATGGCAACCCACTCCAGTATTCTTGCCTGGAGAATCCCAAGGACAAAGGAGCCTGGTGGGTTACAGTCCATAGGGTCACAAAGAAGGGACAGTTCAAAAGCATCAATTCTTCGACGCTCAGCCTTCTTTACGATCCAGCTCACCTCTGTTCATGACTACTGGAAAAAGCATACATTTGTCAGCAAAGTGATGTCTTGTTTTGTTTTTGTTTTTGTTTTAATACACTATCTAGATTTGTCATAGTTTTCCTTTCAAGAAGCAAATGTCTTCTAATTTCATGGTTGCAATTTTATAGGGAGCATTTTTTATTTTTATTTCAAAAGATTTGACTCTAGCAAATTAAAACACCTGTGGTGGATTCATGTCGATGTATGGCAGAGCCAATAGAGTATTGTAAAGTAAAATTTAAAAAATAAATAAATTAATAAAAAAATAAAATATTCTCATTAATAATTTGCAGATATGCTGTCATTGTTGCTGTAACTAATTTTGCAATCTTGTAGCAGTCTAGAATGGTGGTAAGAAAAAAACTCTGTACCCAAAAAGAACTGACAAAAAGAAAAAAAAAAAAAACAACCAGGTATAGCATGCAACACACATCTATTTTATCAATATTTTACTATAACTTCTTTGCCAACTTTAGAATACAAACTGATGTAAAAGTGATCATTTGCATATTAAAGGTAAATGGAATTAAGAAATTAATGTAAATATCTCATATAAATGTAAAACTAAGTAACTTATAATTTACAAATAGTGTAATGGCTTTAAAAGGACAAACAAACTATGGCAATAATACAGAGTTTTAATACATCCTCTTTCTTTAACATTATAATATAGCTATAAAATAACCAAATGTCCAAACATCATATCGATATATATTTTTTGCTGCCTTAAATTATATAAATGACATAAAATGTCCTTTTATGTTATAAAATAAAGGATAAAAGAAATAATTAGATTTGCCTTGACATTCTCCAAAAAACTATTTAACTCAAAACTATTTTAAGATCTATATTGTTAACCAACTTACAATCAAAAGAGAAATTCAGTCTTCTTTACATGAATGAATTAAATTAAAGCATATATATTGATATGATTTTATAACTTTCAGAATTAATAATAAACTTACTCAAGGTGAATCACAAAGATTAGTATAATAATTTTCTTTCTTGCTTCCTTTCTTTTCTTCTTTCTTTTTCTCCTCCTCTCTTTCTTCTTTCTATGAGTTCATGATCCATTAATCAGGGCCAATAGGGTGAAATTTTGTGAAAATTTTCTGAAGATGTATTATGACAAGAGGTAATGTCTTTACTGTTCATAATCTGTTTTTGATCCAAGGAACATGCTTAAGTATATGATTGCATATTATGTGTTAAAACTCAATTGACAGTTTTACTATCTTTGGTTTTTGCTTATGGTCATAAACATAACTCATTAATCAAAGTTATTTAGTTTTTTATCACAATAAATACAAATTGGCAGCTGTTTTCAATTAATATTTATGTGAAATGCTATCAAATTTTCAGGGAGTATAGATTTTATCTGTCACTGTCATCAGACTAATAAAATTGCAAAGGCAAGACACTGTCAAAAACCAAATACTAGGGTCCCTTTTAACATCTTTACTAATGCAGCTAATTTGCAACATTTTTAATTTACCTATTTATTTACTCTTTTCCATTATGATTTATTACAACATATTAACTACAATTCCCTGTACAATACAGTAGGACCTGTTTTTTTTTTAATCTATTTTATATAAAATAGTTTGCTTTTTCTAATCCCAAACTACTAATTTATTCCCCACTGCCTCTTCCTCCTTTGGTAACCATAAGTATCTTTTAACTATGTTCCTCTCATTGTGTGCTTCTTTGAGAATAAGCTGGAGGTTTTCTGTGCTGTAGCACTGTGGCTCTAGCAGTAAAACACTATTGGATTTTTTCTTCTTCAACCTGGGAAATTCCAAAATAACTCTAATGACAGAATCACTGAGACTGTTATAACTATCTTTGTAAAGATATCAATTAAAAAGACATCTAATTGTCCCTAGCATCTCCAGTCTTTGGGAAAGATAGAAAGTACAAATGAAATTCTGAAAATAAAATCAGCAAATTTTCAGAGACTCTTTTATAGTTTAAGACATTGCTACTGCCTTTAATGACAGTGAGAGTGACAACTTCTGTGTTCATCGCTGCCTTTAAAAATTACTGGGAAGCCATCTTATGTTTCCGAAAATAGCACCTCCAGTTCTAATTTTCACATTCTGTCAAGCAGAAATAAACACATATCACATGGGGCTTGTGCGATTTATCTGGATTTGACAGCAGGCGTGGAAAGCCTTTCTTTAGCATCTTCCTAAACCACCTCTGCATGAACAGAATTTACAGAACTGGCCTGTGAAATAACATCAAGGAAAGACACTGTTTGAACCTTGATAGAAAAGACGTTATCAGATACAGTTAACAGCTGTCACATCGGTGAACACCAAAAGTTTCATTCTTGTGTCAATGTTTGCATTGTAGAGATGAGACACAGTAAGTCTCAAATAACTTGAAGACTGGCAAGCTTGAGATTCTTAGAAGTTTTCTAGAGCAAATAGTCTTCAAGAGGTAGATGGATTCCACACAAGATCCGAACAGCCAGAGACACATACAGTAATGCTTAAATGTGCAAGCATATTATTTCCTAGTTATTTCCTTTTGTTTTTACTGGTTTAAAATTTTGGACAATTAATGACATCTATTGCTTATAAGTCACATATTTTGAAAATTGTGTTCTGTCCAAACTTATGGTTGCCAGGGGCAAGGGGTTGAAGGAACAGTTGGGGAGTTTGGGATGGACATGTACATACTGCTACATTTAAAATGGATAATCAATATGGACCTGCTGCCTAGCATGGGGAACACTGTTAACTGTGGCATGGTGGCCTGGATGAGAGGAGATTTGCAGGGAGAATAGATACATGTATATTAATGACTGAGTTGTTAGCTGTGCATCTGAAACTGTCACATCATTAATCAGCTATAAGTTCAGTTTAGTTCAGTCGCTCAGTCGTGTCCGACTCTTTGCGACCCAATGAACTGCAGCACACCAGGCCTCCCTGTCCATCACCATCTCTCGAAGTTCACTCAAACTCATGTCCATCGAGTCTGTGATGCCATCCAGCCATCTTATCCTTGGTTGTCCCCTTTTCCTCCTACCCCTAATCCCTCCCAGCATCAGAGTCTTTTCCAGTGAGTCAGCTCTTCGCATGAGGTGGGCAAAGTACTGGACTTTGAGCTTCAGCATCATTCCCTCCACAGAAATCCCAGGTTTGATCTCCTTCAGAATGGACTGGTTGGATCTCTTTGCAATCCAAGGGACTCTCAAGAGTCTTCACCAACACCACAGTTCAAAAGTATCAATTCTTCAGTGCTCAGCCTTCTTCACAGTCCAACTCTCACATCCATACATGATCACAGGAAAAACCACAGCCTTGACTAGACAGACCTTAGTCGGCAAAGTAATGTCTCTGCTTTTGAATATACTGTCTAGGTTGGTCATAACTTTTCTTCCAAGGAGTAAGCGTCTTCTAATTTCATGGCTGCAGTCACCATCTGCAGTGATTTTGAAGACCAAAAATATAAAGTCTGACACTCTTTCCACTGTTTACCCCCGTGTAATTAAGACGTATTTACTCTTGACAAATTTGAGCTTGAAAGCAAAGCGCTGGTGCCATTTTTTCCCCCTGCTCACTAGGAGAGTAGATGTGTATCATTTTGCTTTTAATAAGATTCCAGTGGAACTTTCTAGCTGACTTTACATTTTTGTGTCCAAATACTTTCTCCAGTCTCCTTGGGGCAGCCACCAAATAGGTCAGGGCAGAGTTTCAGTTAAGTAAGTGGCTTCCTTTTACAGTTTGTCATAAGAGCATAGCCACAGAGACAAAGACACAGAAACAGCAGGTCCAAGAGCCCTGGGTCAGGGAGACAGGTTGGAAATCATTGTTCTTTGCATTATAGGCTTCCCTGATAGCTCAGCTGGTAAAGAATCCGCCTGCAATGCAGGAGACCCTGATTCTATCCTTGGGTCAGGAAGATCTGCTGGAGATGGGATAGACCACCCACTCCAGTCTTCTTGGGCTTCTCTGGTAAATAAACTGCCTGGAATGCGGGAGACCTGGTTTTGATCCCTGGGTTGGGAAGATCCCCTGGAGAAGGGAATTGCTACCCACTCCAGTATTCTTGCCTGGAGAATCCCATGGACAGAGGAGCCTGATGGGCTACAGTCCATGGGGTCACACAGTCAGACACGACTGAGTGACTACCACTTACCACATAATATTTTTAGTTTTCACAGTAATTCTGTGAGTGAGGGATTATCATCACCAATCTTACTTTATCAGTGGGGAAAATCACAGGCCAGGGAGGTTAAGTGTCTGGCTCATTATCCCTGGGCTATGAAAGCATGGATCTAGGAGAACAAGAGTCCAGCCAGGTCTGACTCCAAGGCCGTGTCTAGTCACTACCCAACGCTGCCTCTCCCTGTGTGTTGTACCCATTTTGAAGGCCAGGACCATTTATTCAATATTTATTGAGTCTCTATTGTGGGCAGAGGCTGGTTGCTGAGAAATGAGTTAGGCGTGTGCCCTGCCTTTGTAGAGTTTCCAGACTGAGTCTTCTAGAGGGTTGTGAAGTCAGTTTAGAGAGTCACAACTGACATTTAAAAGAACAAGAAGATCCTGGGATGCACCAAATTTCATGGTGTTTTACAAAACCCTTGTGAAACTACATGTATAGTACTTCACAGTGTAAAACACATTTTTTTTTCCCTGTAGATTGTGGTCCAAATAGTTGAAATATACTGACCAGAGGTTTCCGAGTTGGGAGTGAGATGGTTTTGAAACAAGGGAGATAATAGATAAAGTGAAGTCGCTCAGTCGTGTCCGACTCTTTGTGAACCCCATGGACTGTGGCCTATTAGGCTTCTCTGTCCTTGGGATTTTCCAGGCAAGAGTGCTGGAGTGGATTGTCATTTCCTTCTCCCGGGGATCTTCCAGACCCAGGAATCAAACCCGGGTCTCCCTCATTGCGGGCAGACACTTTTGCGGGCAGACACTTTTCTGTCTGAGCCACCAGGGAAGCCACAGGTAATAAATAAGTGATTACAGACTGTCACAGGAGCGACAGCACGTGTGATAGAATCAGGAGGAAGGTGGCAGGGTGTCCTTCACACAAAAGCATTGGTGCCTTCTGAGAAGTACCATGTGGGTGGAGATGTCAGGGAGACTAGTGGGATGTCAGTGGCCCAGACACAGAAACAGCAGGTCCAAGAGCCCTGGGTCAGGGAGACAGGGTGGAAATCGTGTGGAGCGTGTTGTCTGACCGTAATACAGGCAATTAGAAAATGATACTATCTGTAACTCTCTAAAAGAGAAATACTTACAGATGTAGAAAATAAGCTTATGGTTACTGAGAGGTGCGGGAGGAATAAATTAGAAGATTGGGATTCATATATGTACACTTGTTTAGTCGGTAAGTCATGTCCAACTTTTTTGCAACTCCATAGACTCTAGGCTCCTCTGTCCCTGGAATTCCCTAGGCAACAATACTGGAGTGGGGTTGCCATTATAGGTAAGTAATAAGGACCGGCTGTATAGCACAGGGAATTCTACTCAGTATTCTATAATGGCCTATATGGGGAAATTCTAAAAAAGAGTAGATAGTTGTATATATATAACTGGTTCACTCTACCGTATGCCTGAAACTAACATAACATTGTAAATCAACTATACTCCAGTAAAAAATTTTCCTTAAAAGAGAAAACAGTAACAAATAGAAGCAAACCCCATTGCTTAGTGACCATCATCACTGTAAATTATCCCCATCACTCTTCTTCAGTTCAGTTCAGTCGCTCAGNCTTATATCTTTCCTTTTCTCCTTTGCTTTTCACCTCTCTTCTTTTCACAGCTATTTATAAGGCCTCCCCAGACAGCCATTTTGCCTTTTTGCATTTTTTTTTCCATGGGGATGGTCTTGATCCCTGTCTCCCGTACAATGTCACGAACCTCATTCCATAGTTCATCAGATTATCTATCAGATCTAGGCCCTGAAATCTATTTCTCACGTCCGCTGTATACTCATAAGTGATTTGATTTAGGTTATACCTGAATGGTTTAGCGGTTTTCCCTATTTTCTTCAGTTTAAGTCTGAATTTGGTGATAAGGAGTTCATGATCTGAGCCACAGTCAGCTCCTAGTCTTGTTTTTGTTGACAGTATAGAGCTTCTCCATCTTTGGCTGTATAGAATATAATCAATCTGACTTCGGTGTTGACCACGTGATGATGTCCATGTGTAGAGTCTTCTCTTGTGTTGTTGGAAGAGGGTGTTTGCTATGACCAGTGCATTTTCTTGGCAAAACTCTATTAGTCTTTGCCCTGCTTCATTCTGTATTCCAAGGCCAAATGTGCCTGTTACTCCAGGTGTTTCNTTCTCTTGTGTTGTTGGAAGAGGGTGTTTGCTATGACCAGTGCATTTTCTTGGCAAAACTCTATTAGTCTTTGCCCTGCCTCATTCCGTATTCCAAGGCCAAATCTGCCTGTTACTCCAGGTGTTTCTTGACTTCCTACTTTTGCATTCCAGTCCCCTATAATGAAAAGGACATCTTTTTTGGGTGTTAGTTCTAAAAGGTCTTGTAGGTCTTCATAGAACCGTTCAACTTCAGCTTCTTCAGCATTAATCGTTGGGGCATAGACTTGGATAACTGTGATATTGAATGGTTTGCTTTGGAAACGAACAGAGATCATTCTGTCATTTTTGAGATTGCATCCAAGTACTGCATTTCAGACTCTTTTGTTGACCATGATGGCTACTCCATTTCTTCTGAGGGATTCCTGCCCACGGTAGTAGGTATAATGCTCATCGGAGTTAAATTCACCCATTCCAGTCCATTTTAGTTCGCTGATTCCTAGAATGTTGACGTTCGCCCTTGCCATCTCTTGTTTGACTACTTCCAATTTGCCTTGATTCATGTACCTGACATTCCAGGTTCCTATGCAATATTGCTCTTTACAGCATCAGATCTTGCTTCTATCACCAGTCACATGCACAACCGGGTATTGTTTTTGCTTTGGCTCCATCCCTGGAGAAAAGCTGGGATTCATTCCCAGGGCCTTCTGCCTCCAGGGCCTTGACCACTGAACTCCACGGTCTAAAATTCATCCCTCTGCCCAAGACATCAGCCTTCACATCCTGGATTTCAGGTTTCAACTGTAGGCCAGTGGCACCTCCTCATACTGTCCAATCATGGGATGGGATCAATGGTGTCACAAGATCCAGATTTGAGGCCTGGGATGGAGAAAACTCTCAGCAAATGTGAGCTCTCTTTAGTATTTGCCCAACTATTTATCCTCCTTTTATTTGGCTATATTTTCCGTTAGAGTCATTTTGAGGGAAAAGGAGGATTTTAAAGCCACTATATAAGAGCTCTAAGCGAGCGGTGGCTGCGCAGGCCCAGGAGGACCTAGAGGAGCTATCCCACATTGAAGGTCAGGAACGGTGGCAGTAGGGAGATACCCCTCGTCCAAGATAAGGAGCAGGGGCTGTGATTTGCTGGAGCAGCCGTAACAAGATACCCCACACCCAAGATAAGAGAAACCCAAGTAAGATGGTAGGTGTTGCAAGAGGGCATCAAAGGGCAGACTCACTGAAACCATTCTCACAGAAAACTAGTTAATCTAATCAGACTAGGACCACAACCTTGTCTAACACAGTGAAACCAAGCCATGACTGTGGGGCAACCCAAGAAAGGCGGGTCATGGTGGAGAGGGCTGACAGAAGGTGGTCCACTGGAGAAGGGAATGGCAAGCCACTTCAGTATTCTTGCCTTAATCAGCTATACTCCTATACAAAATAAAGGGTTAAAAAAAATGGGTACTGTCTTCTTATTCATTTCCGGGTGTGATGACTCACACTGGTTGCGATTTTTTCATGATTTGGCCCAAGTGAATAATGAGGCTCTCGTTTGATTTGTGTATCTTTTCCTTTTGGAGTCACCACACTTCCTTAGTTGCTATATTCTTCTAGCAGTTAAATTCTCATATAATTTGAAAACTGATCAATAACTGTTCTTCTTCACCCTCCCATGGCAAACACTACAGTAAGCCAAACATCTAAGAATCTTACATGTTGATAGTTTAAGGTGAACTCTAGATTTTCTTCCTCAATCGTCTTGAAATGCTACCTTAGAAGAGGCCTGCACTGTAGGGAGAATGCTACGTGCTGGAGCACAGAGAATAACATGAAAAGTAGGTAAAACTGCCAAGGCTACAGAACTCCTTACCCAAAGGGTTCATTAAGCTCAACATCAGTCAGTGTGGAATAGGCCTCCATAGATATATTGGCTTATCAAGATGGTGTTTAGTATGTTTGGATTTTTGTATAATATGTAAAATATTTCATAAGGGCTGTGCCTACAGAAGTACAACATAAAAAGAATAAATCCTCCTGAAATGTATTAATGATAAACACAACCTGCCTATTATTTAGGAAAGTGCAGGAACATCAGCTGGGACTGAGTTCAGACCTCTGAACTGGGATTAGTCAAGGACAAAAGCTCTGCTCCAGGAACAACACCTGCATTTCTGCCACCTTCTCTGCAAAGACTGTTTGTTTTATTGTTGTTCAGTCAGTTGTGTCTGACTCTTTGTGACACCATGGATTGCAGCATGCCAGGTTTCCCTGTCCTTCAGTATATCCTGGTGCTTGCTCAAACTCACATCCATTAAGTCAATGATGCAATTCAATTATCTCATGCTCTGTCGTACCCTTCTCCTCCTGCCCTCAATCTTTTCTAGCATCAGTTTTTTTCCAATGAGTTGGTTCTTCAAATCATATGGCCAAAGTATTGGAGCTTCAGCTTTAGCATCATTCCTTCCAATGAATATTTAGGGTTGATTTCCTTTAGGACTGACTGGTTTGATCTCCTTGCTGACCAAGAGACTCTCAAGAGTCTTCTCCAGAAGCACAGTTCAAAAGCATCAATTCTACGGTGCTCAGCCTTCTTCACGGTCCAACTCACATCTGTTCATGACTACTGGAAAAAGCATACATTTGTCAGCAAAGTAATCTTTTTTTTTTAATATGCTATCTAGATTTGTCATAATTTTCCTTCCAAGAAGCAAATGTCTTCTAATTTCATGGTTGCAGTCATCATCCACAATGATTTTGGAGCCCAAGGAGAGAAAATCTGTCACTGGTTCCACATTTTCCCTTTCTATTTGCCATGAAGTGTTAATACTGGATGCCATGATCTTAGTTGTTTGAATGTTGAGTTTTAAGCCTTATTTTTCACTCTTCTCTTTCTCCGTCATCAAGAGGCTCTTTAGGTACTCTTCCCTTTCTGCCATTAGAGTAGTATCATCTCTATATCTGAGGTTATTGATATTTCTCCTGGCAATCTTGATTCCAGCTTGTGATTTATCCAGCCTGACATTTCACATGATGTGCTCTGCAAAGAAGTTAAATAAGCAAGGTAACGGTATACAGGCTTGATGTAATCCTTTCCCAATTTGGAGCCAGTCCATTATTTCATGCCTGGTTCTGACTGTTTCTTCTTGACCTGCATACAGGTTCCTCAGGAGGCAGGTAAGGTGATCTGGTCTTTCCATCTCTTTAAGAATTTTCCACAGTTTGCTGTGATCCACACAATTAAAGGCTTTAGCATAGTCAAGAAGTAGAAGTAGTTTTTTTTTTTTTTTTTATTTCCCTTGTCTTTTCTGTGATCCAACATTAGGTAAATACAAAGGCACAAGCAGAACATATTCAATGAACAACTGCTTGTGTTGTTGTGGAGGGCATTTGATCTTCTTCCTCAAAACTTCAGGCATTTTCCAGATGTGAAAAACTTCTCTCATAAAAAAAGTATTTAAAAAATCTAAGCATGAAAATATCATAAATGTAGATATTTTAGATGGCAATGCTGTATGTGTCTGAGGGCTTTTCTAGTTGGAGTTAAGGTCCTGTTCCTTTAACTTCATTTAGACACTCCTGAACCCTGCCTTAAAAACTGATTCACAGGCTTTGACCTCAATCCTTCTCTTGGTATTTTCTTTGTTGCAGTGTTGAATTGTGTGATCTCCAGAATCATAAATACTCCTGTGTAGCTGCTGGCCTGTCAAATGATCTAACAAATGACCCTCCAAGTAAAAGAACAGGGAAATATGATTGTCATGGAGGTTGAAACAAACACCTTCAAATACCTCATATGTGATTATGACACTTCATTTATCTAGATGTTGATGCTCTATTCTATAGCTTAAGCTGATGAATGGCAATTAAATGTGATACTGAAAGTCAAATCTATCTACACCCACACACGTTGATGTCTTTAGCAACACATTCTACTATGCAGCTTTTCACATTAATTAACAAGGTCTTACTATTCCAGAAAACATTTGTTCAGGAAGATGTAAGTGTAAAGAACATCTATGATTTGTTTCAAGCACCTTTGGAAAGCATTTAGTTACTAAAAACCAATAGGTCCCATAGGCTTAGTGACTCTACAAAGGTTGCCTCTCAGTCTTTGCCTGTCTTTGACTCTCAGTCCTTTATGTCTACAAATCCTAGATTATTGCATCATGAATTTTTCCCCAGTCTAATCAAGACCTCATATTCAAAGTCTCATCATAAATCACACTCCTCATCCAACCTCCAATAATTCACCCTAGACTCATCTCCTTCTGAGATGCTTTTAAATTTCTGTCAATAATTAGTTATTTTACTTCATTTGTACCACCTTCGGTTAGTTTCTTCTTAGGGCATTTCTCTTTGTTTTAAGGCAAGTTTTCCATGCTTTCTCTAGCCTTTCCCATCTTTTGAAGATATCTGTATTGCAAGTAATGTCACTTTGGAATTTAATCTTTGCCTTCTTTGTGCACCTGTTAATATAATCCTAATTAAGATGTGCATCTGAATGCAATATATTTCAGTTTGAGTAACTCCTGAATAAAAGGGTTTGGATTTTGTAAAAAGAAAAAGAAAGAAAAAAAGACAGAAGTAATCTCCACTTTTGTGGTAAGAATATATTGTGCTTTGCTTTATCAACAGATTGTTTCAGGGGGCAACATTTGACATTTTGAATGCTCTTCTGGGAGAAAAGTTGAGGCAAGGGGATCAATCAGGAATCTGATATCAAAAGTTTGCTCAGACAAATGTGGTACAAAGATTAGTAAACTGAAAGAATATTATTTACTTTTTCAGGTGAAAGTTTTACTTGATCAGAAATTATATGTGAATTAGAAGAGAAATGCCTTTTCAAGTACTGTAATTTAGAATATACTATCAACATAAATTATATACATGTACTCATACACATATATTTATTTTTGTATATACAATATATCTTCATGAGAGTCAAAGTGCCCAACTGAAAAATCTGGGGGGGTAGGGAATGACTTGATTGAACTGCCTATGCAAATTATGTTACATTATCGCTACTCACTTCTATCTTTAAAAGCAAAAAAAAAAAAAAAGATAGAGTGTTTCATGGTTGCTTTAATAAGATACTTTTAAAGTATGCATACATTCTGTTTAGATCTTCAGTTTCATTCCCAGAGCAATAACATCCACAAAGATAAATGGTCTGTCCAAATCCAATGAAAAATCATTTACAACTTTTTAAAAATCATATCTTAAAAAAAACAGAGCACCTGTGAAGACAGGCATACCTTTGATTAAGCTTTGGGGAAATTTGAAATGAAGTGCAATATACCTAATAGAATTTTTTAAAACAAAAGCATAAGCAAACTCAATATTTAAAAATTTTAGAAGACAGACCTTTTACTCTGCTTTTTAAGCTTTCAAACTCATAATTCATACATAATTTTTTATTGAAATAGATTACAAAATTCATAAAAGTTGTAAAAATTCATCATGATGTACTCTTGAATTCTGTATTTTTATATGCTATGCTACAGTCTAAATAATAAAACAAAATGTTTGCTAGAGATTCTCTGTGAATATGAAAAACATACACTTTTTTTTCCCATTTTGCAAATTAACTTGATTTCTTTCAGAATCCAATAACGCAGATACCTTAAAGTAGGAAGATTCTCCTGATTTATTATGAATCTTCTTAGGTGTCCCAGCAAGGTGAAAGAGCAAGAAAAGCAGATGGAAAACAGCAGGTACACACTTTTTGATGTGAGAAACTCATTCCTGATGATGATACTATTACTGTTCAAGATGGAAACAATGAAATGTAATTTAAGGTGAATAAGCAATGAAAGTGTGATAAATTAAAGTAAATGAGTGCTAGCTCTGTCTAAACAATAAAAATAGTGGTAATGTATTTGATTTGAATATAGCTACTCTCTTAAAAGTAAAAGGAAAGTTAATAACCTTCTTAATAATAATTACATATGTTTCCTTACTAACAGGAATTTATCTATTACCATCTTAAAGATACAAACAAGGAAAAGAATCACACTCAAAAAATAAAAATCACACTTCAAAACTTTTAGAATCATTGTTTTGAAAAAGCTATTGAATTGTGTTATTTTTAACATAAAAGCAGTATCAACGAGACATCAGAAAGAAAAAACATTATGTTCTTACCTTTCTCCTAACCAAGATGCTTGCTGTGTTTCACTGTATTCATTTGGATATATAAATAATATTTCTACATTTCTAACTTCATTTTTTGTGACAACAAATCACTATTATTTCCTCTTGTCTTCACTTAGAGTACATGAAGAAACTTTCACTGTTTGATATCATGTTCCTTAATGTATCTGTGACCCTCAAAGTGTGTTGAGTCATTTCTTTTCACCTTACACATTTCATATGGATTTCCACTGTTTTAATTATAGCTCTATCATCTGAATTCCATTTCTCTTCAATTTAAGAGCATGAAATTTTCCATAATGCCATAGTCAGAGTTTACTCTTTGTTGAGTACAAACAGAGAAAGGTCTGATTCATTCTGCCACATGCTCCATTGCATTTCAACATATTTATTTTTAACAAAATAATACTTGCTGAGTTTAGAAACCTTGGTCATTAACTCTTAACTAGACGTAGCAAATTCTTCTGTCTAGAGTATTAAGATACTTTGTGAAAGCCAAATGGCAGCACCAAATAAGATAAATCAAAGAGGAAAAAAGTCATTTTTTAATAGAGAGAGAGAAGCTTGGCTAGCAGGAACTTTATTTGTTGAGGGTGAGTGGTGAAGTTGAACAGACATGATTAAGACAGTTTAACAGGAAATATTTATTTCTGCAGTCAGAATGAGTCATTAAAGGAAGATGTTTTCTTGATTAAGCTTAGGGGTGAGGCACGGTTCAGAGATTTTGGAGAAGAGAAGCCTGACAACGAACTCTTGGTCAAGACAAGTAACAGGCAATTCTGAGCACTTGGCGAACAGAAATACACGGCTTAAATTTAAGCCCAATAATTATGGAATCTATATAGGAAATTAGAGTATGAGAATTTTAAGATAGTTAAATTAGACTTCACAGAATTAAGTCACAGCTGCGTGAATAGATGATATCTATCTATATTTCTTATTTATGATACATGAAATGCTTCATGTACATGAAATATTTTATCTTAGGGACTTTTTATTACTATCTTTGTCAGCTCAGCAAAATACCACCAACAGAGTGGCTTAAACAAACATTTATTTTTCACAGTTCTGGAGGCCAAAAGTCTCCAACACATGCAACACAGTCAGGTCTGGTGCAGACACTCTTCTAAGATTACAGCCTGCCCACTTTTCTTTTTATCCTTACAAGGTGGAGTGAGAGAACGCTCTGGTCCCTTCAAAGCCTAAAGAGAACATCAATCCCATTTATCAGGGCTTCAGACTCCTGACTGAATTATCTCCCCAAAACCCTACTTCCAAATACCATTACACTGGATGTTAGGTTTAAACATATATATTTTGCGAAGACACAAATATTTAGATCATATTTGTCATGTTATACATGTATTATGCTATTTTGGTAATATTCTGCTATAACACTTAAGAAATAAAACATAAGCATGAACAATGAAAAGATACATACATGGAGCATTCTTTCTAAGTTACTTTTTATACAAGCTGCATTTTAACTTGAGTATAATATAGATGATTTTTATATATATAAAGAGGATATCATAGTGAAAAACTGGTATATCTTACTTTAGTAGCTTCTTAGATGGGCATTTTAAATAGTAGAAGTCTCTCACTTTGAGATATAATAATATGCGATAGTCTACAAAATAGACTGCTTTTCTTCCTACAATGCAGGAGACCCAGGTTTGATTCTGGGTCAGGAAGATCCCCTGGAGAAGGGAATGGCTATCCACTCCAGCTTTCTTGCCTGGAGAATCCCATGGACAGAGAAGACTGGCAGACTACAGTCCATGGGCTTGCAAAGAGTTGGACACAACTGAGCAACTAACTCTCACAAAGTAACAGATCTGTTAGTTTACTACTGCTACAATTATTAAGTTTCCTATCTACTTCAGCATGGAAGCTTACAGTTTAAAAATTTTAGACGCTAAATACTTTTTGGTGTATATCACTATCATGTTAGTGAAAGTAGCTCAGTCGTGTCCAACTCTTTGCAACCCATGGACTATACAATCCATGGAATTCTCCAGGACAGAATATTGGAGTGAGTAGCTGTTCTCTTCTCCAGGGTGTCTTCCCAACCCAGGCTTCGAAAGCAGATCTCCCGCAATGCCGGCGAATTGTTTACCAACTGAGCTTCAGGGAAGCACTTACTGTAAATATTAAGATCCAGGGGCTTGAGAAACTTAACTAGAATATGTATATTGAAATCCTCCTTAACCAAATATAGTTTCTTTCAATTCATTAAGAAGTTTATGTAGTATTACAGAAGGTGGCCTGCATGTAAAGAAGCATGTGCTTGCTGAGCTAACTTTAGCTTGGACTTCCCTGGTGGCTCAAACAGTAAAGTGTCTGCCTACAATGAGGGAGACTCAGGTTCAGTTCCTGGGTCAGGAAGATCTCCTGGAGAAGGAAGTGGCAAACGACTCCAGTATTCTTGCCTGGAAAATCCCATGGATGGAGGAGCCTGGTAGTTTAAAATCCATAGGATCACAAAGAGTGATACAAGACTGAGCAACTTCACTTTCACTTTCTTTTCTTGAAGATTAATTGATCATCTTGCTCTGATTTGTAAAAGGAAAGTGGATGAGAACTGTAAAGTCTCTATATAAATCATATACATCCAAAGCATATGAAATATTCAAATGTATCTTATAGACAAAAGAGATTGGAGGATTGTTCGAAATCTTTTATTGACAAAAAAAAAATAGTATTTCCAGATATTTCCCTGTTCTCTCTGTTGTAATCTTACTGGAAGGGCAATAAAGAGGCATTAGAACATATCTCAAAATTCTTCTGCATTTTATTCTTTCATTCATTGTTAAAATGATATACGGTTTCCTCTTGAAAGTGTTTCAATCATACTCTTTAAGCTATTTTAAGTTATTAAGTAAAAATTAAATTACTTTCTGCTTCTCCAAAATAGACAAGCTAATTGAAAATGAATACTAATGATCTGCCTTGTTATATTTTAACAAAGTCTTTTTTTTCTTAGCTTCACCCAAAATAGGCTCAGCGGGGTCACTGAGGCATTGTGTCTCAGTTACCAGTTACAGCAAGCCTACAGACCTCTTAGATTTTACGAGATTCACTGTAGGAAAATATAAATGTACAATATTCTCTCACAGAGTCCAACAATGTAAGTAAACCAACATTTTGCACTTTATGCTAGAAACCACAAGATGAGAGTAAATGGAAATGAGCTTACTTGTGTATTACCTGCCTATCGTGGAAAAAGGTGATGAATGAAAACATGCTATGATTATATTTGACATTAATGATCAAATTTCAAGGTGGCACTAGTGGTAAAGAATCTGTCTGCCAATGCAAAAGACATGAGAGACATGAATTTGATCCCTGGGCTTGGAAAATACCCTGGAGGAGGAAATGGAAACTAACTCCAGTATTCTTGCCCAGAGAAGTCCATGGACAGAGAAGTCTGTGGGCCACATATACTCCGCAGGGTTGCAGAATCAAATATGACTAAAGTGACTTAGCATGCACATATTAAATTTTAAAGGACAGAATAAATCAGTAGAAATTAAGCCATTTCATTTACTTGGCTCAAGGTCAGTTAAAGAAAATTTCAAGACATAGACCTTAAGTAGAAATATATAGCTTTAATAACAAAAAATGTGTATAAGACAAAGTCTTTAAAAAATCAGAGATTTTTGGACTGTGTTAATTTAATAAAATAATTTTAATGCTTACCTAGTACGTTGAAATATCTGTCTGATATCAATCCATTTCAGAGATACTTGAAGAATATGATGTATATATAAACTGCTATATTTAGAAACACTATTTAATTTTATTTCCCTTGTGGCTCAGCTGGTAATGAACCTGCCTGCAATGCAGGAGACCTGGGTTCAATCCCTGGGTTGGGAAGATCCCCAGGAGAATGGAAAGGCTACCCACTCCAGTATTCTGGCCTGGAGAATTCCAAGGACTATATAGTCCATGGGGTCACAAAGAGTCAGACACGACTGACTAACCAACTTCCCTGGTGGCTGCAAGGTGGGAGACCTGGGTTCAAGCCCTGGGTCAGGAAGATCCCCTGAAGAAGGAAATGGCAATCCACTCTAGTATTATTGCCTGGAAAATCCCATGGACAGAGGAACCTGGTAGGCTACAGTCTATTGGGTCACAAAGAGTCAGACAAGACTGAGCAACTTCACTTAAAGTAATGATTCAGTCCAGTTCAGTCACTCAGTCGTGTCCGACTCTTTGCATCCCCATGAATCGCAGCACGCCAGGCCTCCCTGTCCATCAACAACTCCCGGAGTTCACTCAGATGCACATCCATCGAGTCAGTGATGCCATACAGCCATCTCATCCTCTGTTGGTCCCCTTCTCCTTCTGCCCCCAGTCCCTCCCAGGATCAGAGTCTTTTCCAATGAATCAACTCTTCGTATGAGGTGGCCAAAGTACTGGAGTTTCAGCTTCAGCATCATTCCCTACAAAGAAATCCCAGAGCTGATTTCCTTCAGAATGGACTGGTTGGATCTCCTTGCAGTCCAAGGGACTCTCAAAAGTCTTCTCCAACACCACAATTAAAAATCATCAATTCTTTGGCGCTCAGCTTTCTTCACAGTCCAACTCTCACATGCATACATGACCACTGGAAAAACCATAGCCTTGACTAGACGGACCTCTGTTGGCAAAGTAATGTCTCTGTTTTTCAATCTATTATCTAGGTTGGTCACAACCTTTCTTCCAAGGAGTAAGCGTCTTTTAATTTCATGGCTGCAGTCACCATCTGCAGTGATTTTGGAGCCCCAGAAAATAAAGTCTGACATTGTTTCCCCATCTATTTCCCATGAAGTGATAGGACCGGATGCAATGATCTTCGTTTTCTCAATGTTGAGCTTTAAGCCAACTTTTTCACTCTCTTTCACTTTCATCAAGAGCCTTTTTAGTTCCTCTTCACTTTCTGCCATAAGGGTGGTGTCATCTGCATATCTGAGGTTATTGATATTTCTCCCAGCAATCTTGATTCCAGCATGTGTTTCTTCCAGCCCAGCATTTCTCATGATGTACTCTGCATACAAGTTAAATAAGCAGGGTAACAGTATACAGCCCTGATATACTCCTTTTCCTATTTGGAACCAGTCTGTTGTTCCATGTCCAGTTCTAACTGTTGCTTCCTGACCTGCATATAGGTTTCTCAAGAGGCAGGTCAGGTGGTCTGGTATTCCCATCTCTTTCAAAATTTTCCACAGTTTATTGTGATCCACACAGTCAAAGGCTTTGGCATAGTCAATAAAGCAGAAATAGATGTTTTTCTGGAACTCTTTTGCTTTTTCCATGATCCGGTGGATGTTGGCAATTTGATCTCTGTTTCCTCTGCCTTTTCTAAAACCAGCTTGAACATCTGGAAGTTATATCAAATCAAAAGTATCTGTCTACAGGATAGTTTAAAGATGAACAGAGAATATAAAGCTTGTATTATTAAATATCACCAAAATAGCAGTTAATGTCAACTCATTGTAAAACATTATGTTCTTGATTAAAAGTGCATATGATGACAAATGTTCCTTTGATACTCTATGATAGCATTATATCATCATGTTATTTCTCATTATACATCAGCTGCTGCTGCTGCTGCTAAGTCGCTTCAGTCATATATGACTCTGTGCAACCCCACAGACAGCAGCCCATTGCCTTCTCCACATTATACATCTACTATAGTTTAATTTTCTAAAAGCTGGCAAACAGAGAAATATAACTTCCCAGAATATCAGTACATGAAACTAATTTTAGAGGTTCATTTTATTTATTTAAAGTACTTTTTCCATTTCTCTTAGTCTCTTTCCAACAATGCACACACACAAGAATCACATTGTTGTGTTTTTGGCCTGTCATAACATATCACTGTTTAATGTTTACTGTCTTCTTTTGTACCTACAATCAGTAAAAATGGACTGCACACTTTCAAATATGTTATATTGAAAAACTCACATTAAGTGTTCTTATTGATTTAAAATAAGCCAAAAAATAAAAACCCATATGGCAATTAAACAAAAAAGGTTTTATTTATTTATATAGATTCAGAAAAAATATAGTACTCACAAATAGATGTGAAGCCCATATAAGTCATTTTCATTTTTATCCCAAGCAAGTTTCATATCTAGAATACCATTTACATATTTTTTTCTTTTTCTGTGACAAAGATCAAGTACTATGTGCTTTTACCAGTGACTTTCTTTCTCATCCCTTTGTTCTTATGTCAAGCTGTTAACCTAGTGAGCTATGCAGAGGAGAATATAAAGAGTGTTATGAATTAGCTTTATCTATAAAATTCTGTCACAGTTTTCCTTTATCCTTCAATTTATAGTGGATTAGCATGGCTCTTTGCCGGTCAGGAAGGGGAAAAACAAAGCAGGCAGGAGATGGGTGTGCATTCCATGTTTGTGAAAATACGTCTCTCAGTCAGCCTTATAAAAAATAATGTTCAACCTTCAAAAAATAACAAGTGATAGTTTCAGGTGAATAACAGCATAATACCTCACCTAAGTGAGCTGCTGTCACTCTCCCCATTATTCTTTTTCACAACATCTATAACATTACGAGAAGAAAGCAAGGTGATATTGTAGTTACTGGTATCCAGTAAAACTCAACTACCTCAAAATCAAAAGAATTTCATTTTAATATTAGGAAGGAGGAATAAAGCAAATACAATTTTCATCTAGTATAAATTCCCTTGCTCTGGAGCTCTTTAATCAAGGAGAGTACGAAAACATAAAAAGTATCATTAAAGACTGACAAATGCCACATGTAAGAACTGAATGCTCAAATCCTGCAATTTAATCACATGCATTGTTGTAAAAGCCAACATTTTAATAATATATATATAATATATATATATTTTAACAGAGAGAATGCATAGATTCTCTTGAAGTTTTCTTCTTTTTTAAAAAGATATCCACTTAATGATGGGTGCCTTAAAAATAAAATGAGATGAAGTGATACAATAAAATGACTCCTTGACTAGAATTCAAGAATTAGAAAAGTAGAATAGTCTTGCCACCAATAAACTGAAGGACCTTGATTAGAAGCTATTCATTGGTCAAAACAGCTAGTGTAAATCAAGATCAGGAAAACATTTTCAATATTTGAAAGACAAAGCCTTGAACAATCAAGAGAGGCAGTATCTGCTTTGCAGTGTTCACCACTTCTCTGTAAAGAAGTGTTTAGAGAGGAGGGTAATTCTACACCTTCTCATCTCCAGATTATTGAAAACTCAGTCTAGCTTTCGAGATTCCTCTCAGAAAATTTAAACAAAGAAGAATTCACTAACAAGAAGTAAAAGTAATACATAGATATGTGCATCTGTACTAAATTGATTCAGTTGTGTCTGATTCTTTGCAACCCTGTGGACTGTAGCCCACTAGGCTTCTCTGTCTATGGAATTCTCTAGGCAAGAATACAGGAGTGGGTTTCCATGCCCTTCTCCAAATCTTCCTGACTCAGGGATTGAACTTGTGTCTCTTAGTTTCCTGCATTGGCAAGCAAGTTCTTTACCACTAGCATCACCTGGGAAGACCCACATAGGTGTGCAACACAGGTCATTTTCTCATTACTCCATAGATGTGGTTTCAGGGCCACAATCATTATCTTATTTTTGTGTCTGGGCCAATTAAACAAAGTTAAAATAAATTAAACATTGTATGAGATAGTAATGTGAAATTACAAAGTAAATCATTTTTAAGAATCACAATCATTAAGTTTAACCTCAAACAACATTTGATATTAACCTTCTGGTTACCTCATTTCATCTTTTATGATCTCATTCTAAATCATTGTCTCTCAGAAAAAAAGTATTATGTACTTTCATAAAAGTAGAATGAATGTGTCAATAATAATGTAAGTGATGTAGTGAATGTGTCATAATGACTCAATTTTGCTTTAATAAGAGTAATATATGAAATGTTGTCTAAAGAGTAGTTTTATTAATAACACCAAGAAAGTTTACTAAAATATGAATAAAGGATTTAATAAATTTTGGTAATGTTTGACTTAGTACTTAAATTTTCATAATCTTAAAAAGCTTAGTATATGTATAAAGATTTAGGAAAAAATAGAATGTGTAGGATATTTCCATCTTTTAGATGTTTAGCAAATTTTTTGTAATGATACATTCACCTTACTATTTGCATATATTTGTACTGTATCAGATTTTGGTAAATTTATTAGATCTTTAAGAGTTTTATATAACATCTAAGAGTAGAGAATCAATTGGATTCATTTACTTTTCCAAATGGAGAAGGAAATGGCAACCCACTCCAGTATCCTTACCTGGAGAACGCCATGGACAGAGGACCTTGGTGAGCTACAGTGCATGGGGGTGCAAAGAATCAGACACAACTGAACAACCAAGCATGCACTGAAGATACTTTTTAAGTATAATTTAAACAAGACAAACTTTAAGTGAATGACACTCAGAAAACTGTGCTAATCCCTAGTAATTGATGTAAACATATGAGAGCAATTTCTGAATCTGAATTCTTAATGAATATAGTCACCTGATACAAAGACTTTCTCATGTATTACTAATAATTAAAGGAATAAAGTCTACAAGCAATAAATGCTGGAGAAGATGTGGAGAAAAGGGAACTCTCTTACACTGTTGGTGGGAATGCAAACTAGTACAACCACTATGGAAAACAGTTTGGAGATTCCTTAAAGAATTGCAAATAGAACTGCCTTATGACCCAGCAATCCCCCTGCTGGGCATACACACCGAGGAAATCAGAATTGAAAGAGACACATGTATCCCAATGTTCACTGCAGCACTGTTTATAATAGCCAGGACATGGAAACAACCTAGATGTCCATCAGCAGATGAATGGATAAGAAAGCTGTGGTACATATACACAATGGAGTATTACTCAGCCCTTAAAAAGAATGCATTTGAATCAGTTCTAATGAGGTGGATGAAACTGGAACCTATTATACAGAGAGAAGTAAGTCAGAGAGATAAACACCAATACAGTATATTAACATATGTATATATGGAATTTAGAAAGATGGTAATGATGACCCTGTATGTGAGCTGTCTCTTATACACATCTAGTGTTCACTGTTGGGGTTTGGGGGTTCGTCATTCATTTTAGGGGTTCAGTGTTGGCGGTTCATCATTCGTTTCAGGGGTTTGGGGTTAGGCTTTGGGGTTCGGTGTTCAGGATACGGGTTTCAATTCGGTTTAAGGGTTTGGGGNATTTGAATCAGTTCTAATGAGATGGATGAAACTGGAGCCTATTATACAGAGTGAAGTAAGCCAGAAAGAAAAACACCAATACAGTATACTGACACATATATACGGAATTTAGAAAGATAGTAATGATGACTTTATATGTGAGACAACAAAAGAGACACAGACATATAGAATGGACTTTTGGCCTCTGAGGGAGAGGGAGAGGGTGGGATGATTTGGGAGAATGGCATTGAAGCATGTATGCTATAATGTAAGAAATGAGGCACTGGTCTATGTTCAATGCAGGATGCAGGATGCTTGGGGCTGGTGCACGGGGATGATCCAGAGAGACGTTGTGGGGTAGGAGTGGGAGGGGGATTCAGAATTGGGAGCTCATGTACACCTGTGGTGGATTCAGGTCGATGTATGGCAAAGCCAATAGAGTATTGTAAAGTAAAATAAAGTAAAAAATTAAAATTAAAAATTAAAAAATAAAGGAATAAAGCTATTTTGTCACTTATTCAACAAAGAATCTATTTAGGAAAAATTATTTGATATATTATGTAGAAAATCACACTGATGACCGTTTTCTTTGTAAAGCCTACTATTCTTAAAGATGAAGAAGTGAAGGAGTGAGTTACCACAAATTGTTACATTGTCCAATCAACAAATGGCCAAACAGTCAGGGAAAGCAAAAGTATATAAGATGGGGACTTTTCCTGGTAGTCCAATGATTATGGATGCATCTTCCAATATAGGGAAAGTGGGTTCAATCCTTGGTTGAGGAACTAAGATCCCATGCTCCATGAGCAACTAAGCCCATGTACTTTAAATACTGAGCCTGTTGCTACAATTAAGACCTTGCATAGCCAGATAAATAAATAAATATATTTTAATTGTATGATTGTAAATTAAAAAGAAGTACATGAGATGGTGAAGACCATAGAGTATAACAAAAAAGGAGCAGAAGACGATACAAAATAGAACATAAAACATCCTTGCAAATAACTTAGAAGGCTACTATAAATCTCCTCTAACCAGACTTTCAGTGTATGTTTCCAAGAGCCTTCTATCCAAGAGATGCCTAGATAATTTTATTACATATTGTGACTCTTGTAAATTTTGAGGGCTGTACTCTAGAATATTACTTAAAAAGAGTAGTAAATTGTGTTTGATAATTTCAATTTAGGTTACCATACTATTTCTATTTTTAAAATTAGTCTTGTTTTATTCTCTATTTTTTACATATGCTGGAAGGAAAAATATCATCCAAAAATGAATCCTGGAAGGAAAACAGTATTATCTAAGAAAATTACCAAATCTACATGAAGAGTGCAAAAAGAACTAAATAAACAAAATTGAATTGCTTCAATATAAATAAATCATGTTTAAGATCTCCTTATACAATAATGGGAGTATTCATATTCTGAATAGAATAATATGTATTTTATAAGGATTGTTTAGTCTATCAAGGGACAAGAAGACAATATAGACAGTTCTCTTTCTTTTCTCTTTATTTTCTTTTCATTTTAGGGCCTAGGATAATAATAGTTATAATCAGCAGTCTTTACACAGAAATTTGTTTACTATCATATGAACAAGAGAGTAAGAAACCCTTGATTTTAATGAAGATTTCTTTAACAAAACGTCTTATAGTACTGACAGTATTTCAATATATTAATAAAATGGAGAAATATGTTGAAAGTAAGTCAATAAGTTTTATAATACCAATTTGTTTGCAAACAAACTCCAAATCAGTTAAAAGTGCATGCAAATGACTCCATTAAGCTTAATCTGGATCGAAGAGAAAGCGTGCTTAAAGATGTAATGAATATTGAAGCACTTCTTTAATTATCTGCATAAATTACTTAGCATCAGTATAAAAAAACATGCAGTAATGTTTTTTGGTTAACATTAAAGTATTTATGCAAGACAACATGACTAAGCTTCAACTAAAACTGTACAAAAAGAAATCACTATATCAAAATTTGATGAGACAATTACACACAAGATAAATTGCAATGATATTTCATTCTTGATAACTAGTTGAAGATGATCAAATATTGAATACTAGTAAGAGTTTAATGTTACTGTAATATATTTTACTATAAATCCTCAAAACAGTATTTAAAATCCAATATGAATACAATTTTCAGTGTTGTGGAAATTCTACATGTAATTGACATTTACATTATGAATCTTCTGAAGTCAAAATTAATATAAATTCATCCTTATATATTGCATCACATCTTTCCAGATTACGAAAACTAAGGATTATTAAACTAATTACATTATGGGGCATAAGAAAAATAGTTTCAGTGAAATACTTTGTTCTTTCAAATTTAAATTAATTCCAATTGCTGTAACTTATGCTTTCATAGCATGCTTTCAGTGAGTTCATATACACTGACAACATTGAATAATTTTATAACATTTTAAAATGGTATTCAATAGGCAGTTCAGTTGGTGGGGGAGGGTGAAATAACTAACCTCAAAGGAAATTCAGGGTCTTTGAAGTATTTGAAATTTATATATTTTAAGGATCAAATAAAGCTTGATAACTTATTGGAGGTGAGACAGGAATAGATAGTAGCAAGGGAAGTAACTTTATTTTCTCTTATCATCTTTTTATATATCAATTTAGTTCATTCAATTAAATTTACTTAAAACAGTTTGATAAAGAAATTTATAACAAGGGGAATGTGTTAAAAGAAAGCCTACATTCAAGAGAATTACAATAATTTCTGACTGTAAGATGCTAGCTAACTTTTATCCTTAAGTTAATTCAAATCCAAAATCTTTTTTCCATATATTACTCCTGAAAACTTAAAGAGCAAAATGACCACTAAGGTGTGTGGCCCTTGTCACTTTATAATTATCATTCATGTCTTCTTGTAACAGCTAATTTTAAAAAGATGTAGCCTCTTGTTCTGAGGAAAACACGCTTTCTTTTCATTTTATTTGAAAAATCTATTCTTTATAAACTATTAGAACTTAAAGAAAAAAAAAAAAATTGAGTCAGATATTTTAATCCAAACTACTTCGAGGAAACCAATTTCCCAAGAAGGTGACAGGATATACTAGAGAAAAACATAACCTTCCCACAAGAGCATCGATAGATTCAAAGTAAACTCTCCTACCAACCACCTTTATGCTTTCTTATACACATCTTAACTTCTATTTTTACTTAGCAACCAGATTTGTATAATTACAATCATAATGAATGTATCTCATAAACTGTAGCGCAATGTTAGTCAGTATTAAATCTTAATAGATTACTATATTATTTTCATTTGAAAATCCCTCCCATGTGTATCCTGGATTGTTTCCTAAAAGCAGTAAGGCAGGTTGGAATCCTGGAGCTTTCTCTCTTCCTCTGCTGTGGTAATGACAAAATCCCTAGGCCCACAGATATGACAATGGTGAGGGAACCAGATTTTGACATGAATGAAGGATTCAAGGGTGGGTAGTAGCAGGGAGGAGAGAGAGTGAGTAG
Source organism: Neotragus pygmaeus (assembly GCA_006410875.1). NCBI lineage: Eukaryota > Metazoa > Chordata > Mammalia > Artiodactyla > Bovidae > Neotragus > Neotragus pygmaeus. The sequence goes on from SJYV01030206.1 coordinate 73,855, forward strand.
CATATAAATTGAGATTGCCTAATCTGCAAAAGCTTATATTTTTCCTTTTCTCCTTGACTTTTTGTGTCTCGTTGTTTCACAGCTATTTGTAAGTCCTCCCCAGACAGCCATTTTGCTTTTGTGCATTTCTTTTCCATGGGGATGGTCTTGATCCCTGTGTCCTGTACAATGTCACCAACCTCCGTCAATAGTTCATCAGGCATACTACCTATCAGATTTAGTCGCTTAAATCTATTTCTCACTTCCACTGTATAATCATAAGGGATTTGATTTAGGTCATACCTGAATGGTCTAGTGGTTTTCTCTACTTTCTTCAATTTAAGTCTGAATTTGGCAATAAAGGAGTTCATGATCTGAGCCACAGGCAGGTCCTGGTCTTGTTTTTGCTGACTGTATAGAGCTCTTCATCTTTGGCTGCAAAGAATATACTCAGTCTGATTTCGGTGTTGACTATCTGGTGATGTCCATGTGTAGAGTCTTCTCTTGTGTTGTTGGAAGAGGGTGTTTGCTATGACCAGTCTTTTATCTTGTCAAAACTCTATTAGCCTTTGCCCTGCTTCACTCTGTATTCCAAGGCCAAATTTGCCTGTTACCCCAGGTGTTTCTTGACTTTCTATTTTTCCATTCCAGTCCCCTATAATGCAAAGGACATCTTTTTTGGGTGTTAGTTCTAAAAGGTCTTGTAGGTCTTCATAGACCCATTCAACTTCAGCTTCTTCAGCATTACTGGTTGGGGCATAGACTTGGATTACTGTGATACTGAATGGTTTGCCTTGGAAACAAACAGNTGGCAGGAGAAAGGGATGACAGAAGATGAGATGGCTGAATGGCATCACCGACTTGATGGATATGAATCTGAATGAACTCTGGGAGTTGGTGATGGACAGGGAGGCCTGGCGTGCTGTGGTTCATGGTGTTGCAAAGAGTTGGACACAACTGAACAACTGAACTGAACTGAACGGAATCTGAAAAGCACAAAGGAAGATTAAGCAAATTTAACTACCTTTGACTGAAGAGAGCCCTGAAAAGGGAAAAAAAGAAAAATGAATAAGTGACAAGGAAAACAATTGAGACACCTGAAAAGATAAAGCACTATAGGATAAAAAAATCTGTCAAGAGAAAGAATTATTGGGAAAAAGGTCAAAATTTTAAGCAATGTCTTCAGACTGATTAAAAGATATTATAAATATGTAAAATATAATTTTGAGCTAAAGAATCACTTTAGAAATGAATGACAGAAAAATATAACAGCAAGATTGTGATGAAAAGCAAAATCAAAACATTCACTCAGAGGGGACAGAGATGATGGATACCATGAAAGAGAAAATGGGAAAATCAAATTAGAATTACCAACAACAGTTAATGAACCTAGAAGATAAAAATGATATAAATATAAAAGGATTAATAACCACACAAATACCAAACAATAATTTCTTATAATTATTAAAATCAAATTGAAAAGGCTCATAAAGCTCTGAAAAAGATAAGACAGACTAACAATAAACACAAGTTGAAGAGCATTTTATCAGAATTCTAGATACACACTATGAAATTTGAGATGATTTTTTAAAGGAAGAAAAATCTAAGATTTCTTGGTACAAAGAGGATACCTCTCATAGGAAAATAATACATGAAATTTATTCCTCAAATACATCACCAGGTGAAGAAAGAAATGCATTTATAACAACAGGAAAAGTAGGTCAAGAATTTTATTGTATATATACCCAAGGCAATTGTTGTAAACCACCGCCAGCAGGGCAAATCCAACCACTGCCTGTTTTGTACATACAATTGTATTGGGACACAGCCTTGCATGTACATTTACGGTTTTGTCTATGTATGCTTTTCTGTTGTAATGGCAGAGCTGATACCTGAGAAAAAAGCCACATGGTCTGCAAGGTCTCAAATATTTACAAGGTCTCAAATATTTATCTCACAATTTATGGAGAAACAAAATTACTGACCTCCGACCTAAGCTATCATTTGAATGCCATAGTGAATTACAGATGTTCTCAGGCATATAATTACAAAGTGACAATCTTTGAAATAACTTTAGGGATATTATCAGCAAGAGGAATAATTAATCCAGTTGAAAGTGATAAGACATGAAAAATCAGATAAATGAAATCTTAATAAAACTTTACCAATTGATTAATTTTTAAAAATGACCAAATAATACAAGTATAAACATGGAAATCAGCATATCTCATTCTTAGTGAAACTAGTACTGGATTAACATAAGGACAGAAATAGCAGGAGAGACCAGAGGGGCTGACAACTTCCTTATTCTCAGAAATATACAAAATTGGTAAATTCAACCTGAGTAGGGATTAGGTTTGAATCTTAATAAGCTAGTATCACTCATCAGAGGAACAAAACGAAAATTAGCACATTTGAAAGCAGCAGAATAAAACAGCAAGCAAATAAACTTAAAAAGGAGAAGAGGAAATACAATTTCAGTTTAAGAGAAAATAAATATATTTTATTGAAAGATAAGCTTGTGACTATCACAAAACTATAAAACTATTCAATTCATTATTTTTTCATCAGTATGTTGTTAAAACATCATTACACTAATTTGGGTTTTATTCCATATGAAAAAAATAACATTTTCACTCTGAATTACTTATTTTTTGCAATAAAATCTATTCAAGCAACTTAAATACTCATGAAAGTATATCATATTCATGCATAACTTTTAAATTAGAAATGTGTGAAAACATTAATGAAGAAAATGGAAAATAGTTGATATCTATGTTTTTTTCAGAATTTACTAAGGTGTCCTTGAAATATATCAGCTTTCTTACTTAAGATTTTAGCTATTAATATGACACGACTGAAGTGACTTAGCAGCAGCAGCATCATGAAATATATAGTCAGAAAGTACCTCTGAAGAATAGGAAACATAAACGTCTTTGTTTTAAGAATAACATTATTATTTATTGATTAAATATTCCCTTTTAATTAATTAATTAAACATTCATAGAATTTCAAATTGTTCTTCCTCCTTAAGAAATGCTTTTGCTATGCAAATTAAGAGATCAAAACCAAACAAATTTTTGTATAAATACTAATTTGAAAAATTTTATGTTATGAAGTGTTTCATATGATTCTTATAACAATCCATAGAAGAGACATTATTAATATCATATTTATTTATTTTTTTTAAATGGGGAAGGTGATGTTCAGAGACATTCTGTGTAAAGGTTCACCTGGATTCCCACAATTGGTAACATTTCACACTGTCCTTAATGTTATGTTACTAACTTGAGTGGGACTCTTTTGCGACTCTGGATTGGAGCCCACAAGCCTCCTCTGTTCGTGGGATTTCTTAGGCAAGAATACTGGAGTGGGTTGTCATTTCCTTTGAAAATGGGGCTTCCCTGTTAGCTCAGGGGTTAAAGCATCTGTCTGTAATGCAGGAGACCTGGGTTTGATCCCTGGGTCAGGAAGATCCCCTGGAGAAGGAAATGGCAACCCACTCCAGTATTCTTTCCTGGAGAATCCCAGGGACCAAGGAGCCTGTTGGGTGCCCTCTATGGGGTCGCACAGAACAACTGACGCGACTTAGCAGCAGCAGCAGAAATCTGCTTTCAGTATACAGATACAGAACTCTTAAATATTCTTTACCAAATTATTTAATGAAAGAACTTTTTGCCTTAACTTCATCTTTGTTGTATTACCTGGCTTAAATGCATATGCTTCTCTGGGAAACAGCTGATCTATAATTTGCTAACTTGTTTCAAATAACAATCTTAACATGCATTACATACTCAAAAGATGAATGATTATGGGAACTTGTCAACAGAAAATTCAGACAACTTAATAGGAATATTTTATTGAAAAAATATTTTAAGCATCTGGTCCTATCACTTCATGGCACATAGAGGTGGAAACAATGGAAACAGTAACAGACTTTATTTTCTTGGGCTACAAAATCACTGTGGATGGTGATCGCAACCATGAAATGAAAAGATGTTTGCTCTTTGCAAGAAAAGCTATGACAAACCTAGACAGCATACTAAAAAGAAGAGACATTATTTTGCTGACAAAGGGCTGTCTAGTCAAAGCAATGATTTTTCCAGTAGTCATGTATGGATATGAGAGTTGGACTATAAAGAAAGCTGAGTGCCGAAGAATTGATGCTTTTGAACTGTGGTGTTGGAGAAGACTCTTGAGAGTACTTTGGACTGCAAGGAGATCCAACCAATCCATCCTAAAGGAAATCAATCCTGAATATTCATTGGAAGGACTGATGCTGAAGCTGATGCTCTGACTCATTGGAAAAGAGCCTAATGCTGGGCAAGATTGAAGGCGGGAGAAGGGGATGTCAGAGGATGAGATGGTTGAATAGCATCACCCACTCAATGGACATGAGTTTGAGTAAGTTCTGGTTGGTGGTGATGGACAGGGAAGCTTGGCATACTGCAGTCCATGTGCTGCAAACGGTTGGACATGACTGAGCAACTGAACTGAACTGATTGAGCAAAAACGAACTGTTCTCAAGCTGGGTAACTTCAAACCCCAGACTAGTATGAAGCCACCAGGCATGACATTACAGGCCGATTTAAATGAGGTTGCTTAACCTTTATGTGCATGCATGCTAAGTCACATCAGTTGTGTTCAACTTTTTGCAACTGTAGCCCGGCAGACTTCTCTGTCTGTGCATTTCTCCAGGAAGGAATACTAGAGTGGTTTGCCACGTCATCCTCCAGAGGATCTTCCCAGTGAAGGGACTGAGCCCATAGCTCCTGCATTGCAGGTAGATTCTTTACTGCTCTGTCCCTGAGGAAGCCCTTAACCTTTATAATGATTGGCAATTAAACGGAGATTTCCAAAAAGCAAGGGTTTGACTTATACAATTTTAGAAAGATGATTTAAGTTTTGCTTGTGATTAGTAGAGGCATTTAAAATAAATAGTTTATTTACTTTCAGCCAGGTCTCCTGCATTGCAAGCAGATTCTGAGCTAACAGGGAAGCCCCTTCATAAAGTAAATTACATTAACTTTGCTTACTGGTTTAACTGGGCTTTTGTCTGCTCCAAGGATCTTTAAGTTTGGTTTTCATTTTATTTTGACAGACTGCAACAAAATATTGTTTGAAATTGTTAAGAAACCTAAATTTTGGTTGTGAACAGAGACATGTGGGCCACTAATAAAAACATATAAATTATGTAAAACTGATAAGAAAATATCTTAATGATGTGAAATCAAAATATCTTAATTATGTGGGCGGTATTATACTAACTAGAGACACGGAAGAAGTGTATATAAGAAATTAACTATTTTATCGTCAGGGATCCTGAGAAAGCCAAGGAAAAGCAGTGCTATATTAGCAATGAAACATTCAAGATCTAAAGTAAAAAGACTGAAATTTCAATACTATTCTCATTGTTTGTTGGACAACCTGGCAAAGAATTTTGCTTCCTTAATCTTACTGAGACATATTGAGGATGAACAAAGGTTTGAAAATCAGTCTGTCAAGGATTAGTTATCACTATTGCCTGAAACATCGCATTTTTGACTCAAAGTTCTGATACTGAGGTTTAATTTTTGTATCACTGGAATTTGCATCTGAAACTGGAATTGGAATTCTGCTTCTGTTAGCCCCACAACAACTGAACATTTCCATATAACAATCCATAAGTATCCCCTGAAAAAAGAGAAAGAGAGAGTGAGAATACTTACATACATACACATACATAGTATTTCTAAAGAGGAGGAAATAGAATTTACCTACTCACCTATTCAAATATCTGTAGCATTCTCAAGTTGGAACTTTGATACATAAACCATGCTAAATTTATGCAGATAATTAACATTGAAAGTTAGCTATATGCTTAGTTGAAATTGCGTAATATTGTGCAACCACAGAATTACATTTTCCTTCGTTTACTGCATGTTTTTTTTTTTTAAACTTTTTTCCAAGGAAGAGAACATGAGGCATATTAGTATATAGAGAGCACTCATAATGACTCTTTTTCCAGTTAAATCATCTTTTACTATGCATCATTACTAAAAAATGACAAAACTTAGACTTCTGATTCTCTAAACATGATAATGAATTATAGTTAAAGCACAGATATATTATATGTGTGCAAGCATCAGTTCAGTTTAATCGTCCAGTCGTATCCTACTCTTTGAGACCACATGAACTGCAGCACTCCAGGCTTCCCTGTCCATCACCAAATCCCAGAGTTTACTCAAACTCATGTCCAATGAATAAGTGATACCATCCAACCATCTCATCCTCTGTCATCCCCTTCTCCTCCTGCCTTTAATCCATCCCAGATTCAAGGTCTCTTCAATGTATCAGTTCTTTGCATCAGGGGTCAAAAATATTGGAGTTTCAGCTTCAGCATCAGTCCTTCCAATGACTATTCAGGACTGATTTCCTTTAGAATGGACTGGTTAGATCTCCTTGCAGTCCAAGGGACTCTCAAGGGTCTTCTCCATCACAAAGGCATCAATTTATCAGCACTCAGCTTTTTTATAGTTCAACTCTCCCATCCATACATGACTACTGGAAAAACCATAGCTTTGACTAGACAGACCTTTGTTGGCAAAGTAATGTCTCTGCTTTTTAATATGATGTCTATGTCGGTTATAACTTTTTTCCAAGGAACAAGTGTCTTTTAATTTCATGTCTGCAGTCACCATTGCCAGTGATTTTGGAGCACAAAAAAATAAAGTTTGTCACTGTTTCCATTGCTTCCCCATCTATTTGCCATGAAGAGGTGGGACCAGATGCCATGATCTTAGTTTTCTGAATTTGAGTATTAAGCCAACTTTTTCACTCTCCTCTTTCACTTTCTTCAAGAGTCTCTTCAGTTCTTCTTCACTTTCTGCCATAAGGGTGATGTATCTACATATCTGAGGTTTTGATATTTCTGTGGGCAATCTTGACTCCAGTTTATGCTTCATCCAGCCCAGTATTTCCCATAATGTACTCTGCATATAATTTAAGTAAGCAAGGTGACAGTATACAGCCTTGACGTACTTTCCAGATTTAGAACAAGTTTGTTGTTCCATGTTCAATTCTAACTGTTTCTTCTTGACCTGTACACAGATTTTTCAGGAGGTAGGTCAGGTGATCTGGTATTCCCATCTCTTGGAGAATTTTCCACAGTTTGTTGCAGTCCAAAAGTCAAAGGCTTTGACGTAATCAATAAAACAGAAATAGATGTTTTTTCTGAAACTCTCTTGCTTTTTCAATGATCCAATAGATCTTGACAATTTGATATCTGGTTCCTCTGCCTTTTCTCAATCCAGCTTGAATATCTGTAAGTTTATGTTTCATGTACTGTTGAAGCCTGGCTTGGAAGATTTTTAGTGTTACTTTGCTGGCATGTGAGATGTATGCCCTTGTGCAGTAGTTTGAGCATTCCTTGGCATTGCCTTTCTTTAGGATTGGAAAGAAAACTGACCATTTCCAGTGCTCTGGTCACTGTTGTTTACAAAATTTGCTGGCATATTGACTGTAACTCACAGCATCATCTTTTAGGATTTGAAATAGCTCAGCTGGAATTCCATCCCCTCCACCAGCTTTGTTCATAGTGATGCTTCCTAAGGCCCACTTGATTTCACATCCCAGAATGTGTGGCTCTAGGTTGGTGATTATACCATTGTGATTATATAGGTCATGAAGATTTTTTTTATTTTTTTGTATAGTTCTTCTGTGTTCTTCTATGTATTCTTGCCACCTCTTCTTAATATCTTCTTCTTCTGTTGGTTCATACCATCTCTGTCCTTTATTGTGTCCATCTTTGCTTGAAAAGTTCCCTTGGTATCTCTAATTTTCTTGAAGAGATCTCTAGTTATTCCCATTCTATAGTTTTTCTCTATTTCTTTGCACTGATCGCTGAGGAAGGCTTTCTTATCTCTTGTTGCTATTCTTTGGAACTCTGCATTCAAATGGGTATAACTTTTCTTTTCTTTTTTACCTTTTCCTTCTCTTCTTTCATAGCTATTTGTAAAGCCTCCTCAGAAAACTATTTTGCCTTTTTGCGTTTCTTTTTCTTGGGGGTGGTCTTGATTACTGCCTCCTGTAAAATTTCCTGAACCTCTGTCCATAATTTTTCAGACATTCTGTCAGATCTAATCCCTTGAATCTATTTCTCACTTCCACTGTATAATCATTAGTGATTTGATTTAGGTCATACCTGAATGGTCTGGTGGTTTTCACTACTTTCTTCAATATAAATCTGAATTTGTTAATAAGGAGCTCATGATCTGAGTCACAGTTAGCTTCCAGTCTTGTTTTTGCTCACTGAATAGAGCTTCTCCATATTTGATTGCAAAGAATATAATCAATCTGATTTCATTATTGACCATCTGGTGATATCCATGTGTAGAGTCTTCTCTTGTGTTGTTGCATATATGCATGTAATCATACATATAATAATTGAAAGTGAAAATTTTTATTATTTATTTAGTTTAAGTACAGACTTGTTAGCTATGACAAAATTAGACAGTGACAGTGTATTTCAAAATAGAGACATCACTTTCAACAAAAATTCATATAGTCAAAGCTGTGGTTTTTCTAGTAGTCATGTAAGGACGTGAGAGTTGGACCATAAAGATGGCTTAGAGTAGAAGAACAGATGCTTTCAAACCATAATGCTCAAGAGAAAACTCTTGAGAGTCCCTTGGGCAGAAAGGAGATCAAACCAGTAAATCCTAAAGGAAATCAGCCCTGAATTTTCATTAGAAGGACTGACACCGAAGCTGAAGCTCCAATACTTTGGCTTCCTGATGCAAAGAGTCAACTCACTGGAAAAGACTCTGGTGCTGGGAAAAATTGAAGGCAATAAAGGAGAGAGCAGAGAATGAGATGATTAGGTAGTATTACTGACTCAATTGACATGAATCGGAGCAAACTCATGGAAGTTGCAAAGGAAGGGAAGTCTAGTGTGCTTCAGTTCATGTCCACAAAGAGTTGGACATGACTTAAAGACTGAGCAACAACAGGTCAGAAATGTTTGTGATATATTTGGCAACTATTTTCTCATTTAGTAGCTTCATTGTCATGGTAGTAGCTTCAGTTTATATAGCAAATACTACTCTATTCTAATGAGTTTTCTAGAATATTACAAGAAACTTCATCCACAAAGTTTCTTGTTTATTAAAAAAAGAACATTTATTTGTGCTAATTTTATAAATTAATTTTATTTTTACAAATGATCATTACAATGATTTTAAAGTGCGTTGCTATTTAACTTAGTTTATGTAAGTTATAGATAATCTTATATTTTCTCATTTTCCCTTGTTTGTGTCCCAGTAGTTATAGTATTATCTACTGCAACATGCAGAATGATTTTTAAAGTTAAAGTTAGAAGTACATTATAAAGATTATTTTAAAAACATTCCAACAATTTAATAGACTGAATTTCTACTGTTAGGTTGTTTAAAACAGTGAAAAGCATATGGGGTAGAATGACAATAACAATTTAAGAAAGAATATGTTATAAATTCTAATAAATTCTAAGACTCAAGTGATTGAAGAGTATTCACTTACCACTCAATTTAAAAAATAACTGTTAAGCTTTAATTCATCATAGAAAAGGGAAACTGTAGAAGCCACTGAATTTTATTTGTATGTAGAACATTTTATTACTGTAATTCTAGGATTTAGTCTAGCATTATACATGGTAGCCATTAAAGGGTAGTTTAATGTCTCAAAATGTAAGGCTTTCTTTCTGAAAGAAAACTATACAATATGTGATCTTTCAGCAAATAAATTTAGCTTCTTTTTTTCTCACCTATGAAGTTTTGCTTTCCCCAGGCAGCCCAAGCAAAGAGTTTAAAGATAAGTAAGATCAATGCATTGCCATTGCAAGTTGCATTGTGATTTAACAACAAAAGGAGTGAGATTCAACTTGGGAAAATGGTTCAATAACTAATATATTAAATACTGCTTACATCAACGTTTTTGAGGTATCAGTTTCAATCAGTTAAATATGCCCTTATTTGATTTATTTTTAATCTCTTTCCATTATTTCAGTTTACATGGTATATTATATTCCAATATAATATATGTTATATGGTATATATAATTATGTGGTATACTATATTTTGATTGTTTATTATAGAATATTTCAATTTCCTTCTTGTCAGTGTCATCTTAATCATCTCACCATTGTACTATTTTAATAGAAAATGTCCTTAGTTCTATAAAATGAGAACAGCACCTCCCTGTTCTTTATCTCTATTTTAACTCTAATATTTTCTTTTAATATCTGTTTACAGATACATCTGACTCATCACAAAATAAGTTTTTGAGTGTGAAATATTGAATTATATTATAGTGGAAGACATGTACTAAGCACATGTGTAGTTAATATTAACTTGGAAATCACTTCAAGTACTCAAAAGCAACAAAATGAATATAGTTAAGTTGAACACAGTAAGTTTATCTTCAGGTGTGATTAAATGTAGCCTTTCCCTAGGAAGGGAATCAGATTGAACAATTATCTAACAGTTCAGTCTAATGATGTACAAAACCTACATATTATTTCTAAAAACATTCTTAACGTTGGATTAGTACAGTTGATTATATGTAAAGTAAATATATATCTGACTTTACTTCTTTTTTTCTATTCATTAGTGTATCTTGATTGAATGTTCTTATAGTGTGACAAATCTCATTACCCTGTATATTCCAAAGAATGCTCAAACATGAAACTTCAACATACTCTGTAGTAATTTATCCAAATTTTATCTTTATACCTTATTTTAAATACATTTTTTGAATGCTTACTATGTGAGAAACAGTTTTCTATGTGCTTTAACTGCTTTTTGTTATTTAATTCTGTCAGCAAGTCCATGGGATAGGCGTTACTGAGACCCTAGTTTACAGATAAGAGAACTGAAGATATAAAGAGTCAATAATCACAAGGCACTTCATTTGGGGAGCAGAAGTTTGACATCCAGAGCCTTTATTCAACCACTGTCTTGGAGTTACTCATGTGTCCCCAAACAAACTCACAATCAATGCACATACATGCACTTTTTCACTGGTTTGTGAAGTTTATTTTTATTCTACAGCTGTGTCTTTTGAAATCTTATCACCATACTTGAATGCAATTCAGTAATTCTAAAATTCATGTAGATCAGTAAATGTTCTTTTTGCAACCATGACTTTAACAGATTTGTCTAAATTTCATGAATATCACCAGACTAAAATGGAACCCAAATCCTATGATATAAAGATCACTGCATTATCTGTCATCTGCATTACTCCTTATCATATCATTGAACAAAATATATTTATTTTTATTTTAGTAATTTATATGGTAAACAAAAGGATAACAAAATTAGTGATCATTCAATCATGTTTCCTTGTATACCAGCACCATATTGCTTTAATAACTATAGTTTTACCATACAACTCAAAATCACTAGGCCTGATGCTTCCTGCTTTGTTTTTCTTTCTCACAATTTCTTTGACTATTAGGGGTCTTTTCTGGTTTCATATAAATTTTAAGAAATTTTTTCCTACTTCTGTAAAAAATGCCATTGGAATTTCGATAGGAGTTGCATTGAATCTATAGACAATATTCTATAGATTGTATAGAATCTATACAATCAATAACATACTATAGGTGGTATTGATAATTTAATAAAGGTAATTATTTCAATTAATAAATATGAGATACCTTTCTATTTGTGTCTTCCTCTATTTCATTCATCAATGTCTTATAGTTTTCAGAGTAGAGATCTTTTCCTTCCACAGTTAAATTTATTCTGAAGTATCCTAAGTTTTTATTGTTTACTATTTCTATATGAGATAATGAATGATAGCAGAACTTATTGCAGTAATCATTTCACAACAGATGGCTCTGGAACAAGGGGGCTAAGGCTACCAACTCCTGCATAGTTGAAATCCCATACTGTTATCTCTAACTTAGAAACAAAGGAATTGATAAATGACTCACTTAAGGGAAGGAAGCAGAAACAGTTTGGATATAATCAGAAATCAAATCCTAGTTCTTTTGATTTCATATATTATGATCTCTAGTGAAAGATATCTAATTAATTTTCCCCTACTTTAGTTAATTAAAAGACTTATAAAATGAAAATACTAGTACTGTATTAATTGGAGAAAATCTGCATTTAAGTGGATCTTCTCAGTTCAAACTCATATTGTTCAAGCACTAACTGTATGTGTAAATCAAACCATAATGCTGTACACTTTAATCTGGTACAATGATACATGGCGACTATTTCTTATTAAAACTAGAAAAATTCAGTTCTCAAAATAAGAAAAATAAAATTTGGATAAAACTTTGGAAGACGTAATGGAGCTAACTAAAGAAATATCTGGGGATGATTATTTTAGTCATAAAAAGTGAGTGGAACAAAAGAAGTCAAAAGGTAGCATAACTAGCATATTCAGGGAACAATAAAGATACCAGTGTGATCAGAGCATAAAAAGTAAGAGAAAGTACAACAGAAAATAGTGAGGAAGGCAGTGGACTGATAAAATTAAGTAGCATCTTGCAAGCCAGTTTGAAAACTCTGTCTTCTATGTTGAATGAAATAGAGGCCAATGGTAAATGCACAAATTGAAAGGATGACTGTAGTCTTGTTTTGTTGAGGATGCACTTTGGAGACTAAGGATAGAAGTAGCGAGAATGGTTAGCCATCCATTGCCATAATCCAGGGAATAGATTGCTGTGGCTTGGATGAAGATGGAACTGTGACAAAATGGGAAAGGACCATCTCTGCATAAATTTTGAAACAGCATTTCCTGGTATTTGGCTATACCATAGGAGAAAAGACAGGAGTCAAGATGAGTCGTTGAGCTGACACTGAAAGTATGGAGTTTCCATTAACTGATATATGGAAAGTGTTAAGTGCAGTATGTTTTGGAGAGAAAGTCAGCAGTTTTGTTCATGTTTAATTTGTGCTGTCGATTAGATATTCAAGTAGCAGTAGACCGTTGAAAATGCATGTGAAATTTGTGGGGCAATATGCTGCTAAAAATATGAATTTCAGAGTTCTTGGCTTAAAAACAGTTTTTAAAGACATTACCCTGGATGAAGTCATCAGAGAACATAGGAAAGATAGGCCAAATAAGAAGAACAAAGATGATTCCTGGGCATTTCTTTATTAGAAAGTCAAGAAAAAGAACAAAGGAGACTGAATAGTAAAAAATAGGATAAAACAAAGGAGTGTGATCATATGGAAACCAAGTGAAAACTGTGTATCAAGCAGGAAGAATAATGAACCATGACAAATGCTACCAGGAGGTGAAGATGACTAAAACTAGGAAGTGAAAGTAACAACATGAAAGCCTAACTGCTGGGGATCAGTTAAAGTGTGAAAACCTGACAAACATCAGTTTAAGACTGAGTCGGAGAAAACATTAAAAACAGTTAAGGCTACTGCTTACAGAGATATTGGTAAAAATAGTATGAAATAAAAATATCTCCTGCCATATCAATAAATAAAATGTCACAGCCATCAGGGAATTCTGGCCTCCATTGTGAACTGTTACTGTTGCTCAGTTGCTAAGTTGTGTCCGACTCTGTAACACCAGGGACTGCAGCACACCAGGCTTCCCTGTCCATCACTGTCTCCCAGAGTTTGCTCAAACTCATGTCCTTTGAGTCAGTGATGCCGTCCAACCATTTCATTCTCTGTTGCCTACTTTTCCTCTTGCTCTCAATATTTCCCAGTATCAGGGTCTTTTCCAATGATTTGGCTCTTTGCATCAAGTGACTAAAGTTTTGGAGCTTCAGCTTCAGCATCAGTCCCTCCAATGAATATTCAGGGTTGATTTCCTTTAGGATTGACTCCCATGCTGTCCAAAGGACTCTCAAAGAGTCTTCTCAAGCACCACAAATGTGAATGATAGCTCCCAAACTAGCAGATACAGCCACCCACCACAGTGACTGCTGAGGAGCTCTGAGGAATGCAAGAAGCTGCCGTCTGCTGCAACTGCCACTCCTTAAGGTGAACAAAGAAACAGGAGCAGGTGAGGTGCAAGCGAGAGATGAATTCAGTGAGCCCTGAGACTCTCATCTTCCCATACATAGAATGTTAAATTCCTTAACTTGATATCTGATCTTTGATATTCACACTGCCTGTTCCCTTTGTTACAAAATTATACATTGTTGGACTCTCCCTCCTGTCTCCTTAGAGCAGTTTTCTCTGAGCGATTGAGATGCTCTTTTCTGGGCTCAGAGTCCTAAACATTCCCACCTGATAAAATAACTCTCGACTTTCAGGCTGTGACCCTACTGACATAGTTGGGTTAGTTGACAAAGAAATGTAAAAGTGTAATTTCAAGAAGACATGGGTAAAGAATATAAGCTTTGAATGTGAAAGATTGATCAGAAAGTGGGATGTTTAATTCAAGCAAAATGTGAATATGTGATGATTGTAATTTCTCTAGTTTGTTCTGATTTAAATAAATTATATTTGCTTAGTAGGTTTAAAGTTTTTCCTACAAAGTTCTACTGTAAACATTTTCATTTAATAAGTCATGAAGTAAAGTTGATCTCTGTTTAAATTTTCAAATGCAACTCTAATTCACTTGTAAAGAACTACTGAAAAGTTAAGAAAGTGGCAAAGATAGTGCTGTTGAGGTGAAAAACACAAAAGATACACATGTGAAGAAAGGCAGATGTAAATCATTGAAGAAAAGACGGATGTCTTGAGCAAGGATAACAGTATGCAAAAATAAAAGATATCAATGCTATTATAAAAAGAAATTTCATGAACAAAATGGAAATTAAAAAGAAGATATATTGAGTGTACTTTTCTCTTATAGTTTCAAGCAGAAGAAAAAGAAATGCTCCCTAAGCTACATAGCTGACAAGAAGAAATGCCTCTTTATATAGCACTTAAAAATGGAATAACAATATGTCTCCTGTGGAGAAGCAATGTGATAAGAACTTTATTCACAGCATCATCTTAATTAGAAAAGTGAAAAATATTCCATATTTGAGATAGTCTATTTCTCATATACTTAACTTTTCTGAATTCATTCTCATTTTAGTATCACTGTGCAGAGTCCAAATACCTAATATTTATTAAAGAAAATAAATTATTTCCACATTTATATGAGTATTAAGAATAGAAGATGTGTAAACATAGAGTATTTGTCTAGAATATCTATGGAAAGTGCCCCCCCACACACAATTATCTGATCTCACTCCCTCCTCAATTCTTTGGGAAGGTTAAACAAGCCAAGTCCATTGGAGCAACCATCTCTCCTTGCCACAGAGATAGACAGAGGCATTTTGAGCAAACAGTCTGATCATCATGTCACAGCAATTCCCATAAATATATATATACAGGGATGGGGCCTGGAACTCTGCCTTTTTGAAGCCTGTTGACGATCTCATCCTAATTTAGCCTTTTGTGGAATCTTCCATGAGGTGCAGTTGCCAACTTCAGCCTTCCTAGAGAATAGAGGCTGCTGAATCTGTTATGAAGTCTACCCAGAAGAGTTGGCAAAGCAGGCCCCCTCCTTAGAACCAGAACACTACCAGAAGGTGAAAGTCCACTCTTCCTTTAGGAAAGCAGAGTCAATTCCTCACACCTGCCTCACCCCCACCCCACCCCACCTCACCCCACCNACATAGAAGGTTGTGTGACTTTATTTTTATTTCCCATTAAAAAAATTTTTTTTTTTAAATTTTACTTTACAATACTCTATTGGCTTTGCCATACATCGACATGAATCCACCACAGGTGTACACAAGCTCCCAATCCTGAATCACCCTCCCACCTCCCACCAGAAATATTTTTATAACTATTACTAAAAGTTCGATTATCTCTCTCTCTCTCCCCTCCTCTGTCTCTTTGTGTTTGTTTCTCTCTCTGTCACTGAATCATTTTATCACCTCTGATTGCCATCTGGATAAAATTGTACAAAAAGATTCTGCAGAACACACTGAAAATAAAATAGATTGCGACAGAATGAATAACAAAAATCTATTCTTAGTCAGATAATTTGAAATATCTGTCTCCCCAAATGGAAAGGCTACAGGATATATAAAGGGGTGCCTGTGTGTTTAGTCAGTCAGTCATGTCCAACTCTTTGCAACTACATGAACTGTAACCTATGAGGTTCCTCTGTTCATGGGATTCTCCAGACAAGAATACTGGAGTGGATAGTCATTCCCTTCTCCAGGGATCTTCCTGACCCAAGGATCAAACCTGTGTCTCCTGCATTGCAGGTGAATTCTTAACCATCTGAGCCACCTGTGAAGCTGTATATAAAGGGGTAAGAAGCTCCAGCTAGTGTTCAACATCATTCTAGAAGTATATATAAAACAATTCTCTCAAAATTACCATGTACTAAAACATAAAAGAAATCTCAAACATATGAATTATAATTATCAGACTGTAATTATAATAAGAAATAAATTAAAAATGGAAGCATGGATTAAATATTCACATATATGAGAATTAAAACACACAAGTACAAACACACACACTGATTTGTGGGAAAGGGATATTTTGATTTCAGCAATGCCATGTTAACTTGATTTAGATCAATCTCCTTGCCACGAATAACTACGAAGTTTGAGAAATGTGTTATAAATACCCAGGTAAAGGCATTGGCAAGTTACTTGGGAAGAAAGGTCTTGAAAGGCCAAATCCTGGAAATAGAAGAAAAACCTAACTCAACAATTACAAAAAATTCAACTTCTTTTCATGATAAAACTTTTCAGTAATTAACAGTGGAAGATAATCCACTTCCTCAACCAGATACAGGGCATCTATGGGAAACTCACAGCTAAAATTAATGTTCAAAGACCAGATACTTCTCTTTGAAGATCAAGAAAGTAAAAGCAATGATGTCCACTCATGACACTTCTATTCAACATGGTGCCAGAAGTTCTAGTCAAGGCAATAAGGCAACAAAAAAAGAAACACAAGAAATCCATTCTGGAAAAGAAATCAAGCTATCTTAAATTTAGATGGCATTATTTGTATATAGTAAATCATAAGGAATCTAGTAAAACTGATTAGATGGAATACCAACAGATACGAAGATGGCAGGGTAAAATACCAACACACAAAAGTCAACTGCATTTCTTCAAACATAAATAAAACTTCAAAAACAGCACTATGAATATACTAAAAACCATTTCATTGCACTTTAAAGGGGTGCATTGTATGGTATGTGAATTCGGTCTTAATAGATTTAAGAAGAAATATTTACAACTAAATAGTAAATGCCTGCAGAATGAAAGAAAGAGAAATGAAGAAATTTGTTTGTTTAAACTATGATCAAAAAGAGCAAAATACTTGTAAAAGTTGCACAAAGATCTTGAACCTTATATTCCAAATATGACAAAACTTTGCTGAAATAAAGAAGTTCAAAATATATGAGAAAATGGCCCAAGATCACGACTTGAAATAGTAAAAAACTGCAATAAAATTTTATCTGCAGTTTTAATGGAATCTTCATCAGAATCCCACCTGTCTGTAGAAATTGTCAAGTTTATCTTAAAACTCACATGTCATTAAGGGACCCTAAAGACAAATCAAATAAAATAGCAATGAGAAAGAAAAAGAAAAGTTAAAGAACCAAGTTTTCTGATTTCCAAATTTGTTACAAAGTTCAGTTCCTTTCAGTTCAGTTGCTCAGTCCTGTCTGACTCTTTTTGACTCCATGAATCACAGCACACCAGGCCTCCCTGTCCATCACCAACCCCAGAGTTCACTTTAACTCATGTCCATTGAGTCGGTGATGCCATTCAGCCATCTCATCCTCTGTCCTCCCCTTCTCCTCCTGCCCCCAATCCCTCCCAGCATCAGAGTCTTTTCCAATGAGTCAACTCTTCGCATGAGGTGGCCAAAGTACTGGAGTTTCAGCTTTAGCATCATTCCTTCCAAAGAACACCCAGGACTAACCTCCTTTAGAATGGACTGGTTGGATCTCCTTGCAGTCCATGGGACTCTCAAGAGTCTTCTCCAACACCACAGTTCAAAAGCATCAGTTCTTCGGTGCTCAGCTTTCTTCACAATCCAACTCTCACATCCATACATGACCACAGGAAAAACCATAGCCTTGACTAGACAGACCTTTGTTGGCAAAGTAATGTCTCTGCTTTTCAATATTCTATCTAGTTGGTCATAACTTTCCTTCCAAGGAGTAAGCGTCTTTTAATTTCATGGCTGCAGTCACCATCTGCAGTGATTTTTCAGCCCCCCAAAATAAAGTCTGACACTGTTTCTACTGTTTCCCCATCTATTTCACATGAAGTGATGGGACCAGATGCCATAATCTTCATTTTCTGAATGTTGAGCTTTAAACCAACTTTTTCACTCTCCTCTTTCACTTTCATTAAGAGGCTCCTTAGTTCCTCTTCACTTTCTACCATAAGGGTAGTGTCATCTGCATATCTGAGATTATTGTTAGCTCTTCTGGCAATTTTATTCCAGCTTGTGCTTCTTCCAGCCCAGCATTTCTCATGATATACTCTCTATATATGTTAAATAAGCAGGGTGATAATATACAACCTTGATGTACTCCTTTTCCTATTTGTAACCAAACATTGTTGTACTGGTAAGAATAGACTTATAGATCAATGGAACAAAATTGAGGGTCTATAAAGAAACTCATGTATCTGTGGTGAACTGATTTAGATAAGGGTTCAAAAACATTATTGGGAAAATAATTGCCTTTTTAACAAAAGTACTGGGACAGCTTGATATACACATACAAAAGAATGAAACTTGACTTTTAACTCACTGAATACAAAATTGATGCAAAAGAGATCAAAGTCCTAAATTTAAGAACAAAAACTATTGAACTTTTAGAAAAAGCATAAAGTTAAAATTTTAATGATCTCAGAATTGGCAAAGGATTCTAGACATGATATCAAAAGACCTGAGCAATGATGATAGCAACATCTATGTAAATCAGACTTAAAACTGAAAACTTTTATATTTCAAGGAATACAGTTAAGAAAGTGCAAAAAACTTATGGAACTGGAAAAATATTTGCAGTCATATATATGTTAAGTTTCTTATATCTAGAATATATAAAGAACTTTTAGAAAGTAATTAAAATAAGACAAATAGCCCAATAAAAATCATAGGTTAAAAATCTGAATTGATATTTTCCCAAAAAAGTTAAATAAATGGCCAATAGGATTAGTTATCAGAGAAATGCAAAAACCCACAATAAGAAACAACTTCATATTCACTGGGCTTCCCTAATGGTTCAGCAGATAAAGAATCTGCCTTTGATTCAAGAGACACAGGAGATGTGAGTTAGATTCCTGGGTCAGGAAGATCTTCTGAAGGAGGAAATGGCGACCCACTCCATATTCTTATCTGGAAAATCTCATGGACAGAGGAGCCTGGCAGTCTACAGTTCAAAGGGTCACAAAGAGTTGGACATCACTGAGCACATCATTCATTCATTCACATTCACTATAAACAATAGCAACAAGAAGCACAATAAAGTGTTGGAAAGGGTATGAAATGTTCATATATCGCTTCTGGGAATTAAAAATGAGGCAGCCCCTTTATGAAATAGTCTAGCAGTTTCTCAGAGAGGCTAAACATACTAATACATGATCCAGCAATCCACAGAAGACTTGCACACAAATTTCATAGTAATATTATACATAATAGTCAAAGGTGGAAATAGCTCCAAATCCATTAGTGACAATAAATGTGGTATGTCCACACATTGAAATATTACTCAAATATTATAAAAAGAATGAAGTGCTGATAGATGTCACAGCACAAATGAACCTTGGAAACTTCAGGCAAAGAGAAAGGAGCTAGTCACGAAAGACTACATAAGTTCCATTTTCATGAAATGGCCAGAAGAGAGAAGTCTATAAAGACAGAAAAGAGATTAGTGGTTCCTTAGGGCTGCAGGGATTTGGGACAATAAGGAGTGATAAGTAAATGGCACAAGGTTTCCTTTTGAGATGATGAAAGTTTTATTTATTTTTTAAATCTGACATTCATTATGGTCATGATTGTATCTGTTAATATAATACTAAAATGCATTGGGTTATGCATTTTACATTGGTAAGTTTTAGGGTACATGTATAATAGCTCAATAAAGTAAACTAAAGTAAAAACAAAGCTGTTAAATAAAAAGAAGCTTTAAAGAAGGAACTGTAAATCATCTGTTTTAAAAAAACAGTATTTTGGGATAGTGTTTCCTGACTTTCATTTTTCCCACATTTTTCTAACTCTATGTATCGGTGACTGTATCTTTTTTTTTTTTCATCTAGTTTATTAAGAACTTAATAGATGGAATGATAATGAAAGCAAAAAAATGGCATGATCACATTATAATGTGTCCAGTCTTCTGTTGAGTTTAGCTGACACAATTTAACTAGTATTTCTCTTGTGGCTCAGTTGGTAAAAATCTGCCTGCAATGTGGGAGACCTGGAGTCGATCCCTGTGTTGGGAAGATCCTCTGGAGAATGGAAAGGTTACCCACTCCAGTATTCTGGCCTGGAGAATTTCATGAACTGTATTGTCCATGGGATAGCAAAGAATCACACATGACTGAATGACTTTCACTTTAACTTTTTACTATATGAACATATATAGCTGCACTGAGAAACAGATTACTTATAAAATGATAATATGAATGGACCATTATGTGCACACGTGCTATGTCACTTCAGCCATGTCTGATTCTTTGCTACCCTATGAACTGTAGCTTACCAGGCTCCTCTGTCCATGGGATTCTCCAGTCAAAACTACTGCACTGGGTTCCCATGTCCCCTTCAATGGGATTTTCCTGACCCTAGATTGAACAATGCCTTTTATGTTTCCTTCATTGGCAGGTAGGTTCTTTACCACTAGTGACACCTGGGAAGCCCACTGGGACTATTATACATCTTGCCAATTAAACAGCTACACAATTATTGATAATGGCTGAAAGTAATCCATTATTTTGGTGCAATGATATATTTCTGACCTTGGAGAAAATAGAATTTAAAAAATTAATACCTTATTTTTGATATAACACTAAACCAAAACCCGAATAAACATAAAAATAATGGACTGTTGATATACAAATATATTTCAATTTGGAGTGAAATAAAATTGCTTATCAACAAAGCATTATTGATAACAAAATCTGGAATGCTTATGAATAATATTTTATTATGCTTTGTAAGTTTCTACAAATTCTACTTCTGAAAAACTATTTCTGTTCTATGCTCATTAACTGTGTAATGCTGTTTCTATAGGTTGTCAATTCTTTACATGACTCTGTAATGATGCAAGCTTGGTCATATCTCTGACTTCAAGATATGTGATTGAGAATTCCAGGGAACAGTTTGATATTGGCAAAAATCAACCATCTTTTTTTTATTAGTTAGACAATATTTAACATTTTATATACTTTTTATCATTCAAAATACAAACACTGTTGAAAGAAATATAGTTCATGCTTCTAGAAAAAATACCTAGACACAGTTATTGATCCCAAAACAAGCGTTTACTTTGATGTCATTTCTCAATTAATTTCTACTGAACTCCCTTTTGTGGAACCACAGTACTGTAAAACAATTATAATGCTTCCGATATTAAGGTTTCACAAGCTACTCTATAAACTTGACATTAGGGGTAAAAAGACAACAAAGTCTCTCAAAGTTTAATTGCTAAAATATTAAGAAATGAGGTCATCACTGATGATTTGGGTTTGCATTTCTAGTTATACTTGAGAAAGAAAAAGAACAAAAGCCAATCACATTCCTGAGAATTTTGAAATAGCCATTGTGGGGATCTTTTAGAAATCTTTCTCTTTTATAGCCCAGAAGTATCTTCTCACTATTGAAAAACAATTGATCATAAATACCTACTCACCACAGCAGGTACTTTGGATATGTTCCATTCTCAGCTGGTTAAGCATGGTCTTGAGTTCTGAAAACATCCATTATAAATGTTGAACCATTCACTTCAGCCTAAAATCTAATCTGATTTGTTTTGATTTTTTACAAAACAATCTTTTAGTTCTTTGAATAAACTTTCAATGCCTAATTTCCAACAGCACAAAATGAATTTTGTCAAATTCCAACGAACAAATAAAGCAAAATGGTTTCTGTGTCATGACCACTGGCCATAATTAGCAAGATGTCCCTAGATCTATGCATGTTTATCAGTGCCTTCTAATAGTACTTCTTTCTACTTGTCCTTAAAGACAAAACTAGGGTAGAGAATTATCTGATGGCATTTTCTTTAGAATGAGGACTTCACAGTCCAATGTGAATTTGCACTGTATCTTTTCTAATTACTTTACTTGCATCTAGATCAGTGACAAAGTTCTGTATTGTCAAAGCTATGGCTTTTCCAGTAGTTATGTACAGATGTGAGGGTTGGACCATAAAGAAGCCTGAATGCCAAAGAATTAATGTTTTTGAACTGTCCTGGAGAAGACTCTTGAGAATCCCTTGAACAAGGCAAAGAACAAAATGCAAAGGAGAAAAGGAAAGATAAATTCGCCTGAATGAAGAGTTCCAACGGATAGCCAGGAGAGATAAGAAAGCCTTCCTAAATGATCAGTGAGGACAGAAACAGCATGGACCTAGCAGAAGCAGAAGGTGTTAAGAAGAGGTGGCAAGAATACACAGAAGAACTATACAAAAAATCTCTTCCTGACCCAGATAACCATGATGGTGTGATCACTCACCTAGAGCAAGACATCCTGGAGTGCAGAGTCAAGGGGGACTTAGGAAATATCACTATGAGTAAAGTCAGTGTAGGTGACTGAATTCCAGTTGAGCTATTTTAAATCCTCAAAGATGATGCTGTGAAAATGCTACACCCAATATGATAGCAAATTTGGAAAACCCAGCAGTGGTCACAGGACTGGAAAAGGTCAGTTTTCATTCCAATCCCAAAAAGATGCAATACCAAAGAATGTTCAAACTACTGGACAATTGCCAAAGTCTTTGACTGTGTGGATCACAACAAACTGTGGAAAATTCTTCAAGAAATGGGAATAACAGACTACCTGACCTGCCTTCTGAGAAACCTGTAGGCAGATGAAGAAGCAACAGTTAGAACCAGGCATGAAATAATGGACTGGTTCCAAATCAGGAAAGGAGTATGTCAAGCCTGTATATTGTCACCTTGCTTATTTAACTTATATGCAGAGTACCTCATGTAAATGCTGGGCTGGGTGAAGCACAAGCTGGAATCAAGATTGCCAGGAGAAACCTCAATAACATCAGATATACAGATGATACCACCCTTATGGCAGAAAGTGAAGAGGAACTGAAGAGCCTCTTGATAAAAATCAAAGAGGAGATTGAAAAACTTAAAACTCAAAATTCACGAAACTAAGATCATGGCATCTGGTCCCGTAACTCCATGGCAAATGGAGAAACAATGTAAACACTGAGAGACTGTATTTTCTTGGACTCCAAAATCACTACAGATGGTGACTGCAGCCATAAAATTAAAAGACAATCATTTCTTGTAAGAAAAGCTGTGAGAAACCGAGATGGTGTATTAAAAAGTGAGGTGTTACTTTATGGACAAAGGTCCATATAGTCCAAGCTCTGGTTTTTCCAGTAGTCATGTATGGATGTGAGATTTGGACCATAAAGAAAGCTGAGCACCAAAGAATTACTGCTTTTGAACTGTGGTGTTGAGGAAGACTCTTGAGAGTCCCTTGGACAGCAAAGTCAAACCAGGCAATACTAAAGGAAATCAGTCCTGAATATTCAATGCTGAAGCTGAAGCTCCAATAGTTTGGCCAACTGATGGGAAGAACTGACTCATTGGAAAAGATTGAGGTTAGGTGTTATGCCCTTGCTATATAAGAATGTAACTTTATTTACATTTTTACATAGTAAAGACACTACAATTTATAACAATGTACAGTGTTTTATAACAAAAAGAAAATTAATTAACTCAAAAATCTAATGTTGCTAACATCAAAACTACTATATTCTTTTTTCTATATCACAATTACATTGATTAATATCCTTCAGGTTCCTAAAAGATAAAGAATATGGAGGCCTGGCAGCAGTCATTGACTCAAAAATGAAAACTCATCACCGATATAATTCTTAGTTCTTTAGAAAAGGCTCTATATCTTTAAAATGCTTTAAGCTGCATTCCTCTCGAGGTTGGGGGGCAGTAAACAACCACAAGTTGTAAAAGTCCAGGCAGACTGGTCAGGTAAGCTAGAAAGCCATCAAAGGGGTTTAAACCGAGACATTCTTTTTATATGCAGGAGACTGTTAACTGGAGCTCTGAGTTAACTCTTTCCAAAGAAAGGTGGTCAGGGATAGTCCCTGTTATGTCAGAAGAGTGGAAAGCACAGTACAATAAGGCAGGCAGACTCTGGTTTTGGGGGGTAGATGTTCAGGAAAACCCAGGGGGAGCCCCTGAAGCCAGATCACACCTTTGCATATGTCAGGCTTCCTTCCTCATGATCTTTGCCATAGGCTGGATTCCTCACGCTGGCTCCCGGCAGTCAGGAAGAGAAGGGGACAGCAGAGGATGAGATGGTTGGATGGCATCACTAACTTGATGGATATGAGTTTGAGTAAGCTCAAGGAGTTGGTGATGGACAGGGAAGCCTGGTATGCTGCAGTCCATGGGGTCACAAAGAGTCTAACATGACTGAGCAACTGAATTGACTGACTGGACAGCAGGAGGATCAAGCCAATAAATCCTAATGTAAACCCACCCTGAATATTCATTGGAAGGACTGATGCTGAAGCTGAAGATCCAATACTTTGGCCACCTTATGTAAAGAGCTGACTCATTGGAAAAGACCCTGATTCTGTGAAAGACTGAGGGCGAGAGGAGAAGTGGGTGACAGAGGATAAGATGGTTGAATGCATCCCTGACTCAATGGACACGAGTTTCAGCAAACTCAGGGATATAGTAAAGGAAAAGTAAGCTTGGTGTGGTGCAGTCCACAGGATCACAAAGTGTTGGACATGACTTACCAACTCAACATGTTGTTACAACAACAAGATCAGCAGCTTAGCTCAGTTGACTGAGGCTGCTATGATCATAGGCATGACAGAATCTCTGCTAAGGCAACTTCCAAATGAAAGAATTCTGTTCCTTCATGGTTGAAAATGGGAATTGAAATCAGGGACTTAGAGTGAAAATGCTGAGAGACTGGAAAGCAGCCTAGTTTCTCTAGGCACATTATTATTGAGACCAATACTTTACCGTTTTAAAATAACTCTTGGAAGATGATTTACTTTCCAGAAGCAAACAGCATGAATTTAAATCAAATACTCAAATGACAAGTAATAGATTTTGTCATGATGATTAACTGTATGTTTCTTATATCAACGTTATAGATTCAACTTTATTATAATTTTGTAAAATGCCAGGTGAAACAACTGATTTTGGCCGCATCTCCAATACCTCTTTCTCCAATAAATAAGATGTTTTAAGTCAATAAGAAAGAAGAAAAAGTAGAGAGAGGAGATGGAATAAAAAATTATCTACTTCCATTTTTTTTTCTTATGATTCATTGAAATAATTTCATTAGGAGAGTCGTGATTTATTTCAGCCCCCATAATGGATTATAAAAGCTTTGGTTAGTGTTATATACTGCTCAGTAAATAAAGCAGGTGACCTATTGAGGCTCATAAATTAAGTCTAGCTTGAACAGTTTAATTGAATTGTCCTATGTTATAATACTAGTACAATTATAGATGTAGTGGCATACACAGCAAAACATAAGAAAGTGTTCAGAAATAGATTATCAAAGAGGCCATATGATACAGGAAACCCCAGAGGATATTTCATCTTTTTAAGAGATAGCACCACAAAAGCCAGTTACTATTCCCTGAAAACTGACCAATTTCATTGCTAATATATGCATAATGATGATAAACCATTTATATTTTTGTTCAATAAACAGTGAACAAAATTACTTAACTTTGAAGCTTATGCATTGCATCCCTGCATCCACCTTATAGCTACCATTTCTTCTAACTTTTCTCCCATTCTGAGTGTTTCTTAGACAATAGCTTAAGTGCCTGACAATTTTTAAAACTGTGTTCTCCTTAACTGGGTTCTGCCTGTAGCATTGCCCCAGGGAACTGTGGCCCTAAACCTATTAAAGCTGCTGACTCAAAATGCTGATAGCTGTGTATTCTCTTCACTTCTCATGTAAATTAACTTTATTTTAGATTAAATTAATTCATAAATGTGATTAACAGCTAAAGCTCCAGTACTTTGGCCACTTGATGGGAAGAGCTGACTCATTGGAAAAGATTCTGATGCTGGGAAAGACTGAGGTCAAGAAGATAAGGGGGTAACCAAGGATGAAATGGTTGGATGGCATTACCAACTCAATGGACATGAGTTTGAGCAAATTATGGAAGAGAGTGAAGGACAAGGAAGCCTGGCATGAAGCAGTTCATGGGATCCCAAAAATCTCAGACATGACATGGCAACTGAACAACAGCTGAATAATAGAAATGATTCTGAAATTGTCAAAGGGGGAGTGGAACAAGGAATTTTAGGTAAATTGAGCTTGTCAAAATTCTTTAAATCACATTAATCATCTTATCTAGCAATGTGGATAAACTGTATGTAAAAACATTCCTGACTTTGTACTAAGTAGATTTTCTCATTCTAGCTCTCCCAAGTTTCTTATATTAGAAATGGAATCCTAATACCATTTATCACTTATACATTTAGATTTTATCAGAATTCATTATGATTAAATTGAATTACTATGGCACCCCACCCCAGTACTCTTGCCTGGAATATGCTATGGATGGAGGAGCCTGCTGGGCTGCAGTCCATGAGGTCGCTAAGAGTCAGACATGACTGAGTGACTTCCCTTTCACTTTTCACTTTCATGCATTGGAGAAGGAAATGGCAACCCACTCCAGCATTCTTGCCTGGAGAATTCCAGGGATGGAGGAGCCTGCTGGGCTGCCATCTATGGGGTCACACAGAGTCGGACACGACTGAAGCAACTTAGCAGCAGCAGCAGCAAACTGAATCAGTTCAGTTCAGTTCAGTTGCTCAGTCGTGTCAGATTTTGGGACCCCATGGACTGCAGCACACCAGACTTCCTTGTCCACCCCAACTCGCAGAGCTTGCTCAAACTTATGTCCATTGAGTGGCCATCCAGCCATCTCATCCTCTGTCGTCCCCTTCTCCTCCTGTCTTCAATCTTTCCCAGCATCAGGGTCTTTTCCAAAGACTCGGCTTTTTGCATCAGGTGGCCAAAGTATTGGAGTTTCAGCTTCAGCATATGTCCTTCCAATGAATATTCAGGACTGATTTCATTTAGGATTTATTTGCGTGTACTTGAAGTTTAAAAATAGATTCAGTCTTAAGACTTATAATCAATTTTTTAGGATAATTATAAGATTGCCATTATAGTTATTTTAAATCCTTGTTATATGTGACATGTGCTTAGACATCAGCTTAACTAAGGAAGATAAATACTTACACTCTGAAAAATACAAACTATTGATAAAAAAAAACATTATAAACATCTACATGCAGGTTTTTGTGTGGGTATGAGTTTTCAGTTCATTTGGCTTAACAGTAGGGAATGCAATTGTCAGATCATATGATGGGAGTTTTTCAGATTTTATAAAATGCACTCAAACTATTTTCCAAACTGGCAGTGACATTTTGCATTCACACCAATGAATAAGAATTCCCACTGCTTCACATCCTTCTTAACATTTTGTGTTATCAGTGTTCAGTATTTTAGCCATTCTAATAGCTGTGTAGTAGTATCTCATTGTTCTTTGAAGTTTCTTAAGACATATGACATTGAACATTTTTTCATATGATTATTTGTTGTTTTTATATCTTTGGTGAGATATTTATTGTAATGTTTTGCTCACTTTTTTTGGGGGGGGGCAGTTTTCTTATTCTTGAGTTTCCTGTACAGTGTTACGAACCTCCTTCCATAGTTCACCAGGAACTCTATCTATCAGATCTAGTCCCTTAAATCTATTTCTCACTTCTGCATAATCATAAGGGATTTGATTTAGGTCATACCTGAATGGTCTAGATGTTTTCCCTACTTCCTTCAATTTAAGTCTGAATTTGGCAATAAGGCATTCATGATCTGAGCCACAGTCAGCTCCTGGTCTTGTTTTTGTTGACTGTATGCTGCTGCTAAGTCACTGTGTAGAGCTTCTCTATTTTTGACTGCAAAGAATGTAATCAGTCTGATTTCGGTGTTGACGATCTGGTGATGTCCATGTGTAAAGTCTTCTCTTGTGTTGTTAGAAGAGAGTATTTGCTATGACCAGTGCATTTTCTTTACAAAACTCTATTAGTCTTTGCCTTGCTTCATTGCATACTCCAAGGCCAAATTTTCCTGTTACTCCAGGTGTTTCTTGACCTCCTACTTTTGCATTCCAGTCCCCTATAATGAAAAGGACATCTTTTTTGGGTGTTAGTTTTAAAAGGTCTTGTCGGTCTTGATAGAACCATTCAACTTCAGCTTCTTCAGTGTTACTGGTTGGGGCATAGACTTGGATAACTGTGATATTGAATGGTTTACCTTGGAAACGAACAGAGATCATTCTGTCGATTTTGAGATTGCATCCAAGTACTGCATTTTGGACTCTTGTTGACCATGATGGCTACTCCATTTTTTTCTAAGGGATTCCTGTCCGCAGTAGTAGATATGCAGGTCATCTGAGTTAAATTCACCCATTCCAGTCCATTTTAGTTTGATGATTCCTAGAATGTTGACATTCACTCTTGCTATCTCTTGTTTGATCACTTCCAATTTGCCTTGATTCTTGGACCTGACATTCCAGGTTCCTATGCAATATTGCTCTTTACAGCATTGGACCTTGCTTCTATCACCAGTCACATCCACAGCTGGGTATTGTTTTTGCTTTGGCTCCATCCCTTCATTCTTTCTGGATTTATTTCTCCCTTGATCTCCAGTAGCATGTTGGGTACCTACTGACCTGGGGAGTTCCTCTTTCAGTATCCTATCATTTTGTTTTTTCATACTGTTCATGGAGTTCTCAAGGCAAGAATACTGAAGTGGTTGCCATTCCCTTCTCCAGTGGACGACATTGTGTCAAACTCTCCACCATGCCTGCCTTTCTTGAGGGCGCCACATGGCATTGTTTAGTTTCATTAAGTTAGACAAGGCTGTAGTCCTAGTGTGATTAGACTGACTAGTTTTCTGTGATTATGGTTTAAGTTTCTGCCCTCTTGCAACACATACCATCTTACTTGGGTTTCTCTTATCTTGGACGTGGGGTATCCCTTCACAGCTGCTCTAGCAAAGTGCAGCCTCTACTCCTTACCTTGGACGAGGGATATCTCCTAACTGCCACCCCTCCTGACCTTGAACATGGATCAAGACAATCCTCTTGGAAAAGAAATGCAAAAAAGCAAAATGTCTTTCTGAGGAGGGCTTACAAATAGCTGTGAAAAGAAGAGAAGTGAAAAGCAAAGGAGAAAAAGAAAGATGCAAGCATCTGAATGCAGAGTTCCAAAGAATAGCAAGAAGAGATAAGAAAGGCTTCCTCAGTGATCAATGCAAAGAAATAGAGGAAAACAATAGAATGGGAAAGACTAGGGATCACTTCAAGAAAATTAGAGACATTAAGGAAACATTTCATGCAAAGATGGGCTCGATAAAGGACAGAAATGGTATGGACCTAACAGAAGCAGAAGATATTAAGAAGAGGTGGCAAGAATACACAGAAGAACTATACAAAAACGATATTCACGGCCAAGATAATCCCGATGGTATGGTCACTTATCTAGAGCCAGACATCCTGAAATGTGAAGTCAAGTGGGCCTTAGAAATCATGACTACAAAGCTAGTGGAGGTGATGGAATTCCAGTTGAGTGGTTTCAAATCCTGAAAGATGATGCTGTTAAAGTGCTGCACTCAATATGCCAGCAGAGTTGGAAAACTCAGCAGTGGCCACAGGACTGGAAAAGGTCAGTTTTCATTACAATCCCTAAGAAAGGCAATGCCAAAGAATGCTCAAACTATCACACAACTGCACTCATCTCACACACTAGTAAAGTAATGCTCAAAATTCTAAAGCCAGGTTTCAGCAATACATGAATTGTGAACTTCCAGATGTTCAAGCTGGTTTTAGAAAAGGCAGAAGAACCAGAGATCAAACTGCCAACATATTCTGGATCATGGAAAAAGCGAGAGATTTCGAGAAAAACATCTACTTTTGCTTTATTGATTATGCCAAAGCCTTTGACTGTGTGGATCACAATAAAGTGTGAAAAATTCTGAGAGAGATGGGAATACCAGACCACCTGACCTGCTTCTTGTGAAACCTATATGCAGATCAGGAAGCAATAGTTAGAACTGGATATGGAACAACAGACTGGTTTCAAATAGGAACAGGAGTACGTCAAGGCTGTATATTGTCCCCCTGCTTATTTAACTTATAGGCAGAGTACATCATGAGAAACGCTGGGCTGGAAGAAACACAAGCTGGAATCAATATTGCTGGGAGACATATCAGTAACATCATATATGCAGAGGACGCCACCTTTGTGGCAGAAACTGAAGAGGAGCTAAAAAGCCTCTTGATGAAAGTGGAAGTGGAGAGTGAAACAGTTGTCTTAAAGCTCAACATTCAGAAAACAAANTATTGCTGGGAGACATATCAGTAACATCATATATGCAGAGGACGCCACCTTTGTGGCAGAAACTGAAGAGGAGCTAAAAAGCCTCTTGATGAAAGTGGAAGTGGAGAGTGAAACAGTTGTCTTAAAGCTCAACATTCAGAAAACAAAGATCGTGGCATCCGGTCCCATCACTTCATTTCAAATAGATGGGAAAACAGTGGAAACAGTGTCAGACTTTATTTTTGGGGCTCCAAAATCACTGCAGATGGTGACTGCAGCCATGAAATTAAAAGATGCTTACTCCTTGGAAGAAAAGTTATGACCAACCTAGATAGCATATTGAAAAACAGAGACATTACTTTGCTGACTGAGGTCCGTCTAGTCAAGGCTGTGCTTTTTCCAGTGCTTTTTCCAACTCTCTCCAGATGTGAGAGTTGGACTGTGAAGAAAGCTGAGAGCCGAAGTATTGATGCTTTCGAACTGTGGTGTTGGAGAAGACTCTTGAGAGTCTCTTGGACTGCAAGGAGATCCAACCAGTCCATTCTGAAGGAGATCAGCCCTGGGATTTCTTTGGAGGGAATGATGCTAAAGCTGAAATTCCAGTACTTTGGCCACCTCATGCGAAGAGTTGACTCATTGGAAAAGACTCTGATGCTGGGAGGGATTGGGAGCAGGAGGAGAAGGGGATGACAGAGGATGAGGTGGCTGGATGGCATCAACTTCTTGATGGACATGAGTCTGAGTGAACTCTGGGAGTTGATGGTGGACAGGGTGGCCTTGCTTGCTGTGATTCATGGCGTCACAAAGAGTCGGACATGACTGAGCAATTGAATTGAACTGATTCTTGAGTTTTAATTCTTCTTGTATTAATATATTGTAGATGCCAGTGGTTTATCAGTTATGTGTATTGCCATTATTATCTTCCCATCTATAGTATTTTTTTAATTGAAAGATTCTCTAAATGAATAATGCTTTAAAATTTCCATAATTACCCACATATTATTTCATATAATCCCATAAAAGCTTTTTCTCCCTGTACCTATATAACCTCTGCTTCTTTCCTTCTCCCCAGTGATAACCAGTAGTTTGTTCTCTAGGTCTCTGAAACTTGTTTTTTTCATTATCTAACACACAAAGTAAAGGTTGTTTTTTTTTAATCTAGTCAACTGCATGTTATCTTTTTTTTTTCTTTCATGGATTGTATTTTTGGGATTTTATCCAAAAAAGTCATTGCCAAACCAATTGCTTAGATTTTCCTAGGTCACATTTGTTATATTTTATAAGCTTGCACTTTACATTCAATTGTTTAGTGGATTTATGGTCCATTTTGATTTAATTTTGTGAAAGATGTAAGATCAGTAACTAGACTCATGGTTTTGCCTGTTGATGTCCAGCTGTTCCCACACCAATTACTACCAAGAAAAAAAAAAAAAATCACTTTTTATTGAACTGACTTTTCCCCATCTTTCAAAATCAACTGATTAAATTTGTTTGGATCTTTTTCTGTTATTTCTATTCTGCTTCGTTACTTATCTGCCTATCTTTTGGCCAATACTACCCCATCTTGATTACTATATATGTATAACAAGTCTTGTGAGCTTCCCAGGTGACTCAGAGGTAAACAAATCTGCCTGCCAATGGAATAACANTTTGGATCTTTTTCTGTTATTTCTATTCTGCTTCGTTACTTATCTGCCTATCTTTTGGCCAATACTACCCCATCTTGATTACTATATATGTATAACAAGTCTTGTGAGCTTCCCAGGTGACTCAGAGGTAAACAAATCTGCCTGCCAATGGAATAACAGGAAATGTGGATTTGATCACTGGATTGAGAAATATTTCAAACTTTGAGTGTTAATATAAATGGTACTGTTTTATTAATTCCATATTCTGGTTATTGTTGGTCTTGAATTTGAATTGAATGTGTCATTAATTCATAAAATCTTGTGATAAATACTTTTTATTTTCAGGAGTTTTTGGTTTTTGTTGTTGTTTATTCTTAAGCAATTATGTTATCTTCAAACAAAGATAGCTTATTTCTTCTTTGCCAGTTTTCACACATTTTTCTGGTGTGCTTTGACTGCATTAACTGAGACTTCTAGTATAAAGCTGAATAGCAGTAATGAGTGGATATCCTTGTGTTGTTCTGGATCTTAATAGGAAAACACTGAGTTTCTTACCATCAAGTATGATGTCAGGGTTTTGGCTAGATATTCTTCATCAAGCAGAGGAAGTTCTTTTTTCCTAGTTTCCTGAGACTTTTAATGGTAAATGTGCTTTGAATATTGTTGGATTATTTCTCTACACCTATTGACATGGTCATATGGTTTTTCTTACTTAGTCTATGTGATAATTTCTTACTGTCAAACTATCCTTGCATACCTGTGACAGATCATATTTTGTTATAGTACATGATTGCTTTAAAAAATATTGGATTTGATATGCTAATATCTTGTTGAGGAATTTTTTTTTGCACACATACAGTATGTTGGAATTGCATCTTTTGCTGCTATTCAAAGTTATGGGGGAGAAAATTTTTATATTTAGATTTTTAAAAGTTAGAGGAGCTTCATAGTATTTTAGTGTTCTTTAATTGTATGCTCAAGAAAAATTGTTTGAGGACCCTACATCTATGTCTCATTGTAGCTAGATTGCTGCCTAAAAACCTTTTCTGTGTAGAATTATGGACATTTGCTTCTGAGCAAAGAATGACCTTGTTTAGAATTTCCTGATAATTTCTAAGTGGTTGCATGTTGTCTATGGGAGCCCCCCCAAATCAGCTGAACTTTTGTCATTAAGTGTGGAGAAGGTTAAACTTCAGACTGGGATAAAATAGGACAGCTTTTCAATTTAAGTGTAAACAGTAACAGATTATATGAAGTGAAGAAACACGTAAAAGAACAGTGATAATGTATGCCCATCTTTTTTCTACTTTTCATGAAGTTCTCCTTTTTTCTCAATAAAGACTAAAAGTATAATTTCTAATTCTGTGCATATTTGACATTGTCATGTGGAGATAATCTTACTGAGACAATCATACTCTACAAGCTTTTCTTGGACCCAAAAGAAAGAAACATTTTCATTCATTTTTATTTTTTCAAATAGACTCTTGGCGTTCCCAGTTATGAACTACAATCATTCTTCTCTAGCTGGACAGTTTGGCAGTGCTTTTAAATGAAACACTGTACAGATTTTAGGTTTGTTACCTTAAAAAATGATATATAATTGATATCTAATAGTCTCAGGTGTGCAATACCATTATTCTATATTTGTATGTGTTGGGAAATAGTTACCACAATAAATCTAGTTTTCATCCATCACCACACATAGTTACACATGCTGTTCTTCTTGTAATAAGAACTTTTAACATTTACTGCACACTGCTATATCTAAAATAGATAACCAACAAGAACTTACTATACTATATAGCACAGAGAACGCTGTTCAATACTCTATAATAACCTAAATGGAAAAGAATTTGAAATAATGCTGCTGCTAAGTCACTTCAGTCGTGTCCAACTCTGAGTGACCCCATAGACGGCAGCCCACCAGACTCCCCGGTCCCTGGGATTCTCCAGGCAAGAACACTGGAGTGGGTTGCCATTTCCTTCTCCACTGCATGAAAGTGAAAAGTGAAAGTGAAGTCGCTCAGTCGTGTCCGACTCTTAGTGACCTCATGGACTGCAGCCTACCAGGCTCCTCCATCCATGGGATTTTCCAGACAAGAGTACTGGAGTGGGATGCCATTGCCTTCTCCGTTGAAAAATAATAGATGCATATATATGTATAACTGAATCACTTTACTGTACACCTGAAATAAACACAACATTGTCAATCAACTATGCTCCATTTAAAGTGAAAATTAAAAAATTCCTTTCTTAAAGTTTTGAAATATATAATACAGTATTACTCTCTGTGTTGTCCATTAAATCCCAGGATTTATTTATTTATTTTGTAACTAGAAGCTTGTACCTTTTTATCACCTTCATCCATTTCACTTATCTTCTATCTCCTACCCCTGGCAATTACCAATCTTATATTTGTATTTATGAGTTAGTTTTTTGTTTCTGAATCACACAGCATTTATCTCTGATTGTCTGTCTCATTTCACATAGCATAATGTCCTTAAGGTCCACTCATGCTGTCACAAATGGCAAAATTTCCATATCTTTATGGCTGAATTACATTCCATTGTATAATATATACACTGCATTTTCTTCATTCATTCATCTGTGGAGAGGATTTTTGCATCTATATTTATGAGAGATATTTGTCTGCTGTCCACCTTTTTTTGTAATGTCCATGTCTACTTTTGATATCAGGGTAATGCTAGCTTCATAGAGTAAGTTACACCAGATGCATAAATTTTTAAAGGAAAAATGAGTTTTATTTTGAAACTTTTCATTATTATTCTAAGAAAAGTATTCTCATAATTTAAAATATAACCATACAATTGGCCTTAGAAAACAAGTCTTTCTTAAATGTACTTAATTACTTATTATGAAAGTGAAGTCACTCAGTAGTGTCTGACTCTATGCGACCCCATGGACCCCATGGAGCCTGCCAGGCTCCTCTATTCATGGGACCAGGCAAGAATACTGGAGTGAGTTACCATTTCCTTCTCCAGGGGATATTCCTGACCCAGGGTTTGAATCTGGGTCTCCTGCATTGAGAACAGACTCTTTACCATTTGAGCTACCAGCTAATCCCAATCATTTATTATAAACGACATGTAAAAGTATTTCTTCTCTTTTGTTTTTTAGAACATATACTGAATTAAAATTATATTCCTTATAAGAAATTTCAAGCAGGTATTATGGTGTTCAACTATCGTTAATTTCTTAAGGCATGAATCAACATATTAATTCATGTCTTATTATAAAATTATCTTTAATAATCTAATTCCCAGTTAGAATTATGAGATTTATTACTTCAAAAGAATAAATTCTTTTGATGCATTTTCTATTTTACCCTTCTTAAATGTGTTTTAAGCCACTAAATTTTGGAACTATTTGTTACATGAGTGACTATTAGTTACTCAGTTGTGTCAGACTCTTTGCAACCCAATGGACTGTAACCCACCAAGGTCTTCTGTCCCTGGAATTCTCTAGGCAAGAATACTGGAGTGTGTTGTCATTCCTTTCTCCAGGAGATCTTTCCCTGACCCAGGGATCAAACCTGGGTCTCCTTCATTGCAGGCAGATTCTTTACCACCTGAGCCACCAGAGAAGCTTGAAGTTTTCTCTTGGTTTTGGTTATTTTTAATTTAAAATAAATTTTTATGATAATTAAAATATAGTTTTTAAATATATGAATTCCTCCATTAATTTGAGGTTTAGAAAGTTTTTTTTAAACCCAAGGTTAAGGAAATAGTGTTTTATATGCATTTTTGCTTTTAGATAAGAGGAAGGTAGTGATATCATTTTCCCTATAAGTGTATAGTTTCCATAATTGCAAGTGATATTCATACCCAGATATCACACCAAATACACCAGAATAATATTTTATTCAATAAAAATCAGGGAAGTTTAGGGAGGAGGAATTAAGAATTACTAAGTCGCTTGACATCAGATTTTGGTGTTTGGACTAAATTCCAAATGACAACTAACCATAGCAACAGATGACGTGCGATTACATGTCTCTAAGGCTTTGTGGGTGGTTATAATTATTGAAAAGAGAGGGTTATAAGGCAATTACATATATGATCTACTTTGCCAGGTGTTTTGGGGTACAAAGTGAAGATAATATCAATAGAGTCACATGTAATTTACAAAATAATGTTAACTAAATATTAACTTTTCTTTAAAAATAATAATTTATAGCTCTTAACCCCCCAAATACTTTTATAAGATCTAATTCCACTTAAGGCCTACTCAGAGTTCACTGCCACTTCTTGGGATTTCTGTCCATTAATATTTGGGCCCAGGATTATGGTGCTTTATAATGATGAAAAAATAAAACATTCAAAGGCTGGTGGCAGGAAGAACTCTAAAGCTATATCCCTAAGGTATAGTCCTTTCATTATTCTGTCTAAAACTAATCTATATAAAACCATAAAAGAATTTGTAAGTTTAAGTAAGGCTACTAATAAACTGATCTTAAAATTGAGATCATTCTAGATTTTGCAGGTGGGCCTCATGTAATCACAGGAGTCTTTAAATAGAAGAGAAAATAGAAGTCTTTCAAGTATGCATAGTAGAAGAAGAGATCAGAGACATTGTAAGGGTGATAAAGATTCCATATACTGTCCCTGGCTCTGTGCTGTGGGATCCTATATGCAAGAACCTGAGAAAGAAGCCTCTAAATCCACCCACTGACCATCAGCAAAGAGAGGCACATGTCAGCTCTAGTTCCAAAACCAACTGCATTTTGCTGACAACCTGAGTGAACTTGGGACTGAATTCTTTTCAGAAATAGCTAATAATTCCTCAGCTACCAGAGACCTTGGTTTTGGCATTGTGGAACTTAAAGATTAATAACCAGCTGAAGTCAACCTAGACTTTTGAACTACAGATTTGTGAGAATATATTTGTGTTGTTCAAATAAATATGTGGTAATTCTTTATGACTACAATGGAATACTAATAATACATCTGGTGATTAGATGGTCAGGAGGCATATGAATCTATGAACCCAGATTCTCAGTTTTATTGTTCCTGCCAAACTGACTATGTTACTCAAAATCATCTCTACTTATAAAATCTTACTTTTTTAATTTGTGCAGGGGATAAAACACACAATCTAGCAGTATCAGTGAGAGAAGAGTGATGTGATAGACTTGAGGGTCTTCATAAAGCAAAAAACTCTGAGGAAAGCTGTATGTGATTTGGTATCAGAAGCAGGTCATGGAGGTTGGGCATGCAATTATATAAGAAAATATAATATTTGAGAAAGGAATACCTTCTACTTTTTTAATTGTGTTGAAACACTACCCTCTAAAAGCTTAGGGAACAGTCTATTGGACAGAGAAACAGGGAATTCTCTGACAGCAATGGCAGGACACCTACGTTTTCGTACACGTTGAGAAGAGAGGGGTTCTGAATGTCTGTACAGCTGTGTTGTATGCATTGGAACAAGCCTTCCCAACAGCTGTAATTAAAAGGGAAAATTTGAAACAAACTTCAGGTAGTTAGCTAGCAAGCTGCTGCCAAGTCACTGCAGTCATGTCCGACTCTGTGCGACCCCATAGACGAGGGCCCACCAGGCTCACCCATCCCTGGGATTCTCCAGGCAAGAACACTGGAGTGGGTTGCCATTTCCTTCTCCAATTAATGAAAGGAAAAGTGAAAGGGAAGTCATTCAGTTGTGTCCGACTCAATGACNCCAGGCTCACCCATCCCTGGGATTCTCCAGGCAAGAACACTGGAGTGGGTTGCCATTTCCTTCTCCAATTAATGAAAGGAAAAGTGAAAGGGAAGTCATTCAGTTGTGTCCGACTCAATGACCCCATGGACTGCAGCCTACAAGGCTCCTCCATCCATAGGATTTTCCAGGCAAACTGGAGTGGGTTGCCATTGCCTTCTCCTCAGGTGGTTAAAGGCAATGTTAATTCACAGTAAATTTCCAAACTTTAGTATCATTCCAAGGAAAATTTAAAAATTTCATTTCAATTTAAAATTTTAAGTGGAATACAAATACATTTTCAGATTAAGTAGCTGAATTTAAACTTAAGATACAGCAAATATTAGAAGTACCTAGGATCTAAATTTTCTTCAAGGGACAATCTAATGAATGCATAAGGCAAGTTCTCATCATTCTGTTTCTTAATTTGAAGAACATACCAACAGAGTTTACAGCAATGTACTGAAAGCAACTGTTCACAGAACACTTATTTTAGTGCACCATGATGTATTACAAACACCTTTGAAAGCTTTTGATAATCATATATTAGCTGTTCCTTATATGTGTGTGCAGGGTAAGTTGCTGAGTTGTGTCTGATTCTTTGTGACCCCATTGACAATAGCCTGCCATGGTTTTCTGTCCATGGAATTTTCTAGGGAGGAATATTGGAGTGGGTTGTCATTTCCTCCTCCAGGGGATCTTTCCAACCCAGGGAAGCTCCATTCCCAATATACCAGATTCAAAACGTATTAGCTTCAATTTTTTGAAATTTTAATGAAGGCTAACTTTCAAATAACTTAGAGAAAATGACACAGAATGCAACAATACACATACACAGATGCTTATTTTTACCCATTTGTAAATATTAGTTTATAAAAACTAGCAATATATGCTTCATAAACAGACT
Organism: Neotragus pygmaeus; assembly: GCA_006410875.1. NCBI lineage: Eukaryota > Metazoa > Chordata > Mammalia > Artiodactyla > Bovidae > Neotragus > Neotragus pygmaeus. The sequence continues at coordinate 112,651 of SJYV01030206.1, forward strand.
ATCATTATGTTAGAAAAAATACATCTATAATTTAGAAAACAAAACAAAAACCTTGTAACATTTGCATTGGTTCTTTTCATGTGGTTGGTTGATGACTGGTTTAGTTATGTGAGAAATAAAAATCTTGGAGAAACATTGATTATTCAAATTTTTAAAGAAAAGAAGAAAACCTTCACTATAATTTTAAGTAAGTGTCAAAATATTGCTAAAAAACCTCAATCATAAGGAAGATTAAACATACCAGCATCAGGAAAAGAACCTTTGTAGCACATTCAATCCTGAGGATCCAAATCACAAGGTGTTCTTCAGGTTATTGTGAGAAACCCATATGCTCTATAGTTTCTAAAGGCAGCATATAAACAGGATTTGAAAATTTTANAAGATTAAACATACCAGCATCAGGAAAAGAACCTTTGTAGCACATTCAATCCTGAGGATCCAAATCACAAGGTGTTCTTCAGGTTATTGTGAGAAACCCATATGCTCTATAGTTTCTAAAGGCAGCATATAAACAGGATTTGAAAATTTTAATTCAATTTTCAATGTGTCTCTATTAAAGTATCTCCATTAAAAAAAATGTTTAAGGTGTGCTTCAAACGTTACGATTTATATTTTGTATTTCATATGTTGTATACAAAAATCTTATTGCCACAGGAAATTCATTCAGTAACCTGAAGGAGATCAACCCTGAATACTCCTTGAAAGGACTGATACTGAAGCTGAAGCTCCAATACTTAGGCCACCTGATGCAAAGAGCTGACTCATTCAAGATAACTCTGCTGCTGGGAAAGATTGATGGCAAGAGGAGAACAGGGGCAACAGAGAATGAGATGGTTGGATGGCATCACCTATTCAATAGACCTAAGTTTACAGGGAAACCTAGCATGCTGCATTTCATGGGGTTGCAAAGAATCAGACACGACTTAGCAACTGAACAACAACAACCTTAAGGAGATACAATGGAGGCTTAGATTTCACACCAGTCAGAATGGCTGTGATCCAAAAGTCTGCAAGCAATAAATGCTGGAGAGGGTGTGGAGANTTTAATGTATATAAATCTTCTTCAACCCCAAACAATGAAGACAATGGCAATAGGAACATATATATCAATAATTACTTTAAATGTAAATGGATTTAATGCTTCAACCAAAAGACACAAGCAGACTGAATGGTTACAAAAACAAGACCCATATTTATGGTGTCTATAAGAAACCTACAAGCAAACGGAAAGCAAAAGAAAGCTGGAGTAGCAATCCTCATATCAGACAAAATAGATTTTAAAATAAAGATTACAAGAGATAAGGAAGGACACACATAATGATCAAGGGATCAATCCAAGAGGAAGACATAACAATTGTAAATATCTATGAACCCAACATAGGAGCACCTCAATACATAAGACAAACACTAACAGACATAAAAGGAGAAATTGACTGTAACACAATAATAGTAGGAGACTTTAACACCCCACTCACACCAATGGCTAGATCATCAAAACAGAAAATTAATAAAGAAACATAAGTCTTAAATGATACATTAGATGAGATGGATCTCATTGATATCTTCAGGACATTCCATCCAAATGCAGAAGAATACACTTTCTTCTCTGCACATGGAACGTTCTCCAGGATAGACCACATTTTGCATCACAAATCAAGCCTCAATAAATTTAAGAAACTTGAAATTGTATCAAGCATCTTCTCCGACCACAATGCTACGAGACTAGATATAATTTACAAGAAAAANTGCACATGGAACGTTCTCCAGGATAGACCACATTTTGCATCACAAATCAAGCCTCAATAAATTTAAGAAACTTGAAATTGTATCAAGCATCTTCTCCGACCACAATGCTACGAGACTAGATATAATTTACAAGAAAAAAGCTAATAAACACAAACATATGGAGATTAAGCAATACATTTCTAAATAACCAACAGGTTACTGAAAAAATCAAAATGGAAATCAAAACATTTCTAGAAACAAATGAAAATGAAAACATGACAACTCAAAACCTATGGGATGCAGCAAAAGCAGTTCTAAAAGGGAAGTTTATAGCAATACAATTCTACCTCAAGAAACAAGAAAAACATCAAATAGACAACCTAACTTTACACCTAAAACAACTGGAAAAAGAAGAACAAATCACCCAAAATTAGTAGATGGAAAGATATCATNTGGATTCATGTCGATGTATGGCAAAGCCAATAGAGTATTGTAAAGTAAAATAAAGTAAATTTTAAAAAATTAAAAATTTTAATTTTAACTGTGTACTACTAACAAAGATCAAATATTGTGTTAAGTGACATTTTTCAAATGCCGTATACCACACTAGTGTGAAAATGAACAAAAAGAATCACTACCTCAGAGGAAGTGATAAAATACTTAGTATTGTTGGATATATTTAATAATATTCAGTTAAGTTTAGTTGCTCAGTTGTGTCTGACTCTTTGTGACCCCATGGACTGCAGTACACCAGGCTTTCCTGTCCATCACCAATACCTGGAGCTTATTCAAACTTATGTCCATTGAGTTGGTGATGCCATTCAACCATCTCATTCTCTGTCGTCCCCTTCTCCTCCTGCTTTAAATATTTCCTGGCATCAAGGTCTTTTCCAATGCATCAGTTCTTCACATCAGGTGGCCAAAGTATCGGAGTTTCAGCTTCAGCATCACTCCCTCCAATGAATATTCAGGACTGATTTCCTTTAGGATGGACTGGTTGGATCTCCTTGCAGCCCAAGGGACTCTCAAGAATCTTTTCTCCAACACCACAGTTCAAAAGCATCAATTCTTGGGCCTGGAGCTTTCTTTATAGTCCAACTCTCACATCATAATATCACATCATGATAATACTAAAACAACACAAATCAAGGATGAAAGTTTCAATGTATGTGCATGCTCAGTCGTGCTCAACTCCTTGAAAACACTGGCATTTTCCAGGCAAGTATACTATAGTGGGTTGCCATTTCTTCCTTCAGGGGATCTTTTTGACCCCAGGATCAAATCCATATCTCCTATGGCTCCTGCATTGACAGAATGATTCTATACCATTGAACCACCTGGGAAGCTTAAAAGTTTCAACCGACATGCTAAATGAAGTGCTTGTAACTAAAGGATTGCTTAGAAGGTCCTTGAGCATGAAACAAAGATAGAAAAGTCAGAAAAGAGGCATAGAAAATAAATCACTTAATTCCCAACACCTGACTCAGAATCTCAAACAGACAATGCAAAGAACAATATATGCTACTTTGCCAGAGATAAAGATTTAATTCATATCTTTTTAAGAAAAGCTTTTTCCAAAATTAAAGAGGTTGTAAGAGGAGGGTTGCATACACACTTCTTAGTAGCAGTAGAACTTGCTGGAAAATCATTGGGATACCTTGAAAATTCTAAGCAGGATGATTTTGAAATTGAATACTCATTAAAAACATTAAGTAAGCATAAAGCTTTAAAAGTATAAATGCATGTATAAGCGCAAAGGAAAGGTCTCTTGAAATAAAAAGCATTTACTTCTTGGATATAATCCTTTCTAAATAAAATGCCACCAAATGACACTTTTTCTATCAGATAACACTTTTTAAAATTTACTTGTGTTGGAAGTAAATGGCTATTTGATGGAGGTTAAAGCTGAGGAGGATGAGAGAAGAAAACTGGATGACTCATATTTAACTTGAATGGTGATACTGATGAGAACAACATAAGTAGATGTGCTCAGCATCTTGATTGTGATGATTTCATGAGTGATCAAAATTTCAAAACTTTTCAAATTGTATAACATAAATATGTGCCATTTAATATCTGTCTATTCCTCCATAAAAACGTTAAGAACATAAACACTGTATATATGTGTGCTTAGAGATTTCCAATTCTTTGAGACCTCATCGCTAATAGCTAGCCTGCTAGGCTCCTCTGTCCACAAGATTCTCAAGGCAAGAATACTGGAGTTGTTGCCATTTCCTCCTCCAGGGAATCTTCCTACTCAAGGACAGAACCAAAGTCTCTATGTCTCCTTCATGGATAGGTGGATTCTTTTCCACTAACTCTGCCTGGGAAGCCCCATACATGTAATATTTCAATAAATATTCATCTTTTGGTTTTTACTCAGTATATTAAAATTGTCTTTAAAACTTTTCTATAAGTACATTCCTAACTTTGATAAAGCCATATGGAATATAAACTAAAAGCAAAAATCTAAACTTCCTCCTTTGCAAATAACAACTAAATGCCATCGTTATGTTTAAAATGTTATCAAATTGCCAATATGTCAGGGTTTTTCTGTAGAGTGAGCAAAGCACAAATTCTGGAGCCAAATAGGCATGGTTTCAACATTTGGCCTTAACCATACTCCTTACTCCTTATGAGGACATGGACAAGTGAATTTTTTTTTTCAAAATCCCCATTTTTTTATGTGAAAAGGCAACATGCCTATTAAAAATAGTTTTGAGAAACTAACCATCAAAGGATCTGTCATTGTTGTCTAATAATCATTTCCTTTTCTTCCACTCTCTTTTCCCCATTATTTCTTAATTTTTTAGCATTCTTCTTTTTTTCTTATTCTCTATCAAGTACCTAAAGTTTATGAATACTGATTTAATTTAATTTCCTCCGAAGAGTCTCATTATATCTGCTTCCCTTCTGTTTTCTAAGCAAGGTACATGCATATCTTTGGAAACATCATATAAACCATTGATTAATAAGGCCCTTAGACTTTAAAATGTCATTAAAAAAAGATAGTGACGAGAGTGATCCATTTTTAGTTTGCAATGTATGGAAAGCATTTTAGTTTATTCAATAGTAATCAACAGCTTCTGCACTGTTATTTACTGATTGCTATTACATCTTCCTAAGGGGCCTGAGTAGAGATTACGTGCTTCATAGAAAAGTTACATAGCCTGAGCCCGAAGGCATTACATAATGAAGGTAAAATTAGAGAGACAGTATTTTTGACATCTGTGGGAATCACATTTTGCAAATATAGCTTAACATTCTGAGATTTTTTTTTTCCTTTCAAATTCAGATATGCTGCAAACCTCTGTAGGTACTATAGGACTAAAGCTGTCAGAGTGTTTAGTTTTATCAGAATAAACCCACATCTTCCTTTCGAGTTCTTGACAGACATGTTTTCCATTTAGCAGTGGACAGAAATAGGTAAAAACTGTAACACTTTTTCCCATTAATATGAATGTTATCAGATGACTCAGGTTCATATCCTTTAAAGCAAAAATAAAGAGGAGACAAGAGATACTCTCAGGGGCAAATTCAAGCTGAATACAAACTCTCTCTTCTNGGACAGAAATAGGTAAAAACTGTAACACTTTTTCCCATTAATATGAATGTTATCAGATGACTCAGGTTCATATCCTTTAAAGCAAAAATAAAGAGGAGACAAGAGATACTCTCAGGGGCAAATTCAAGCTGAATACAAACTCTCTCTTCTCAGAAGATACAGGTTCGATCCTTGGTTGGAAAGATCCCTTGTAGGACCACATGGCAATCCATTCCAGTATAATTGCCTGGAGAATCTCATGGACAAAGAAGCCTAGCTGTCACAGTCCATGGGGTTGCAAAGAGTCAGACATGACTGGGTGACTTAATGCTTTTACTTTTAATGGTGCTTAAAATATTTTCATTCATAGTGATTTCATTCATTTCTGCAAATTATATAATGCATATGTATAAAACTGTTATTGATGGGAATATGCCACAAATTCAGTTAGTATAAGGAAAGTTTCATTTCTATAGTTATAGCCCTTAGTTTGAGTGAGCTAGAGAATCTTCATTAATCAGAAGTGATAGTGGGATAAAGTAGAAGGTTTAGGAAAGTATGATCCATGGTACATAAGTCTATGGAAATGCTATATATGATTCCTCTTTTTAATATGAGATCCACAAATTGTGTGAATAGCTCTGAGGAGCCTTAGATTAACAGGATCAATTTAACACTGTATAATCCAATATATATCAACCTTATTTATCTATGTAATGCATTTTCACCCAATAGTTATTGACCTCGTACAAAATTATATTCCATGGAAGATGATTTGAGAAATGTTGCCTTGTTAGAAAACAGTATGAAGTGTTTGCTGTATTTCATTGTGCTAATCTTGTTATTATCAATTGCAACTTTTGTTTAACCACTATGAATGAAAATTACTGAGTAAAAACAGGACAACTAGCAAAGAAAACAGAAATTGTAAACAAAATATATTTTCAATCATTCTAAACTCAAGGAATTGATAAGATATTTTAGAGTATGCAAATAAACACTGATTAAAAATTATTAAAATGTTTCCACTTGTTGTTCAGTCGCCGAGTTCTGTCTGATTCTTCATGACCTTGTCGACTGCAGTATACCAGGCTTTCCTATCTTTCACTGTCTCCTGGAATTTGCTCAAATTCATGTCCATTGAGTTGGTGATACTGTCTAACCAACTCATCCTGGCTGCCCCCTTCTCCTTTCGCCTTCTATCTTTCCCAGCATCAGGATCTTTTCTGAGTCCACTCTTCACATCAGGTGGTCAAAGTATCAGAGTTTCAGCTTCAGCATGAGTCCTTCCAATGAATATTCAGGGCTGATATTCTTTAAGATTGACTGATTTGATCTTTTGTAGTCCAAGGAACTCTCAAGAGTCTTTTCCAACACCATAGTTCAAAAGCACCAATTCCTCATCACTCTGCCTTCTTTATGGTCCAACTCACACATCCATACATGACTACTGGAAAAACCATAGATTTGACTGTACAGACCTTTGTTGGCAAACTAATATCTCTGTTTTTTAGTATGCCATCCATTTTTTTTAATTAATTTATTTTTTTTTTNCATTACCTATAGCTTAGGAGAGCAACAAAAATCAATTAATAAAGGATCATAGATCAAGAAAATTAAATTTTATACCCTAAAATATATCATTTCCTAAATCATCCCCTATATGTGCATCTTAAAATTTTTTTAATTATTTTTCATTTTTTAAAAATCCTGTGGTGGATTCATGTCTATGTATGGCAAAGCCAATAGAGTATTGTAAAGTAAAATAAAGTTAAAAAAAAATTTGAAAAGCCCTTTATTTATGTTTCATGAAATTTTAACATCTTTGTTGTTGTTCAGTTGCCAAGTTGTGTCCGACTGTTGATAACTCCATGGATTGTAGCACACCAGGCTTCCCTGTCTCTCACCATCTCCTGGAGTTTGTCCAAGATCATGTTCATTAAATTGGTGACACCATCAGTTCTAATTTCTCAGTTTCTCATTTTCTTTCTTTCTCTCTTTCCCCTTTATAGCCACTTGAAATCTGCACAATCTATGTACTTCCTGACACTTTATGTACTTCAGCATGTATTGCTGAAGAACAGGGCATATAATCATGATGCAGTTATTGCACCAGAGATTTAATACTGACTCTAATATTACCTATATTAGGTAATTAGGTAATAGATTGTATATTACAATCTATTTTCAAATTTGCCCCGTGTATATTTTATACTCATTTTATTTTTTGTTTGTTTATTGGTCAGTTCAATCTGGGGCCCATTGAAAGGTCAAGCATTGCATTTGCTTATGTAACTCGAGTCTCACATCCATACATGACCACAGGAAAAACCATAGCCTTGACTAGAGGGGACTTAGTCGGCAAAGTAATGTCTCTGCTTTTAAATATGCTATCTAGGTTGGTCATAACTTTTCTTCCAAGGAGTAAGCGTTTTTTTTAATTTTATGGCTGCAATCACCATCTGCAGTGATTTTGGAGCCCCCAAAATAAACTCTGACACTGTTTCCACATCTATTTCCCATGAAGTGATGAGACCGGATGCCATGATCTTCGTTTTCTGAATGTTGAGCTTTAAGCATAGGAGAAGGAAATGGAAACCCACTCCAGTATTCTTGCCTGGAGAATCCCAGGGACGGGAGAGCTGAGTGGGCTGCCATCTATGGGGTCGCACAGAATCGGACATGACTGAAGTGACTTAGCAGTAGCATATATACATATACATCACATAGCATCACACAAATAAATGTATATTTTCCCATAAATATTGATTTGTTGTTTATTTTAAGGTAAATTATATTATTACTATTTTTATTTTGGAATTAAATCATGCTTATAGCTATGTGTTATTCAAGATCACTTGTAATGTACCAGTTAGGATTTTATTTCAGGCTTTTTCAATGGGAGCATGTTGCTTAATTACTGGACAACATATTGACAGAACAATTATATAAAGTATAACTTTTATATAGTAAATCAAGAATTGTCAACTGGAGAGATAATATACAAAATGTTATGTATTAATTGTTGAGGCAATTGAAAGTTGGGAAGGGGACCAGGCCAAGGGGGTGGGGATGTGTGGGCCAGCTTTTTCTATTAACAAATCCTGCTCATCTAAACTTTGTCATCAATCTCTTGAGAAACACTCTATTCAAGAAAGAGTAATTGTGTCCACTCTTTTCCATTTGATAACAGTAATGGTTGTTATAATTGTCTCACTTCTGTAATGCATGTAATTGAATTGAGTAAACTTTTAAAGTTAGAAGCATTTTTACATTTATTGAAAAACCTACATTAAGATAAGTGAAAGTGAAGTCACTCAGTCATGTCCAACTCTTTGCAACTCCATGGACTCTCGCCTACCTGGTTCCTCAGGCTACAGTCCATGGAGGTTTTCAGGCAAGAGTACTGGAGTGGGTTGCCATTTCCTTCTCCCAGGGATCTTCCCGACCCAGGTGCATCCTAATATTTCAAAGATAAGAACAATAGCTGTCATTACAAAATGTTAGGTTTTCTAAGGCAAAAATAGTACCACTTCTGGTAAATATCATGTTATTACTTTGTATGTTTATTTTATTTTTAAAACATATATGTTCGGTTTTGCTCAAAAACATAAAAAATATTAATTTTTCCATAAGAAAACTATTAAGAAATCATATAATTTCCCCACTGTCCATTGTATTTGTGCTTAACAATAACTTGATTACTTGTTGACATTTTAATTCTTGGAAACTTCTGTCAAAATTCTTTGACTGATCTAAAGTCCAGGAATTTCAGGTTTAGCAAGGTCAGTCTAATGCTCAAGTACTGCTTGAAAATAACTGCTCTGCTACATTTCATAAAGAGAAACTTTTGTTTCCAGTCCTCGTTCAGCAATCTGTCAGTAATTACATTATTTTCTATGTTCTTCACCATTGTAAGCTCCATCCTGGGTCACTAAAGTCTTTATTCCTGGCCATCAAGTCAAACTTCATATTGATGTCCTGCTCCTACTTCATAAATTAAAAGTGAATGAATATGGAACAAAAATTGCGTCTCTTTCAGCTCCCATCTCTATTCCCACATGACTGTGTATGACCACTGCATTATTGAAATTAACTCATTGGAGGGCTTCTCTGGTGGCTCAATGGTAAAGAATCTGCCTGACAAAGCAGGAGACCTGGGTTTGATCCCTGGGTCGGGAAGAACCCCTGGATAAGGAAATGGCAATCCACTCTAGTATTCTTGCTTGGGAAATGCGATGGACAGAGAAGCCTGGAATGTTCCAGTTCATGGGGCTACAAAGTGTTGGATACAACATAACAGCTAAAAAACAACAATAATGTCACAGAAATTACACCATTTTTGTGCAGACTTAATTTGTCTGCCTTTTACATCAAGAATAGAGGAAAAACCAAACAAAAGCAATTTAGGAAGAAAAAAGAAAACTTATTTTTCACAAGGAGGTCACTGCATGAATTTATTCAGTGTCAAATCTTTATCTCTATCCTTAGTAGAATAATCTCAAAGTAGAATAATTCTTTCAATATCTAAAATACAATGCCCTCTTTTTCTCAAGTCTTATGATAGAAGAAGTAGTCTTGCTTTATCTCCATTTTTTTGTCTTATTAGTGATTACAGAAAATAGGTGAAGACAATGGGTGAGATGGGTCAGAAGAGATAGAGTCAAGCATTTTGAGCCTGACTTACAAGCTCTATTACAGAGAAGGGTGGAACTGGATTTTGAGCTCAATGAATCTGCCCTACAAGTGTGCATCTTCAAAGAAAATACATACACTCCCTTCAGGATCAGCCATCCCAGTACCACCTGATCCAAGATAACATCTCAATTTCACTGCTAAGCTTATGTTTACATATTCTCATTTCTCTATAAATACAAGACTTATTATTCTCTTTGTGATCCTGATCATGTGCTTTTTAACAGTTAATTTCCAGGTATCTTTGTACACAAGATGACTATCTTTGAGCAAATTTTAGTTTCCTGATAAATAAGTTTTGACCTGATACTTTTAGAGTTTTTAGAGTGAAGTGAACAATCTCTGCATAACTGAATGGCTGTGAAACTGCTCTTATCCTGATACATTTAGCACAGTATCAGTTTTTTTGTTGACTGTCTATTTTTTTTTAAACTTCTTTGGACTAAAATATTGTTCTTCATGTTATGGCTATTGGTGATTTTTTTTTCTAAGAATGCACTGTTTGTTGTAAGAAACAGAACATTCTTATGTGGTTTTATGAATTCTGCTTCCCATTATCAGTGACCCATATACATTTATGACATATTTAAAACTAGAAGCAGTTATTCAGAAGTTAGGAAATATATGAAGAAGTGAAGTGAAGTCGCTCAGTCATGTCCGACTCTTTGTGACTCCATGGTCTGTAGCCCACCAGGCTCCTTGGTCCATGGGATTTTCCAGGCATGAATACTGGAGTGGGTTACCATTTCCTTCTCTAGGGGATCTTCCCGACCCAGGGATCGAACCCAGGTCTCCCACATTGTAAGCAGATGCTTTACCATCTGAGCTACCAGGGAAGCCAAGGAAATATATAGCTGCTTCAAAATTTAGAATTTTGTCTCAATGATGTAGTCATTAAATCTTATTTTTAATAAAAACTGAATATATTTCAGATATACAATATGGTACTTTGCTGTACATATACACAATGAAATGATTACTATCGTCATGCTAAATATATACTATCACTTCATATAGCTACCTTTCTTTTAAGAGAATTTGTTGACTCAGATAAATTTGTTTCTCCAAAAACTGAGGGAAATGTGGCCTTCAAAATTTGTCTTAAGAACTACAGTAGGTTTAAGACTCAGTTACTCCAAATATGCCCAATTGAATATACTGAATAATAATTACCTGTGATGCTGTAAAAGTGAAAGCCTAGACCCCAAACCTTGATTTCTTTTATCTGAATTTCTGTAATATGATGGTGATATTTGTTATAAAGAATCACCTCTGGAGTTCAGTCAGCATAAAAATTTAGAGACCCCAAAATTAAAGGAAATTACCAAAAAAAAAAAGAAAAAGCTTTTTGGGTTTGGAAGATTAAAGTAGAACAGATTTCTTAAATATGTTTCTTGTTGTTTGTTATTATCAAGATAAAAGAGCAGAATGCCATCTCCAAGAATCAAGCACTATTTACACTGTTCCTAATCCTCTCAGTAAACTTTCAGCTCAAGAACTGAGATTGTAATCAAGGTTAACAGAATCCCAAACTCTATGTTGTTTCCACCATTGTAAGCTATATCCTGCTTAGCAGGGAAATAATAACCACAGATCACCACTCTCATATTCTGTTGTGCAGTGGATCCTATCTATGAATGTGCCAGGACTCAAAGAAGCCTTTCCACAGGTTCAGAGCCATCTTTTTCTGACCCATAGGACAAAGGGTTTCTCTCATAACCATCCTGTTTTCTCTAGCTGTGGCAAACAGCGGGTACTCTTCATTGTGGTGCTCTGACTTCTCAATGTGGTGGCTTCTCTTGTTGTGGACCACAGGCTCTAGGTACATGGGCTTCAGGCGTTGCAGCTCTTGGGCTCTAGAGTGAGTGCTCAGCATCCCTGGTGCACAGGTTCAGTTGCTTTGCAGCTTGTGGAATCCTCCCAGACCAGAGACGGAATCTGTGTCCCCTGCACTGACAGGCAGATTCCCATGCACTGCACCACCAGGGCAATTTGAAGCATTACCACTTGATTTAAAGAGTTTCCTCTCCTCTCTGTTTTTCATATAACCTCCTGGTGATTCTAGCATCCATGGGATAAACTGTCAGTCTTTTGACCTTATAGTGATTTAAATTTTCCATGTTTAAAATTGTTCTCATTGTGTCCAGTAATAAAACACACAAAACATAGCAAACTTCATAACTTGGATTTTATCAGTTGTCTTGTTTGCATCTTTGAAATTGCTCAAACCACCCAAATCTCCACTAACAAACTCACCCTTATATCTTTTTTTTTCCCACTCAACTTCATGAAGCTTTTTAACAGCTTTCCTACTTTCACTATATCCATTCATTTTATATCTCTCATTATTGATTTCAGATTTCCTGGTCCATAATTTTTAAAATAGCTTTCCATTAAACCAAATAAAGAAAGCTGAGTGCTGAAGAATTGATGCTTTTGAACTGTGGTGTTGGAGAAGACTCTTGAGAGTCCCTTGGACTGCAAAGGAGATCAGTCCTGAAGGTTCCTTGGAAGGACTGATGTTGAAGCTGAAACTCCAATACTTTGGCCACCTGATGTGAAGAGCTGACTCATTTGAAAAGACCCTGATGCTGGGTAAGCTTGAGGGCAGGAGGAGAAGGGGACGACAGAGGATGAGATGATTGGATGGAATCACCGATTCAATGGACATGAGTTTGGGTGGGCTCCGGAGTTGGTGTTGGACATAGAGGCCTGGTGTACTGCAGTTCATGGGGTCTCAAAGAGTCAGACATGACTGAGCGACTGAAATGATCTGAACTGAAACCAAATTCTAACTACTCTGTCATTTTGCTTCATAACTTGAACAAATCTCAAATCCTACATGAATTCAACTTTCTGTTCTCTCCATTTCAAAACAGAGATGCCTGGAGTTGGTAGAGGAAGTAATACAACAGACAGTGTGGACAAGGAGATTCATATATATATATTTATATTGGCAATAAACCAATCTCAACAATCCCATTTTTTTTCCTGATGTACACAATTTTATAACCAAGTTTTTTTATGATCCAATTCTCCCATTCATGCATGACTACTAGAAAACTTGTAACTTTGACTAGACACACTTATGCCGGCAAAATAATGTCTCTCTTTTCAATACGCTGTCTAGGTTTGTCATAGCTTTTCTTCCAAGGAGCAAGGATCTTTTAATTTCATGGCTACAGTCACCATCTGCAATGAGTTTGAAGCCCGATAAAATAAAGCCTGTCACTATTTCCATTGTTTTCCCATATACTTCCCATGAAGTGGTGGGACCAGATGCCATGAACTTTGTTTTTTGCATGTTGAGTTTTAAGCACGCTTATATGTAGTGTTTACTATATGCAGATATTATACTAGTTCTGGGTCTGGATTATCTCATTCTATCCTCATGATAAATTAATTTTATCATATTCTCAAATATAATGCTTTTCTAATGGAAGGTGATGAGAGAAAATATAAAGAGTATATGAGGATATGGGAGCTTCAGAAAAAAGAAGTCAAACCAATGTGGGGTATAGGAGTGGAATACTGAGGGAAAATTGTTAAGTCGTAAATTATTAGTGATCTCATAAAGATCATCTTGTATAATTCATCCTTTAGAAAAATAAGATAAAAATGACATTTTTTTTTACTGTTTAATGCTAATGGAAATAGATTTGAACCAACTTAATGAAATTGGAATCATGTGTCAATAGCATCACAAAGAATGCTATTATCACTCTAATTACTATTATGCTAATAATGTTTTATCAAGAATGCTTAATTTTTATATAACATTGTAATTTTCAAACTTTATTCTTATTGTTACCATAATGTGAATCTATTCTGCATGTTTTAGGACTAGTATTTGTTGTTTCAAGAAAATTGATAAACTAAATATTCTTATCCATAACATTTTTAAAAGGGGAACTAATCCAGAAAATTAAAAGAAAACATTTGCAAAATTGCATTTCCCTTTATCTTAGTGATGACTATAAGCTTATATACACCATTATAGTTTTAAGTACCTAAACTTTCTAAAACCAATTTAGACTCTTTAGTAATATGCATACTGAGTAAGAACAATGTGCACTGAATGTTCTATGAATTAGAAATCAGTGCTGCAAAGACTGTGCTCAAAAAAATAAGCAGCCATAGAAACAGCTGGAAAAAAATTATGCTTATCCAGCCTTATGAAATGTAGTTTAAAATGAAAGAAATGAGGAAAATTCTATTCATAATTTCTTTTAGACACAAAAGAATCATAAAAACCCTCCCAGAGGACTAGTGTACTCAATTCTCCCTAATGCTAAAGAATAGATTTTAGAAAGAGTCTGTAAAAATATAATAACACGACTTGTCAAAACTGGACTTGTTTTCCGTTCTTATAATTTAAGAAAAAAAATATAGTTCTTGTTCTGAAATACAGAACAAAATTAAAGTTATAATTATACAAAAGACTACACAGTGGCAGCTGCAAAATCCCTTATATTATTCCCCAACTTTAATTCCCAGAATTAATCCTGATCTTATTGACTGCCTTATTAGCTGCTGTAAATAGCAGAGCAAAGTGTGTTTGTAGGAGGAAGTTGGAGGCATCTGAGTATAGGATGACAAATAGCATTATGATAATGTATTCTCTCCATCCTGAATGGTATATTCAATTCCCAAGTATATGGAAAGAAACATGTCAAAAATATTGATAGTAATATCAAAAGTTTATTACTTTCATAATTAAACCTGAGATATTTAATATTTTTTAACTTTACATGGGCTAGAAGCATCTGTTCTTCTGATTTGCTAAAGAACACAACAAAGTATACTGTAATTATTGTTGTTTTTTTCCCATGTAATTCTATCTTAATTTTTCCTGAGTTAAACTCTTTTTCCTTTGCCCTTCAGTTATACAATGTTAATTGCTCACAACTATTGATTGTGGTTTATCCCAAAAACATTATTTTCATTCAGTTTGTATTAGTCTACCGTTTGAAATAATGCAGTATAACACATTCATTTGTTTATTATTTCTTCATCGAATGCCCATTTTGGATCTGTGTAGTGGGTGCTTTGAATAAAGTTTCTATTATGAGCATTATTTCTCCCATATGGTTCTGGAAGAATTGCTCCAGGATGAGCAATTGCTTGAGGAATTGCTCCAGGGTGGTACATAATCAATCTTAGCAAATCACTGTAACTAAACACTCCTCTTGGTAGATGAGTTAGGAAACCAAGCCTACATAAGCCAATATAGGCATTATATCCACTTTTGCATAACCATTGGTTTAGGAAAAGATGTGTGATATCAGCTGGCCAAATTTAATATGTCAAATTTGGTTCTTCAGGTTACAATAATTACAATTCTTCAGATCCCAATAATTGACTAGGATCTGTATTAAGTATTGCATGACTAATAATTGAAAACAAGATTCCTTTTGTATTGAGATATAATTGGCATACACCATTACATTAGTTTTAGTTGTACAACATGATTCGATGCTTATATATATTGCAAAATGATCACTACAATCTGTCTAGTTAACATCCATAACTACAGAGTTGTTGTTTTTCTTGTATTGAGAACTTTTAACATCTACTATCTTAGCAGCTTTCAAATATATGATACAGCATTAACTATAGTCACCATGATGTATATTACCTGCTTAGGAAGTATTTACCTTAGCCCTGGAAGTTTGTAACTTTTGACCACATTTACCCATTTCAAATATCCCCTCCTTCCCTGACTCTGGCGAAGACCAATCTAAATTTTTGTTTTAAAATAGTAAAGGAATATCTTAACATATTTAACTATAAAATAAGGGACATAACATTAAGGAAGACACACTCAAAACTCAGTAAGGAAGTGTTGTTGTTGTTTTTTTTCTTCAGATAATATTCCACCTATTCCAAAATTACTTTTTCTGCATAACTCAACTAACTCAAACAAATTATCCATTTGCTCACTGTTGCCCAAAATATATATTCCACCCCCATAATAATCATGTGTTATTTATTCATTGCATTTTATATGACATCTTCCTCCCTTAGATCTTCTGGCCTTTTAGTTTTGTTTTTAGATCAGTGGAATTTTCTTATTCTGTTATACAAACTTACTACTGATGATGAAATCTAGTCCTCATTCCCTCTCTCCCCTATTTTTTCTTGTTGATGTTATCATATTACATGCTTGCGATCGCCTAATTTGTCTTCTACTCCGCTCTCCAGTTTCTTATATCCATTTACATGCATAAGCCCCTACATGTATTTCTAATAGTATTTGAAACCTACCACATTACAAAATAAATTTACATCTTTTTTATTGTTGCTATTTTTCAGTTGCTAGATTATGTCTGCTCTTTGTGACTTCATGGACTGCAACACGCCAGGCTTCCCTGTCCTTCACTATCTCCCAGAGTTTTCTCAGACTCATGTCCATTGAGTTATTGATGCCATCCAGCCATCTCATCCTTTGCCAAACACTAATCCTCCTGCGCTCAATTTTTTCCAGCATCAGGGCTTTTGCAGTGGGTCAGCTCTTCACACTGGGTGGCCAGAGTATATTTTTTCCATTAAATGATATAGCTCATGCCCAGTCTTCCACCATACAATCTGCACTCTCAATATTATGCATAGGTGGCTGAAGACAGTGAAGTTTGATCATGTGCTAAATCATGTCAGTTGTGTCTGACTCTTAGCGACCCCATGGACTGTAGCCCATCAGTTTCCTCTGCCCATGGAATTCTCCAGGCAAGAATATGAAAGTGGGTTGCCATACCCTCCTCCAAAGGATCTTTGGAACCCAGGGATCTAATCCACATCTCTTGTCTCCTGCATTGGCAGGAAGGTTCTTTAAGACAGATTTTTTACCACCAGCACTACCTGGGAAGAAGTGGATAGTGCTAGCTAATGGAAAGTCACAGTTTTCTACATGATGGGGCTTTTCATTCTCTGCAGGGTGTTTTTTAATAGCTCCTTTGCTGGATGTTAAAATCATGGACCTAGTTAGCATACTATCACAAATACTGCAAGTATATATGGTGTTCATTCTCTAGTAAAAGAGCAAGACTGACACGTGCATAAGACATTATCAACAAATTACTATGTAAGCCAGAAAATAGATAATATCTCTTAAAAGAATGACAATGTGTATTAAACGCAACCCAAGCTAAAACTTCAAGTGAGTATGAAAGAAAAATTGTTTTCTGAGAAAATAGTACAAGAACACACACTGAAGAGGTGGATTAAAATCTTAGCATTTTAATTTTACAAACCAAGAGGATGTCTTTTATAAAAGAGGATTGGGAGTGATGCTAATTGCTGCTATTTTGGGACAGAAACAGTGCTTGCTGTTTTTACATAGCTTACATTAGAGACAAAACAACAAACTAAAAATCAGCACCATAGAAGTTCTCATCTATATGTATTTTTCACCAACCAAAATATTTTATTGATTTCATTACTTGTTCTGATATAAAGGGACCCAAGAAAACGTTTTCAAAATAAAACTTTTGACAATTCATATATTCAGCTCCAAAAAAAGAAAAAAAAAAGTTTGTATAGAAAATAATATTGAAATTCTGCAGCTTGGACCGTTATGCTTTTAAACATAAAACTAAGTTGCAATATTTGTCTGGATTGTGAGATTTCTAGTTAGCCTTCATGAAAACTTTAACAATATGAAGTGGAAATCAAAACTGTCAGCAAATACATTTAGAGATGAGGAAAGATATATTCCTAAAACAATTGAATTAAGACCAATTTTAAGTTAAAATTAGATTCTCACTCATGGTAAAATTGTACATCTCTTCTGGATTAAATATTTCCCTAGAAAGAAACTAAGTATCATTATAACATAAATCTTTCAGCACGAAAGTGCTAAGAGAGAAACTTCCTACTCAGACTATATGCCTTCAACTCATAGGGACTGAATAATTTGCTTGAATGAAATGTATATTGTTTCTCAATAAGATGTAATGCTGTGTTGCTGTAAATATATTACAGCAATTTTGTAGCCAAACTAAGGTGCAAATCCAGATTCAATACCCATTCTTGATGCACGATTATTTACCTGATTAGTGTAATAATTAATGTTTGTTATAGATGCCTCATAGAATTATAGTAATAAACACCAAATGCATTTTGTTAAGTACAAAACTGATGCAAGATATCATCATATATAAATTATCTTAAGTTTAGAAANATTTTAATGGAAAGACTTCCAACTTCTAACCCTTGGTTATTATATTGGCTGTGAGTTTGTCATAAATAACTTTTATTATGCTGAGATATGTTCCCTCTATACTGACTTTCACAAGAGTTTTACATAAATGGATATGAAATTTTACCAAATTATTTTCTTGCATCTATTGAGATGCATCTATTGTGGGTTTTGTCACTTTTGCTGATATGATGTACCATACTGATTGATTTGCGTGTTGAAAAATCATGGTGGTCTGAGACGATTTCAACTTGGTTGTGATGTATGACTTTTTTATTGCTGTTGTAATTAATTTATTAATATTTTGTTGAGAATTTTTGTATCTATATTTACCAAAAATATTGGCTTGTAATTTTATTTTTCTGTCATATCTTTCTTTCTCTGGTTTTGATATCAGAGTGATGGCTTAATAGAATGTTTTGGGGCATGTTCATTCCTCTTCAAACTTTTGGAACAGTTTGAGGAGATTGGTGTAAGTTCTTCTCTGTGTGTTTGGTAGAATTTAACTGTGAAGCCATCTTGTTCTGGACTTTTGTTTGTAGGGATTTTTAAAATCCTATTTCACTTTTAGTGATTGGTCTGATTATGCAATCTATTTCTTCTTGATCCAGTTTTGGTGGGTGTATGTTTCTAGAAAGTTGTCTCTTTCTTCTAGCTTGTCAAATTTGTTGGTATATAAGNTTTTTAAAATCCTATTTCACTTTTAGTGATTGGTCTGATTATGCAATCTATTTCTTCTTGATCCAGTTTTGGTGGGTGTATGTTTCTAGAAAGTTGTCTCTTTCTTCTAGCTTGTCAAATTTGTTGGTATATAAGCATCATGGACTCGATGGACGTGAGTCTGAGTGAACTCCAGGAGATGGTGATGGACAGGGAGGCCTGGCGTGCTGCAATTCATGGGGTCACGAAGAGTCGGACATTACTGAGCGACTGAACTGAACTGAACTGAATGGCTCATAGTCAAATATATATATTATGGTTGTTATTGCTGTTGTTCAGTTGCTCAGTCATGTCTGCATGCAACCCCATGGACCTCAGCACATCAGGCTTCCCTATCCTTCACCATCTCCCAGAACTTGCTTAAACTCATGCCCATTGATTTGGTGATACCATTCAACCATCTCATCCTCTATCATCTCCTTCTCCCCCTGTCTTCAGCCTTTCCAAATATCAGGGTCTTTTCCCGTGAGTCAGTTTTTTGCATCAGGTGGCAAAGGACTGAAGCTTCAGTTTCAGCATCAGTCCTTCCAGTGAGTTTTCAGGGTTGATTACGTTTAGGATTGACTGGTTTGATCACTTGTTATCCAAGAGATTCTCAAGGGTCTTCTCCAGCACCACAGTTGGAAGGGATCAATTCTTTNAAGGCACCTGCGGCCTCACGTAGACAGTGCAAGTCTCTTGTCTTGAGACTTTATTGATTTTCTGTATAAGCCAAGAAACATCAGCCTCTTTTCTCTCCATATTTTCTTATCTACTACATTCTTATCTGTCTCTCTCTATATATATCAATCGTAATCGCCGACGCCGTTCCTCCTTCGGGTTTCTCTGGATCCTGTGGGGGGTGGACCTCGGCACCAAATTAAGCTATAAAGTCACAATAATTCATATCCATAACAATCAAAAATTCTTAGTATGTATGTTTACCTCAGATGGTTAGAAAAGATTTTTACCTTCCTTGGTAACTGGACTCTCAGTCTCCATCTGGTAAATCATTTATGTCCGTGTATTTCAAACACAACACACACTTATAATAGGTAGATATTTACTGTCCATTGAAGTCTTTCATAACTTTTGAAAGATACGAATGATCAATAATAGGATGATTATTTTGCTTTTAATTAACAGAATCCAAAATATGCAAAGAACTTAGACTCTAAATGCAGATGATTATTTTGTCCGCTATACATGCTTGAGGTAAATACAAAAGATAATGTATCATTAAATGTGCAAATGCTTTAAGATCAATTTTGGTAAGAAAAGAGAAACTGGTTCTTTCTAATATAGAATATTAAAAATTATGGCATTCTTTGATTTAACATAAAATTAAATATACATTTTGTAAGTGTTGGTTATAGCAGCAACAAATTATATGCTATACTAATGGCTTTAAAAGTCAAGTACCAAGAGCGTAATTTGAAAAAAATAAATATTTTTTTTTCCATAGGGCTTTATAGGAATATAAAAGTCTCTACCACTGTCAATGATATTTTATATGTCACCAATAAAAAACAGATATTTTCCAAGCATTGTGAGGCATTGTATTTATGCTGTCTCTTATACACATCTCTCTTGTCTCNTCCATAGGGCTTTATAGGAATATAAAAGTCTCTACCACTGTCAATGATATTTTATATGTCACCAATAAAAAACAGATATTTTCCAAGCATTGTGAGGCATTGTATTTATGAATCAGGCCTTGAATTCTTGACAGATTTGTGACCATTTGAGACAGGACATTGTTGTGTATTTTTCTCATCTAAAAAGAGTAAGCAACTACTGCAACTGCTAGCCAAGATTTAGAGAATATTATAGCTGAAATTTTAATAATTTAAATGACAGAAATGACTGCAACATTTCACTAGAACCACATTTTAATGGGGTACATAAGAAATATATGAAAGCAACCAGAAGCATCATCAGTTGTGAAGAAATTATCTTAATATATTGAATACATATAAGTTTCACCTCTTGGCTGAGGAAGTAATGAAGTTTTCTATAATAATTAATGTCTTAAAACACTTGGAATGTTTGATCCTACTATTTATGACTGTGTTCTAATTACCTTGAGTAATCAGTTGCATCATTTTGCTCTATCTTGATTCTGTAGTTAAATTGTTATTGTTGAAGTTATTAGTATTATTAGATTGCAGAAAGCCTGGGACCAAACCATGTGTCTGCCTGAGAAGAATCCAAGATCACATCATTTTGTGCCTCTTGGTGCACAGCATACTTGTGTTCAGAGTAATTGACCTGAAGTACTGTGTCCAGGTGTCCAGAAATGAGTTACAAAGACAGTAATATGGAATACCTACAAAAATTAGAAAATCACTACTGTAATAGCTCCCTCACCCTTATCTGAAACAAACATACAAACAAACAAAAATTGTGCTTATATTGTAAGACATGTCTCAATGTAGAACAGTTGCTCCAAGGACAATCCCAAGTTTTCTTGGGGCTAAGAAATCAATAAAAAAACACAATTGCACATGATATTTTGATGAAGTCTCTGTATTAATAAATTGAAGGATATACTTGTAGTAAACTTTGAATGTTCACAGCTTCCAACTAACAGGGGACCACCACTGAAAATCTGAACATTTCAATAAGGTAGAACCTAGTACAAATACACTGAGATGTCAAAGGGGGGCAAAAGACAGAAATTCAAGAAAGACAACCAGTCTGCCAATATATAAAAAATGCTTCATAAATGGGAAAAATTTCCTAGATGCTGGAATAATTAAAGAGAAAAATTTCCCTGGTAGTTGAGGAAATGCATAATTAGAACAACAATGGGCTATAGCTATATAATCAGGGGAGTAATAAGAAAAAAATTTTTTTTTAAATATAAGCCCTGCTATTAGGGGGGATGGAGATGAGGAGAAATAGAATCTCATGGATCATTGGTAGAAATGGGAGCTGTTATAATTTTTCATAAAGCAATCTGAAAAATGTGTAGTATAAATGCAATAGCTGACTCATTTGAAAAGACTCTGATGCTGGGAAAGATTGAAGGCAGGAGGAGAAGGANGACAATCCCAAGTTTTCTTGGGGCTAAGAAATCAAGAAAAAAACACAATTGCACATGATATTTTGATGAAGTCTCTGTATTAATAAATTGAAGGATATACTTGTAGTAAACTTTGAATGTTCACAGCTTCCAACTAACAGGGGACCACCACTGAAAATCTGAACATTTCAATAAGGTAGAACCTAGTACAAATACACTGAGATGTCAAAGGGGGGCAAAAGACAGAAATTCAAGAAAGACAACCAGTCTGCCAATATATAAAAAATGCTTCATAAATGGGAAAAATTTCCTAGATGCTGGAATAATTAAAGAGAAAAATTTCCCTGGTAGTTGAGGAAATGCATAATTAGAACAACAATGGGCTATAGCTATATAATCAGGGGAGTAATAAGAAAAAAATTTTTTTTAAAATATAAGCCCTGCTATTAGGGGGGATGGAGATGAGGAGAAATAGAATCTCATGGATCATTGGTAGAAATGGGAGCTGTTATAATTTTTCATAAAGCAATCTGAAAAATGTGTAGTATAAATGCAATAGCTGACTCATTTGAAAAGACTCTGATGCTGGGAAAGATTGAAGGCAGGAGGAGAAGGAGACAACAAAGGATGAAATGGTTGGATGGCATCACCGACTCAATGGACACGAGTTTGAGTAAACCGGGAGTTGGTGATGAACAGGGAGGCCTGGCGTGCGTGGTCCATGGGGTCGCGAAGAGTCAGACATGACTAGGCGACTAAACTGAATTGATGTATAAATGCAAGTTTGCATGGGATACATATTTATATACATAGATATGCATAGCAGTTTGTAGCGGAAATATATTTTATGTCAAACTGTTATAGGTGACTGAATAATAAATGATTAATGCATACCATATAATATCATTTAGATGTATAGTTGGTTCACATATGAATTTGTCTATTATACATTATAAACTGAGAAAATTTTGCATAATAAAAACCTCTTAAAATGAGTGAGGGCAATATTTTAGTATATGTGACTATATATTTGTGTGTATATTATTATGAGCATGAGAAGGCTTTGGGATGCCACAGAAAATATTATTAAATAGAACAAGCCTGAGTATTCCCAAAAGGGAATAAGAAAAAAGGAGAGATGAGTTATTAGTGAAAGAAGACTAATTAAATTATACATTCAAAACTAAACCACATTAAGTTTCCAACAACCTACAGGTAGCACATGGGGAAGAACCTGCCTGTGAGTGCTGGATACACAAGAGACCCAGGTTCAATCCCTGGGTCGGGAAGATCCCTTGGTGAAGGAAATGGCAACAGTCCAGTATTCTTGTCTGGAAAATTACATGGACAGAGGAGCCTGGCAGACTCGGGTGTCTATGGGGTTATAGAGAATCAGACACAACTGAGCAACTGAGCACAGCAACAACAATGATCCTGTTAAGTTAAAAACCCCTGAGTCTTTGCACACTCACATCCATGTTAACATCCCTAAAATTTCTCCTGAACTCCAGATTCATATCCAACTGTGTTTTCTATTTCCATTTGTGCATTTTGTAGTCATCTCATATGTGCTATGTTTTAGACAATACACTTGATTTCGTCTACAAACCCATTCCTCTCCATCTTTTCCACGTGAGGAAATGACAAGGAACATTCTTTCAAATTGTAGAGCTCCTCTCTGAAAGTGTCCTGTTCTTTATCCTTCAATTACCTCCTGATTCTGATTATTCTCACTTTCTCATATAGGCAACTTCGCAGATTGTCACAATTTCTCACCAAGGCAACTGCTATCGCCTCCTGATCTCTCTTTTCTAACTTCTTTGCTCTCTAGTGTCGATTCTCAAAAGAAGGATAGTCATTCTGCTAAAATATAAGTAATATATTAAATTTTCTGCTAAGCTCTTGCCAGAGTTTTTAACGTTAGAGAGAAATACCTATCGACCTATCAGAGCCTTAGAAGTTCACCTTCCACATTTACACTCTGATCTCTATTACTCTGTTTTTCCAGTCACTCCGTCTTTTATTCATTCCGGACCAGCCACTCTGGCCTCTTTGCTGCTAGTCAGACTCATCAAGCATATTCATCCCCACACCAGGGCCTTAATTCTTGCTCATTCCATCTGGTATCTTTTTCTTCCTGATGTTAATGTCTTATTCCCTCATTACCTTCAGACCTCTGCTCAAACTTCACTTTTTCAGAGTGTTTCTCCTTTGTGACCTACATTAAATGGATTTTCTACTCCATCTCTTATGCAGCTTATTATCGCTACTTCAGGCACACACACACACATACACACTCACTCACTCATAGAAGATTATAGATAGAAAAACAGACAAATAAATAGAAAACCTCTCCCAGTAACCCTACCCTGTCACCATTTCTATGAATCATTGTTTTGGGAAATGGCATGCATACTATTTTTTATTTATTTAAAAGCTATTATTGAAAATGCTCAATTATTTTATTGTTTCAAGAGTGGCTTTTTTTCCTGGCTCTCCAGCATTGCTAGTCTATAAACATCTCCTCTGTCTCCCTAGTACGGACCGAGGCACACTAGGTCTTCATCACCTCACTCCCATGCTTGCAATGTGTCAGCATCTATCTCCTCTTTTTCATTTTCCTTGCCACTATTACAGGAGAACTATTTCTTGTTATTAATATCTCTCTTCTCAATTCCATGGGTTCCTTCTATTTTCCCTTTGTGAACATATCCGTCACATTTTTCCTAAATACTTTGCAAGCTCTAGTCCAAAATTTCACCTTGTTTTGAGGTTTCTTCATCTTAAAATATCATATCTGTATCTCCAATTCCAAGGATTCAGTTGAAATGTCAATATTATTATTAATATAGTTCTCACAAGAAACACTGGCTAAAATTGATCTGTTAATTGAACTTAGAATATTTAAAGCTTTTTATCATATCCAGCAAGATATGAGTTATTTACATTTATTATAAAACCAGTCATACTTCTAAAAATACAAACTGTTGTTTTCCAAAAAGATTTGAGCTCAAAGAGAAAGATAAAGTATATATATGTATATATATATATATATATATATATATATATTATATATAAATAACACAAAATTCTATAAGAAAAATCAATGTTTAAGTGATAAAATGAATGAAATATTTTCACAAGAAGACCAAAGATTGGCTAATTTTACTTACCAAATATTAGACAATAGATAATGACAGTATATTCAAAAACATAAATATATAAATTATAAGCATAATAAAATATATTGTTTAACAATTTAATAATATGGAAGCTTTGTTTAATCTATTTTTCATCTGGTTAGATTCCTAGCATATCTATAATTAAAAGACATAATAATAATAACTTTTTTATTTTGTGTTTTGCCCATGTATTTGTAAAAATCAATCTAGTTTTACTACAAGGTCAGAGTTACCAAAAAGGAAGGCACTTCCTTTCCTACAAGACACGGCTTTCATCTTTGAGGTCCACTTTAATCTAGGCTGACATTAATGACACTGCTCAGCTGAAACCATCGATTTTTTTCACTGAACATGAATATGTTGCACATGGCAGCATTATAAGCATGCTACCTTCTGCTGAGGAAGTTTGTAGAGCTTTATAGAAAAAAAATCCTTTCTTTCTCTATTTTCATACATAAATATGTACTCTGAGGACAGCCTCATTCAAGAGAAATCTGATATCATGATGTCTGAAAAACAAGCATGTCACCTCTACTTAGGGGCTCCCAGGTGGCATAATGGTAACGAATCTGCCTATCAACACAGGAGACATGGTTTCAGTCCCTGCAATGGGATGATCCCCAACCCAGTGGGGAATGGAGTAGGATGTGGCAACTCTAGTATTCTTGCCTAGAAAATTCCATAGGCAGAGAAGACTGCGGGGCTACAGTCCATGGGGTCACAATGTGTCAGATATGACTGACTGTGCATGTGCACACACACACACAGACACACCTCTACTTAATGCATTCTGTACATACCTTACTTCCTTAGAATACTAAATATAAATAAGACTTGCATACTAAATATCAATAGGAAGAATGAACTCAGTTATGTAAATTAATCCTTAAATGACTTCAGTTTACAGAAGTAACCCAATGGATATATTATGTACCAGCCATCACATCCTATCAACTTATAGTCCCATATGAGTAAAACACTGTTTGGTAGAGATGTATTAATTCATGATTCTTCTAATATATACCTTCATACACACTATGGAGTAACTTTGGCTTAATTAAACTTCCTTACTCTCCCCATGATTCAAATACACACACATATGACTCTGAAGCACTCTCCAAATATTTTGCCTTTTGCATTTCTTTTGAGAAGACATATTTAAAATGTTTACATATACTGACTTGTTGTTTCCATTTATTTTGTCACAGAAAACATACTATAGTTATAAAGAATATAATTCATCACTTAGAAATTAATATGTCCAAGATAAAGATAGCATGAGAATACATATTCAATTCCATATACTTAAAAGCTAAACAGAATGCAAAAAAAAGGAAAGTTAAAAAAATAAAAGGAATATAATACTTTTATTCAAGAAGGAGCTACTTGGTTCAATAAACCTTTACTTGTGAAGTTACTAAAATTATAATTGTTTATTTGGGGGTGGGAGAGAAGAGTGTGGGGTTACCCAGGAGACGAAGAGAACAGTATAATTAAAATCCACAGGCTGTGCTTTGTGGCTTCATGTCTGTGGGGGGGTAGGGGTAAGCACAGATCCTGATAGAGCACAGGGAAAGGCTGGGCTGTGATGTGGTGAGCTTCAGGCATGGTTCGGAGGACAGCAGAATCAGGTCAGAAGAAGAGGCCGTGTTGTCTGGACCACTCTATCCAGCGAAGACCTTTCTGAGAGACCCAGGATGTTCGATGGTGGTAGCAGGGTCTCCTGAGGTGAAACAGACCTGGATACCCCCAGTGCCAGGGTCCCCTCCCCTCAGACTCATCAATAGAGTCTGGCTGATGCCACCTAACAAGAACATTCTGATTCTTCTTGACTCTTCCCTCCACTTGGAGTCACATTTCAATTAATAATCAGTTAATAATTATGCAAAAGGCTTTCAGTTCAGTTCAGTCACTCAGTCGTGTCCGATTGCGACCCCATGAATCGCAGCACGCCAGGCCTCCCTGTCCATCACCAACTCCCAGAGTTCACTCAGACTCAAGTCCATCGAGTCAGTGATGCCATCCAGCCATCTCATCCTCTGTCGTGCCCTTCTCCTCCTGCCCCCAATTCCTCCCAGCATCAAAGTCTTTTCCANTATGTTTTTAATTTTTTTAATTAAAGTAAAAAATTGCATTTATATTTTAATTTACTTTAAAAAAATTTTCTAGTGCAAGTAAATGTTTTTTCACATGAACACTAGCCATTTTTGTTTTGCATTGTCTGCTTATGTTCTATATTCCTTTTTTCTATTGGAGGCATCCTTAGTTTTCTTTTTCCTATTGGAGTTTCTTTTTTTTAATTGGTTTGTGTAGCTATGTATATACTAAGGATATTGGTTCTTATCAGTGTTTTGTAAAAATTCTTTTTAGTTGTTTATATGCCCTTTCTGACATACGCAAGTTTCTTTTTTTTAAACTTAGATCTAGTATTTTTCTTAGAATTTAAATATTCATTTTTTTCTAAAGCTACCTAATATCCCTGAATTATTTAATAAAGATCCCATCACATGTCCACTAATTTTTAAAATCATACCCTAAGTTATTAAATATAACTAAACTCCACATCTGGGCTAGCCAGTCTGTTTATATCTAGTTTCAGACCAGATTTCAGCATAGGACTTTTGAACTGAAAGTCTTATCATAAGAGTTCTTATTGTCATA
The DNA here is from genome assembly GCA_006410875.1 of Neotragus pygmaeus. NCBI lineage: Eukaryota > Metazoa > Chordata > Mammalia > Artiodactyla > Bovidae > Neotragus > Neotragus pygmaeus. The sequence goes on from SJYV01030206.1 coordinate 140,382, forward strand.
AAAGACATTTTAGAGGAAAAAATTATTTATTCATATAATACATTTATTATATTATTCTTCTAAGTTTTGCTAACTTTATATAGCAGGTGAGCAAACTTTGATTTTGACTTTTTAAAATTTCTCTATAAATTCCTTTTTCTCTCTGTTCACCTCTCTTGCACCTGCTGACATTCTCTCCTTCGTCCTTTCCTCTCTCATTCTGTTCCTCATTCTCTTTCCCCCTTTCTTCCTCCTTTCCTTTCTAGCCTCCCCTTTCTTTTTTTGCATTCTGCTCTGTTTTTCCCATGTCAATACTTCACTATTCTAATTGTCTTACTTAGATTTTTTCTGATATTTCTCTACTGTTATTCTCCTTTTTCTCTGTTTTTTCTTTGTTTTTCTATTTCTGTTTTACTAATTATGTTAAGATGGCATGAGGCATAGATATGATCAGATAATTAAGAATGACAGTTTGTGGAAAGAAGTAAAAGTGGCCCTTTAGAAAATCAGAATATGAGATCCTTTCAGTTAGAATGGCTGTTCATCAAATACTACCCAACCTTTCCTTTTATAAAAACAAAAAATTTCTCCTGTTTTTGCAACATGTTTTTTTTGTTGCTGTTGTTTGTTTTTGCAGCTTTTGTCATTCTTTCTCCTTAAAAGGACTGAAATGAGCAGCTTATACAGCGTAGCCTGCTACTTACTTTGAGAGGTCCAATTGATATTTCTTTCAAACTATCTGAAAGTTAAAGTACCATTAAAAATAGTTTACCACTCTCATTTTTTGTTTTTGAGAAAAAAATTCTAGTATTTTTAGGACACTTGGAAAAAAATTGGGAGGCCTGCTGTGCTGCAGTCCATGGGGGTCTCAAAGAGTCGGACATGACTGAGCAACTGAACTGCTCTTTTGTAGGGGAGGATGGAATGTATATTGAACAGAATGAGTCAAAAAAATGGCAATTCCCTAAAGCAGATAATGTTGAGCTGATGAAAGTAATAGATGCCCATTCAAAGACACAGTCAAATGTTAAATATTTTATTCCTATTAACAGCATATGAAATTTTTCATTAATTTCACATCCTTACCAACACATGGTATTCTCAGTCTGTTTTATGGTAACTATCTGATGGGTATGTAGTGGGATCCCATGGCAAACTGAATGTATGTTTCCTGGATGAGTCATGATATGAANCTATTAACAGCATATGAAATTTTTCATTAATTTCACATCCTTACCAACACATGGTATTCTCAGTCTGTTTTATGGTAACTATCTGATGGGTATGTAGTGGGATCCCATGGCAAACTGAATGTATGTTTCCTGGATGAGTCATGATATGAAGCACCCTTTCATATGCCACTCAGAACATTCTTGATGCTTTAATTTTACTTTTAACACTTTCATTTATTATATACTATTAAAATGATGTCACATTATAACTCAGGAAGCAGGTGATGTCTATAATCATAAATATAAATATCGATTGTATTTATTTATATGCTACTAAAAATACACAAATTGTTTTGCAGGAAACGCGTGCCTGTGTGTGTGTGCAGAGATATTGATCATCCCTCTGACTCATTGATATTAATCAGATATATTTTTTAGTAGATCTCAGCTCAAAAATTTTACCATATTCAGTAGTATATTTGGGAAAGCTGTTGAAGCTATCAATTTTATCAACTAAAGTTGAATTTAGTTGGTGGTAAAATTTTCCAGAAAATTTATTGCAATAAGACTGGTAAGACAGGATCTAGGAGGAAGTAAGAAGAGTTTAGTTTATCTGTTCTTACAACTAATCATCATTAAGTGAGTGTGTATAGAAATTCTAATGTTTATCTTGTAGGTGTAAAATGAAGTTACTTCATGATATCATCTTACCTTACCAAATGACATTATGAATCTTTAAGTCACAAAACCTCTTAACCTACCTGTGGTATTTTTCTGAGTTCCTGTAACTCATGACTTTCAACTATTTCTCTGCTTGGCTTCAAATTTTCCCTTCTATTTCCTTGGACTAAATCAGCATGCAAAATCAAGAATACTGAGAAAGATGTTACTGTTTTCCTAGAAATATCCAACTGTATTACATCTTTGCCCAGCTATATGGCTAATCCTTACTTACATTCCTTCCTAAGCAAACATGAAATAATATTAATGATTTTCAAGTGACTGTTTGATCAGGGTGGATTTGAATGTTATGAGTCTTCAGAAGAGGTGATTACTGTTGTAGGAACCAAAAAGTTGTATAGGTTTATTGGTGTTACTGCACTGAATCTTGGCTGTGCTTTGCATTTCATTTTTCCAGAATATGAAGAGCAAGATATATAACTTCCACTAGTCACTTCTCAGTCATAAGTACCAAGAGTAAATTGATCACTATTTGTATTTTCTAGGAGCAAATCAGTTTCTTCCAGATGATCTCAATTTACTAGAAACTGGATTTTTCAATGGCCTTAAAAGTATTTATGATCCACATGCTTTCTTGTGAGTCCCCAGCACCTATTCACAGAAACCTTCTCCTATTCATAGAAAATATCATAAAGAGAAGCCCAGGGAGTTTCCTATATAAAAGAAGTCTAACTTTTAAATGGCAGCAGCAGTTATTAAGAATGTTACTTTTCTATGATTAAAAATAGATTTTCTTATACTTTCTCCATTTTTATCTTAAAAATGAATTTTTGCAGAATCCTCTTATTCCTACTCACCTCACTCACTTTTACATATTTGAATTCAGAGCCACTTGTCCTATTTGGGAAATAGAAGAAGTGGGTAAGGATAAAGTTACCCTAAGCTTTAAAAACTAGATTTTTTATTTTAAATGAATAGATTTGTTTTTAATTTACTTTCATAGTATAGTAATACACAAATAGAAAAGTGCTAAGATTTTACTTGTACAGCTTGCTGAATTTTCACTTATATATTTTCCAGCCAGATCAAGAAATAGAAAACAGCAACAATCATCACCAGAATCCACACTGTTGCCTCCTCTTAATTGCTACCACATCTTTTCTACCAGTTGACCCCTGTCTTACCTTCCTAAGCCTTAAATGTATTTTCCTAATTCCTGAACTGTCTGTAACAGGAATCATATGGTACATTTCTTGGGTATTGGGCTTCTTTGGAAGCGATTTAGATCATCTGATTTGAGTGTAAGAGATACTCAGTGACAATCCCCAAGTAACACTAACGTACGAATAGAATCCTTTGGAATATCATTGAGGGGCTGCTTCTGGAAGTTTAGAATTACATTTGGCATGAAGAGCGTGAGTAGTGGTATCAGAGTGGGCGTGACATGGAAGAGTAAGTTAATACTTATCTTTTCCTCAAGGGCCCATTTAACAATATTTTAGTGATATCCGNGAGGGGCTGCTTCTGGAAGTTTAGAATTACATTTGGCATGAAGAGCGTGAGTAGTGGTATCAGAGTGGGCGTGACATGGAAGAGTAAGTTAATACTTATCTTTTCCTCAAGGGCCCATTTAACAATATTTTAGTGATATCCGTGTGGTAGAATCAGAAGGGTCTTTTCAGTCTTTTGGGCCATTTGTAAAATGAGGGGACTTAGACTACATCATTTCAAAGGTCTTTCCAGCTCCAATATCCTATGACTCTTTGAATGTACTAGTGTCTCTTAAAAGATAAATAAAATATTATAAATAAAAATAGTCAAAATAACATTTAACTCTGTTTAAACTGAATTAAATTGGCTTCCCTGGTGGCTCAGACAGTATAGCGTCTGCCTGCAATGCAGGAGACCCAGTTTCGATCCCTGGGTTGCGAAGATCGCCTGGAGAAGGAAATGGCAACCCACTCCAGTATTCTTGTCTGGAAAATTTCATATATGGAGGGGCCCAGTAGGCTACAGTCCAGGGGGTCACAAAGAGTCNAAAAAAAACACAGAAAGACAAGTAGATGAGAGAACACTATTAGTGAATTATTTTCACCATTCTAAATTTAAGAATCTTCGTGTACTATTATTGTATGTTAACCATTGAAACAACAAGGAGAATACAAAAAAAGGTCATAATATATAAGAGCAAAATGTGAAAGAAAGTATAAAACAGCAGAACAACAAAAGTAAGCTCAAATAATCTAACAGCAATATATGTACATGTATTTTTCACCTCTCTCATAGCTATTACTTGATCTTAACTCCATCAACTCTCATCAAGATTATCACAAGGGTTTTGTTTTCTTGTTTGCCCATGTCTCCCTATAGCCTAGACTTAATACAGAAGCCAAGGTAGCCCTCATAAAATATTTGATTATCTTGAATTGAGATTTTATATTAGTCATTATCTTGACCAAAAGACCTATGTGATTTATCCACTTGGAACCACCCTTACCTGTCAAAATTTATCTACTGTGGCTCCCACTCTTTTCTAGACACACTGATGTTCTTGCAGTACCTTAAACATTGTCTGACAACAGCATCCACGTGGGTAAGGACTCTCTTATACGGTCTTAACAGAAGGATACAAGTAAGGAACAATTCCTTCCTTTTCTCTTTATCCAACAGTATAATGCTTACAATGGATTTGCTAAAAACAGTGAAAAGAAAATAAAACTACATGCCAATCTCATCTGTCAGCATGGACATACTATACTGGGAGAGTTTCTGTGTTCTGTGTTCTTCTTTGCATTTGCTAAGATGTTTCTTACAGATCGTCTCATTGGTGACTTCTGCAGGGTGATAGGATCCTCCAGTCCTCACTGATGTCATTCTAGTACTTCTGTCTGTTTCTCCAAGTCTGTTCATTGCCCCTGGTATCACTCCCTCCCTCCCATTACTATCTATTTTCTATGGAGCAGAGCAGCTTATTATACTAAAACTTAAGTCATTTCATGTCTTTTCACTGTTCAGAATTTATTCTAATGTACTCAGAATAAAATTCAAAACCATAATGATGGCCTGAAAAGGGATCTAGGATTTGCCTCCCACTGTCTTTCTGAGTTCATGCCCTGGTGCTTTCTTTTCACTCTCTCCGCTCTAGTCACACAGACCTCCTCTTCATCCTTCACCCAAGCACCTTGCCACCTCCTGGTGCTCATATCACTTTCCAAAAAAAGCATTTTCTCCTAATGCCTGAATGTTACCCTCTCCATTAGTTTTACCTTACTTCCTTTATATCCTTATTCAGATTGATTTTGAGGTATCTCCAGAACTCTCTCTTCCCTTTGCAATTGGTATCTCCTATATATGTTTGCTGTACATTTTGTCCTCAGTACAATCTGTTATTGTTTAGTCGCTAAGTCATATCCAATTCTTTGTGACCCCATAGACTGTAGCCTGCCAGGCTCCTCTCTCCATGGGATTTCCCAGTCAAGAGTACTGGAACGGGTTGCCATTTTCTTCTCCAGGGGATCTTCCCAACCCAGGGACCAAACTCATGTCTCCAGAATGGGCAGGCAGATTCTTTACCACTGAGCAACCACCACAGCACACAAATGGAGCTTAATAAATGTTTACTGAATGAATAACTGGTTATATGTTCCTTTATCAATGATTTTAGATGCTTGGATTACCCGTAACCCTTAATAATCCTTTCCAGTAATGTCATCCTTACTTTGACATTGTCCTAATTCTATTCTATCTGGTCTTCACATCATTTACTTTACTATAGAGACTTAGTTTTCACAAATAGAAACAAGTCACAGAGAACACTAACACTAACCATCTGAGCATGAGAGGTGCCAAGAAAAGGAAAGTCTTAGAAGAATCATGACTTCTTAGTAAGGATTTAAATTTTTTTCAGCATTTACAGGATCCCTTGAACCAGTTAAAGTGACTCTTCCTCAAAGCATCATGTTTTCCAGAGATATAAGATGGTTCAGTTCAGTTCAGTCACTCAGTCATTTCCAACTCTTTGTGACCCCATGGACCACAGCATGCCAGGCCTCCCTGTCCATCACCAACTCCTGGAGTTTACCCAAACTCATGTGCATTGAGTTGGTGATGCCATCCAACCATCTCATCCTCTGTCGTCCCCTTCTCCTCCTGCTTTCAATCCTTTCCAGCATCAGGGTCTTTTCAAATGAGTCAACTCTTTGAATCAGATGGCCAAAGTATTGGAGTTCCAGCTTCAACATGAGTCCTTTCAATGAACACCCAGGACTGATCTCCTTTAGGATGGACTCATTGGATCTCCTTGCAGTCCAAGGGACTCTCAAGAGTCTTTTCCAATACTACACTTCAAAAACATCAATTCTTTTGTGCTCAGCTTTCTTTACTCAAAAATAAATGTTCCATGAATTACAAAATACAATACAGATTTAATTTAGATAAACTTAACTTAGATTCTTTGAGCCACTGTTCACCAAACACAGTAGAGATATCCAAGAGATGCCTTTATTATCAAAGTGAAGTTTTATATGAAAAATGGTATGAACCATGTGGAGGTTTTGTTGATATTGGTTTATTTTTTAATTTAGAAAATTGTATTATGAACTAATATGTCTTAGTCTAATTTTCCTTGATAAAAGGGTATACTATTCTTTCACTGTTCATTTATTGATGTCTTCATTAAAGGAAGAAATCATTACTGAGCATCTACTTGTGCCAGGCAGCAGATTTTTATAAGGTAGAAGCTCGCCATGGGAATTCAGTGATAAAGTAAGACATAACCATTTAATCTAACTAATCAGACACTCTATGGAGAACTCAGGATATAAATAAGAAGAGATAGGGTTTAACTAATTTAATTGTCACCACAATTCAATAACTTAGGGCTATTAATACCCTCTTTAACAAATAGGAAACAGAAGAAGAAAGACAGAAGCTAATTTGTTCAAGGTCATTTAGCTAATATTTTGAAAGCTCAACTCAAGGCCATTGACTCCAGAATTCTTGTTCTAAAAGATGAAAGTCTATTTTCTTGAATATGAATAAATACAATTTCTACCACCTAAGACTTCATAGTACAAGAAAAGATGAACTTATAAAATATTTAATACTATTATAAGCTGGTATAAGAGTGATAATAAAATTTTATATGGAATTTTAAAGAAACTCAGCTTAAGAAATAATTTTAATCATTTTCTGTGTAATAAGTAACACAGTAGTAAGGAAAGCTACCAAGTGTTAGTGACCTGAGTTTGAGGGATAAATTAGTAAGGAGGCCAAGTACATTCTAGGAAATATGAAACAATTATGATGAATTGTTAGATAAGTTTCCAATTTTTTTTTTAACTGGATTTCTCTACCTCTGCCTCCAATCTTCACAACTAAGTTGTGGATATCTGTTCCTGGAACATGTTGCTGCTGCTGCTAAGTCGCTTCAGTCATGTCCGACTCTGTGTGACCCCATAGACGGCAGCCCACCAGGCTCCCCCGTCCCTGGGATTCTCCAGGCAAGAACACTGGAGTGGGTTGCCATTTCCTTCTCCAATGCATGAAAGTGAAAGTGAAGTCACTGAGTCGTGTCCAACTCTCAGCGACCCCATGGACTGCAGACTACCAGGCTCCTCCATCCATGGGATTTTCCAGGCAAGAGTACTGGAGTGGGGTGCCATTGCCTTCTCCATAAAATAAGGCTAAATCATCTCTAACTTCCAGAGGTGGGAGGACTAAAGAAAATAACGCACTTGTTATTACTGCCAATATAAGGAACGCGGTCACGAAGGAAGTTATTATTGAGTGAGCGCTGGAGGCATAACAAAGTCCATCTGCGGTACTTTCTTTCTCTTAATTGTTATGCAACCCTTTGCGTGGGTACTGCGTCGTTTTCCTGATTAGAAAACCCAGGCCCGAGCCAGATAAAGTTTTCAAGGTCTCCCAGATGTGGGCGATGATTTCCGCATTTGAACCCAGGTCTAGAGGCGGACTTTGGGGGCGAGGGGCCGCGTTCCCACCCCGTCCCCGAAGTCCTTGAGCCACCCGGTACCAAGGGCCTCTCGGCCTCTGTGGGAGCCCCCCGGGGTCACCTACCCACACCCTGGGTCCCCATCTACCACCTGTGGATGCACCCTGATTCCAGGTGTTGCAGCGCCCACTAGCTGCAGCACCTTCTGCTGGGGGGCTAGATAGGTGGCCGACGACAAGAACGCCATGATGGCCGGCTCATATCACCTTATAAACATTTGATGACAGGAACAGAACATATAAACATTCATTAGATGAATTCTTTATTCACTGTTAATATATATCATTTCCCCCCCTTCTAAAAACAAATGGAACCTTTAAATTTCACATACAGTAAAACATAATTGGGTACTTTGAAATAACGTAACCCAAGATGAGAACCAACAGCTTTCCATTGTCAGTCATCGCATTAACAAAATGCAATCATTTTGCTTTATTTTAAATATGCCTGTGTGTGAAAAAGCAGCATCCCTCATAGGTACATTTGTTATTTTTTATTTCAGGTTATTCTCTAGTGCAAAAATCACAGATGTTAATCAAAATTAAAGTAATAGTTCACTCATGAAACTAGCGCTTTAGAGATTACTTAGATAATGTGATAACTAGGAATACAGCCATATGTTTTATGTCCAGTCATTAGTAATGTTACTGCATTTACTTGATTTAAAACATTATATAATTATCCACTCAAATCGTTTTTTTAAAAAATATTTTTATATTAGATGAGATTGTACCTTATGTTTTCAACCTTGGATATTATCCTATATACTTTCAATTAATCTTCAGGACAGCTGAGATTACTGAAGGTGTTTTTGGTGTGTACATCTATTTTGCTAGGCAGGCTGCTGAAACATGTAGTTTAGTAGAGATAAAAAGAAATAAAATGTGTCAACTTTCAATTTTTATAATTGATGAAAATTAAGAGAAGTAGATGTCATGATTTAACTCCTCCCTCTTTTTTCTAATTCTAGATAGACATTTGCATTACACATTTCAAATACCATTTCTACGATTTTGCTTTCAGTTCCCACTTTATGTCAGTGACCCTCTGGTGTTGCAAATTCAGGTGGAAAAGAAAGCATGAAAATCTCCTTTCACATGGAGCTTCAGAGAAATAAAAACATACAGCCAAACAAAATAATATCATATAATTATGAATTCTGTGTAGACAATGAATCAGTGATGACAGATAGTGAAAGCTTGGTTGATTTGGAGCAGTTTAGTTCTTTGGGTATGAATGGCCTGTCTGAGAAAATGGCATTTCAATTGAGATTTCCTATCTGTAAAATTAAAAAGAAAAAAAGAGAGAGAGAGAGAGATCATCTTTTTTCCAATAAGAATACATTGCAAATTTGTGCTATAGCAAATGAAAGCCAGTAAGACTGGACCAAGTCAATTTCTGTGAACTTGTAACACCATTCTGTTCTTACTATGCTCAGTCACCTTGACCTCTGCACTGATATTTGGTGTCGAGCCATTATATGTGGATTAAGATGGAAACAGTGCTTGTCTATGATTGGAAGTGAAATATAAAGGAAAAAGAAGAAATGGGTTTGGTCTTGATGGGCTTGAGTAACTGGGAGGACTTAAGAGCCACCAGGAAGAATTTAAGTTTCCTTCTTTCTTTTGTCCCTCCTGTCTTTCCTTTGTTCCTTCTTTCCTTCCTTCCTTTTCTTTTCCTTCCCCTTCCTTCCCTCTTTCTCTACTCCCTTGCTTCCTTCCCCTATTTATTCTTTCTCTCCTTTCTTTCTCCTCCTTCTCTCTCTTTCTTTGTCCTCCTTCTCTCTCTTTCATTCTGGAAGAAAAGATTGAAATGTATTAATTTTTGAATAATTGTATATATTCTAGTAACTTTTATCCCCCTCACCCATTTATCTCTGCCTCTGTTTTCCTTAACTCAGTGTACTCCAACATTCTCTCTTTGAAATAATCTGGCTATTCTGCCATTTTTATCCATTTATGTACTTATTAATAAATGCAGATATATTAAAATTAAGAGATAAAATAGAGAAATTTCAGAGTAAAGAAGGTATTTGTGACTCATATAACTTAGCAAGTATAAAAATTCAAACTTAAAGGAAATTCCGTATGAGATTGACAAGAGAAATGAATAGCCATTCATACAAGAAACTATCCATATGATCAAATAATTTTATGAAAAGATGTTCAAAATCANGGAAACAGTGCTTGTCTATGATTGGAAGTGAAATATAAAGGAAAAAGAAGAAATGGGTTTGGTCTTGATGGGCTTGAGTAACTGGGAGGACTTAAGAGCCACCAGGAAGAATTTAAGTTTCCTTCTTTCTTTTGTCCCTCCTGTCTTTCCTTTGTTCCTTCTTTCCTTCCTTCCTTTTCTTTTCCTTCCCCTTCCTTCCCTCTTTCTCTACTCCCTTGCTTCCTTCCCCTATTTATTCTTTCTCTCCTTTCTTTCTCCTCCTTCTCTCTCTTTCTTTGTCCTCCTTCTCTCTCTTTCATTCTGGAAGAAAAGATTGAAATGTATTAATTTTTGAATAATTGTATATATTCTAGTAACTTTTATCCCCCTCACCCATTTATCTCTGCCTCTGTTTTCCTTAACTCAGTGTACTCCAACATTCTCTCTTTGAAATAATCTGGCTATTCTGCCATTTTTATCCATTTATGTACTTATTAATAAATGCAGATATATTAAAATTAAGAGATAAAATAGAGAAATTTCAGAGTAAAGAAGGTATTTGTGACTCATATAACTTAGCAAGTATAAAAATTCAAACTTAAAGGAAATTCCGTATGAGATTGACAAGAGAAATGAATAGCCATTCATACAAGAAACTATCCATATGATCAAATAATTTTATGAAAAGATGTTCAAAATCATTGATTATTAGAGATATGCAGATTAAAACTACAAAAAGCGACTAATACAAACTCACTGAATGCCTAAAATTAAAAGACTGCCAGTTACAAATACAGAGGGGAGTTAGAAAAAAGAAACCCTCAGAGTAATCTCAAGGTGCTGGTAGGATTTTTCAAATTGATATATTTGCTTTGGGAAAGCTGTTTATCTTATCTACTAGAGTTGAAAATTATAGTGTCTGGGACTCAACCATTTCATATTGGGGTATGTATTCAACATGAATGCATGTACAAGTAAACCAGAAGATATGAAGAACATTTTCATAGTGACCTAAAACTGAAAACAATCTGGGCTTATCTACCATTAAATACATTATGATTTATTACTGTAATGGGGTATTATATAAAATATAGATAAATAAGGGCTTCCCAGGTGCAGCTAATGGTAAAGAATCCTCCTGCTAGTGCAGGAGATGTAAGAGATGTGGGTTTGATCCCTGGATCAGGATGACCCCCTAGAGGAGGGGATGGCAACCCACTGCAGTGTTCTTGCCTGAAGAATTCCATGGACAGAGGAGACTGGCAGCTATCTTCAGTAGGGTTGTAAAGAGTCAGACACAACTGAAGTAAATTTGCACATATAGATAAATAAACTGTAGGTGCACATCACAAAGCAAAACACACAAGCACAGTATTAAAAAATGAACCCAATAGCAAAAATATGCTTTGCAAACTATGTTTTATTCTATTTGAAAAAGAGTCTGGATTGATTCTGCATTTTAATTGAGGTTAATCACTTAGCCATAACTATAGCTGCACCAAATTAACAGATGACCTGAACAACCTGTTTCAAACTGAGGGTTAATTGATTCATTGACCCATAAAATAAGATGTGCCCTCAAAAATGTAGCTCCAAAAAGTGAATATTAAATAGATGACCAGTATAAAAAGGTTCAAATAGCCTGAGTAGATTCAGATTTCTATTATACCTGTTCCTACATGTATTAGATTGCTAGGACTACCGTAACAAAATACCGCAGACTGAGTGGCTTATATAACAGAATTAAATTTTATTGCAGTTCTGGAAGTTAGGCACCCAAGATCAATGTATCAGCAGATTTGTTTTCTTCTGAGGGTCCTTCTTTGGCTTCAAGATGACTGTCTTTTTACTATGTCCTCACACGATTTTTCCTGTGTGTTGTATATCTCTGGTAATTCTTTGTGTTTACAAATTTCCTCTTCTTATAAGGACACAATCAGAATGGATTCTGATCCATCCAAGGATCTCATTTGAATTCAATCACATTTTTAACAGTCCTATTTCTAAACAGTCATATTCTGAGATACTAGGGGATAGGACTTCAACAAGTGAATCTTAAGGGACACAATTAAGCTTTTGTCATCATATCTTAAACTCATTTTATAGTCTCAAGGAATGATATCTATGACTACTGAAAAGGAGGAAAAATAAATATAGCCTGATTTTTGGATCAATCGTGGTATACTGTTCATGAAAAGGTAGTATTCCATCGCAAAGGCCAATATTGTCTTGCTGTATATTTGTTGCTGTTCAGCCGCTTAGTCATGTCTGACTCTTTGTGACCCCATGGACTATAGCACACCAGGCTTCCCAGTCCTTCACCATCTCCTGGAGCTTGCTCAAACTCATGTCTGTCAAGTCGGTGATGCCATCCAACCATCTCTTCCTCTGTCATCCCCTTCTCCTCCTGCCTTCAATCTTTCCCAGCATCAGGATCTTTTCTAATGAGTCAGCTCTTCACATCAGGTGGTCCTAAGTATTGGAACTTTAGGTGCAGCACCAGTCCTTCCAGTGAGTATTCAGGATCAATTTCCTTTAGGATTGACTGATGTGATCTTCCTGCAGTCCAAGGGATTCTCAAGAGTCTTCTCCAACATCACAGTTCAAAAGCATCAATTCTTCAGTGCTCAGCTTTCTTCATAGTCCAACTCTCACATCCATACATGACTACTGGAAAAACCATAGCCTTGACTAGACGGACCTTTGTTGGCAAAGTAATGTCTCTGCTTTTTAATATGTTGTCTAGGTTTGTTATACCTTTTCTTCCAAGAAGCAAGTGGTTTTCATTTCATTAGTTCAGTCCCAATCTGCAGTAATTTTGGAGTCCAAGAAAATAAGTCTGTCACTCTTTCTATTGCTTCCCCATCTATATGCCATGAAGTGATGGGACTGGATGTCATTATCTTAGTTTTCTGAATGTTGAGTTTTAAGCCAACTTTTTCACTCTCCTCTTTCACTTTTATCGAGAGGCTCTTTAGTTCTTCTTTGCTTTCTGCCGTAAGGGTGGTGTCATCTGCATATCTGAGGTTATTGATATTTCTCCGGGCAATCTTGATTCCAGTTTGTGCTTCATCCAGCCCAGCATTTACCATGATATACTCTGCATTTAAGTTAAATAAGCAGGGTGACAATATACTGCCTGGACGTACTTGCTGTACATAGATATAGAATTATATGATTGAAAAAAATGGTAGCAGAGTATGGAGATGGTGTTTCTTTCTTTAATGCCTACCCCAGAAAGTATATATTTGTGGAAAAAGATCTAAATAATCATGTAAACATTAAGGCTCATCTTGTCAATGTAAGTTAGCCCCTTTCTCTATTTAATGGGCCTCTGTACACAGTAGTGTGGATTACTAGGATCACATGGCCAATGCTGAGCTCAGCAGTGTGAATTTCTGCTTACCAATCCCCAACTTCCATCACCATTGCTGAGTGTTCACCACTGCAGAGGCTAAGATGCAACTCCACATGTGGCAACAATCCATGAACATTCTTGAATGAATATTAATCCAACAACTTTGGCAAAAAAGTTATACTGGACATTTTTTATGATGGATTTTTTGTACTTTCCTTTCACTGGAATGGACACATTTCAGGGAACAGATTCCCATTCTTTGGCTACAGGGTTTCTGCTAGCACTAATATTCATGGATATGCAGAATAGCTTATCCATCCCATAACAATCACAGATAAGACCTCTTCTATCTAGACAATTCATTTTACACTATGATAAAAGATTCACATCTTAAAGAAATCAGTGATCTTGGACTCAGCTAATTTGATAGGATAATGAAATAGCTTGCTGCATATCCAATTACTGACCACATGGGAAATATGACACAACTTGAAGATTTATCTCAGAGGAGAGTTTCAACATGCTTTAAACCAGAACCCAGAGTCTGGTGCCATCTTCATCACAGGAAGGAAATAAGGACCTATCTAGCAGTGTTTCTATCACAATTATTAAAATAAACTCTTGGTGATATTTTTTCTTACTACATGGTAACTTTGAGCATAGTTAGTTTAGAGATATAAGTAGCCTAAAGGAATGCTTGCATTAGGGAATATAGTAATTCTGGGACCATGTGTTCCTGGGCTATTGATTTCCAGCTGAATAGGCAGATATGGGTGATATTAACCAAGAAATCTTAATTTCCAGAAGCAAAATGAATTTCTGGTAGATATTTCAGGATAAATGGTTGTACCTGTGATACAAAAAATTCACTGAGAGTCTTCTAGAACTTTCTTGTACATAATCTTAGTCAGTTGACAAATAAGGCAACTCATCTCCTATAAGATTTATGAGCCCTGTTAGATGAGGTGCTGGTGGAAAATAAAGGGACTATGTAGAGGCTGATAAAAGAAAACAGTAATGGTTACCAACTTAGGCTGAAGAGCAGTTGCAGAAATGAGACAACAGACTGTCTGAGATGTTACTTACAATGCCCTTTATCTCCCTGCTATTTGATGTGAAGAGTGTGATGGCAGCTAACATTTTACATTTCAGGTGAATATGTCACATGACTGCATTTACATCAGGATGGTTTAATAGTTGATTGGCATTTTTATGCTTTCTGCTGTATAATTTTTTAACCAAAAAGAATAAAATAATGAATGTTATGGTGCAAAAGGGGTGTAACTTGCAGGATATTTTCCATCAATCCAAGTTCACTTTTTCTTTCACACTGACATATTTTAAGTAGGTCAAAAGGCCTCCTTGCTTTTTGTTCTCTGGTGGCTGATGACCAAGGAGAGGTACCAGAAAGATGATAAAGAAAAGAAGATGAGTGAGGCTGGCAGATTTATTGCTTCAGCTCCCTGTGAGAGTTTATGACATTCTGGTGGTATCTTCTTACCAAAGAGCATTGCTTATATAGGTGTCTCTCTTTGTGTAGTTCTCTCTTTGGGTTCTGGTAGCATATCTCCCTTCATTCTCCTTACTCCTTTGGATCTTTAGTAGTTAAAGTTTCCCACTGTTAATAGTTCCAGGAAAATATCCTGTTCATACAGTCATAATTAGGCCATTTATTAACCTCTTTTAAAACTGACATATTTATTGGTTCTTATGATGGATTCAGGCATTAAGAATAAATATATTAATAAATTATTTATAAAATAATTAGTTTCATATTAATATGCTCATATGAAGTCAACTAGCATCTCAAGAAACTTGGAATTTTCTTCCATTGGCATATATGACTTTTATTTGACACATAAAGTTATTATTTATAGGCAGATTGGCTACCAAAAGACTACTGATGCACAAAAGAATCAGGCAAAGAAAAAAATGCCATTTGGGGGGAGGAAATTTAGCAACTAATGGCACTTTGCCAAGCAAGAAGCAGATGTTTAACTATAACTGTCAACAAAACATGAATAGCAAAAGAAACAGCATCATGTGAAAGTTTTAGTTTAGAAAGTACAAAATCTGAAACTTGACATAAACACCAAGATGGAATAGAACATGCATAGTGGAATCAGTCACTTTTTTGGTGATGTTTCTAAAGAATAGATGGCTCTTTTTAAATTCAAAGGCAAATCCAAAGTCAATGAAGTTGACAGCTCACAAGGTTTTTCAACAGTTTAGAATAAAACTCCTGGCAAGCAATGAGAGCAAAGTTCACTGACATGGCTAGACTATATTAACACTTGGAACAAATGTGAACTTTAAGTGGATACAGAATCCAAAAAGCAGTGTACTCGTTTGTAGAACTTAACCAAAACTACTGATCTAGAAAGACTCTTTAATGAAAAGTCTTTTGCCAGAGAATTAATATCTTTCACCAGTGAGATTATTCAATAAATTGATAAATAAAGTCTCTTATACAAAAACTGTTTGTGCAAAGATCATTCTATGCTCAATTTACAGGTCATTCCATGAGCAAATGTATAAACCTCTTTTCCTCTCGGCCACATAGCATGTGCCTGTTATGCTTTCATGGATATTGAATAGGATCTACAATATGGCTATTCTTCAATAGGCAAAATTTTATATTTGGTAATGTAACCATGACAAATACGCAGCAGCAATCTTATAAAGACAGCTATGTTATTTATTATACTGATATGCAATACCCCTTGATTTGTTGGAATATTTTCTTCATCATTTTGAGCATTTCCAAAAATAAATAATATTAAAGTGAGTGTAAATGTGGATATGTGTAACCAAGGGCTAAACAAGCATTTTATGTGATAATATCTGAGAATGAAAAATCAAAGAATCAGTATATTTTAATGATTATTACACATTCCAAACTCACAGGTATGATTGCACAGTATTGTGTTTGGTAATAACCTATGCTACGCTTACAGTCTACTCCCTAACAGATGGCGGAACAGATAGTTTTATTCCCCCATGGCTACACACTAGGCTTTTAGAAGTGTAAGAGTGAATTTTTAAAAGAAATACAAACTTCCAAACCTCTTCTCATGCATAAACATTTGTTTGAGTTTAAATTATCCAGTTAAAATGGTAGTGCAATTTTTTTTTTTTTTTTTTTTTTTTTTAAAAAATTGTTAGCAGTTTTAATGTTTATGTAGGTATGCACTTGAAGTCTAAGGGGATTTTTCCATTCTGTTTAAAATGTAGTTAAGTGTAAGAAGTTTTTTTTTTAAAAAAAAGCCTAGGATTATTTAAATCAACAAGCTAAGTTTTATATCTGGGCTCTTTATATAGGCGTAGAATATTTTTAAAAGACAATGAAAACAACAAATTCCATTATTTTGTTCTATAAATGTGAGAATTGAGGCTCAGAGTTGAAGTGACATGTTAAGAACACACTGTTAATTAACAACAGCATGTCACCAAATATAAATATCTTATTTTCCATAATGGTTTCACTAATTTGTAGTCCAACTAAAATTATATGTGTTCCCTTTTCTTCATGACCCGTTTAACAGTTTTACTGTTTTTATTACAGTATATTTGCTTTACACTGCTGTGTCACTTTCTGCTGTACAGCAAAGTGAGTCAGCCATCAGTTGAGTCACTGAGTCACATCTGACTCTTTGTGACCCCATGGACTGCAGCATACCAGGTCTCCCTGTCTATCACCAATTCCTGGAGTTTATGCAAACTCATGTCCACTGAGTCGGTGATGCCATCCAACCATCTCATCTTCTGTCATTCCCTTCTCCTCCTGCCTTCAATCTTTTCCAGCATCAGGGTCTTTTCAAATGAGTCAGTTCTTCGTATCAGGTGGGCAAAGTATTTGAGCTTCAGTTTCAGCATCCAGTCCTTCCAGTGAATATTCAGCACTGATTTCCTTCAGGACTGACTGGTTTGATCTTGCAGTCCAAGGGACTCTCAAGAGTCTTCTCCAGCACCACAGTTCAAAAGCATCAATTCTTTGGCATTCAGCTTTCTTTATAGTCCATTCTCAAATCCATACCTGACTACTGGAAAAACCATGGCTTTGACTAGATGGACCTTTGTTGGCAAAGTAATGTTTCAACTTTTTAATATCTTGTCTAGGTTTGTCATAGCTTTTCTTCCAAAGAGGAAGCATCTTTTAATTTCATGGCTACAGTCACCATCCACAGTGATTTTGGAGCCCAAGAAAATAAATTTTGTCACTGTTTGCATTGTTTCCCCAAGCTCCCACTCACCACAACTAGAGAAAAGCCCACACAGCAACAGAGACCCAGCACAGCCAAAAATAAAGAATAAACTTATTTTTAAAAGAACACAGAAAAAAAATGACAGGCCTTTATTAACAAGATGAAGTCATAGGAAACTGACTGTGGTCTTGCTGGCAGACTGTCTTTATTGCATTCTCTATTCATATACTTCAAAGAAGCTTGATGGGCTACAGAGGCTCACGTAGCCAACAAACAAAAACAAAACAATAAAATAAAACTGAGACTGGCCTCCAGCCAGAAAACAACAAAGAATTGAGGGATTCTGTTCCACTGCCCTAATGACTGAATTCTGCCAGTAGTCACAAGAGCTTGGAAGCAGAGCCTCTGCAAATTCAAAGTTCAGAAGACACCCTGTCAGAGACCCTGAGGAGAGGGCCCAGTGAAGCCACTGCCAGATTCCTGACCTATAGAAAGGGTGACCTAAAAAACACACTTTGTTTAAAGCACTAAGTTTGTGGTAATTTGTTATACAAGATCCACCATAAATATAACTATTATTTAATAAATATTGAATATCACATCCAATTAGTCAGTATTGATTGGTCAGTACTAATTTGAAAATGGTTTATCTCATATGATAAATAAAGAAATAATCATTAAATCTGAGAAAAATTGTAAAGAGTCTTCAGACATTTGTTTTTTTCTTTTTATATGTCCAAATTGTCTTACACTGCAGTCCTTAGTCTTCAGAGCTAGTTCTTTACTTTTACCTTGAGCTTGGACAGTTGCAAATTTTGTGATTAACTGTCTCATGGGGTAACACTATGATTATGGTATTTCCCGAGACACACAGGAACATTGGATGGCAGTGGGAGACAGTTCTTGTTTTCAATACTCATCTTAATGTAACATGATTAGGGTCTCCCTCCTTCCTGGGTGTTGCTTTTACTTTAACCAATTCTTTATCTAGCAGCAATGGAATAGTATCATTTGTCATTTCCCTGTCATTTTGGCTCTACATTTCTACTAATTTAGCCATTTACAAAAGGATTATATGAATAATTTGTGTCATATGCCACAAAATTTTCACTACCTCAAAACTTTGGCAACTATCCCAGCCTAAAGATATTGTAAGTATCTCTGTATTTATCATATTTTTAATCTAATAAAACTTTTCTCATATTTACTGAGGGGAGTCAGTCACATTAAATGAGCTTTCCACATGGCTCAATGGTAAAATATCTGCTTGCTAATGCAGGAAACACAGGAGACATGGGTATGATGCCTGTGTCAGGAGGAAGAAGAGGAGGAGGAAATGACAACCCATTCCAGTATTCTTGTCTGGAAAATCACATGGACAGAGGAGCTTGATGGGCTACAGTCTATTAGGTTGCAAAGAGTGAGACAAGACAGAGAAAACACACAACATTGCATCAACTATCACCACTGTTAACAACTTGCATGTTTCATAATCATTAACTTGATATCATTTACTTCTGTGTTAGAAATTCATATAAATAACCAAAAGACATTTGATATAAAAGTTCAGATGTGCTTTCTCCTCAGAAGAAAAGCTATGACAAACTTAGACAATATGTTAAAAAGCAAAGACATCACTTCACTGACAAAGGTGCGTATAGTAAAGCTATGGTCTTTACATTAGTCATGTACGGATGTGAGAGTTGGGCTATAAAGAAGGTTGAGCACCAAAGAACTGATGCTTTCAAAATGTGGCGCTAGAGAAGACTCTTGAGAGTCCCTTGGACTGCAAGGAGATCAAAGCCGTCAATCCTAAAAGAAATCAACCCTGAATATTCATTGGAAGGACTGATGTTGAAGCTCCAATACTTTGGCCAGTTGATGTGAAGAGCCAGCTTATTGGAAAAGACCCTGAGGCTGAGAAATTTTGAGGACAAGAGGAGAAGAGGGCAACAAAGATGAGATGACTTGATGGACATGAGTTTGAACTAGCTCTGGGAAAACGTGAAGGAGAGGGAAGCCTGGCATATTGCAGTTCTTGGGGCCACAAAGAGTCAGACACAACTTAGCAACTGAACAAAAACAACAAAATTTGAACTATATTTCAAGTTCAACTTCCAGGCTTATCTATGACAAGACAAACATTTGATTGAAAGTGATGAACTAGAAGACGGAGATAATCTCAACATCCAGAAGCTATCACTTCAAATCATCACTCATCTTTTTTATTGTGCTTATTATATAATCTCTCTGAGTACATACTAAGTACACTTTTCATAGTTCAGCTTTATGTCATCAGTTAGAAAGTTCAGAATAATCAATTCTAGTAATCAAGTGCAATATGAATACTCCATCTTTACATTAATTTGACATTTTGCAAAGCAGTTTCACAAGAAGGAAGATCAATGGTCATAATATCAAGCCTCTCCCTACTATTCTAAAATGGAAGAGGGGACAAGAACAAAGACAAATAAAATTTAATGTAATAGTCATCATAAAATGCAAAACAATAAAATGGTCTGTCATCTGTAATTTTTTTTCAAATGAAAACGTGTTTAGTAAATAAGAATAGGAACTAATAGAAATAGCAAGTCATGTCCAAAAGATCAGTAGAAATTTATTGTATCTCTGCCATTCACTTATCACCTTGCTAAATTAAGTGAGAAAATATGAAAGTACAAATTCAAAAAATTACTTTTAAAATGCTTATAAAATTATGTCTATGTTTCTTCTTGTTTATAAGACTTAGTCTCTTTTTATCAAAGCACTTTATAAGAAGTAAGAAATATAGGCATACCATAAGAACATTAGCACAATTGAAATTCCTCAGATGCAATACACAAAATATAACAAATAGAACAAGTAAAAAAATGATAGTCACATATTTTGAACTAATGGCTTTTCCAGGTAACACTTCACCTTGAGAATGGGAAGCACTGCTTGTAATTAGCATCTCCATGAGCCTAGGGCTAAAACAGAAGCTGCAAAACACACTATGAAAAGTGTTATCCTCTTATCCAAAGTTCAGCCCATAATAATGGAGACTAAACTGGCTGAATCCAAAGATAATGCCATTGGTATTTTAACTATGTCAACTACATTTAGCCAATATAGTCACCATAATAAGGGCTAAGCTTTAGAAAATAGGATAACATTTTTCATTGTGTGTTTTTCTGCTTCTGTTTTAGCCCTAGGCTGATGGAGATGCTAATTACAAACATTACTGATCAGGAGGAAACTGTTTAGTTTGTTTTTTTGTTGTTGTTTTGGCTTAAACAACAAATGTTTATTTCTCACAGCATTGGTAGCTGCATAGTTCAATATCAAGGAGCTGGCTAACTCAGTTACTGATGAGAGCTCCTTTTCTGGCTTGCAGAAGACCACCTTCTGATTGCATCCTCACATGATAGAGATGGAGCTCGAGAACAAGCTGTCTTTTGTCTCAACTTACAGAGGCACTAATCTCAACTTGAGGGTCCCATCCTCATGACCTCATGTAATCCTGATTACCTCTCATAAGCCCCGTCTCTCAATGCTATAGCATCTGGGATTTGGGCTTCAATGTATACCTTTAGGGGAGACATTATTCAATCCATAGCAGTATTTTAAAAATTGCAAGTTTACTGAGGTTACTAAGCAATGAAGAAGTCTGAGAAATAAAGTGATTTTTCTTTAGAGTTTTCAATCTTTGGAATAAGAAAGATGTATTGGAAGGGGGTTGGGAGATGCTGGCACAATATAGGTGGGCATCTCCTGAAGGCTGCATTAGAGATTTCATTAAAATTCATTTCCCCAACCAAGGACACCATCACCATCCATCACCAAGAAGAACCTGTACTGATCCTGTTTTGTGGTTCTTGCTGACTCTTCATCAGTATCTATTAACAACCAGAAAATAAATTTGAGATTATCCTCAACATAGGGCACCATGACTTGTTTTCCCATTTGATATACTCTTGTAGCTTTTCTCATGTTCTTAAACATGCACCTCATCAATTTTAATAGCTCCCTGATATTTTGCAGTCTGGATAAGACATCATTTATTTAACTTTATGCCTATGGTTGGGATTTTTAACAACATTTGTAAATGGTTCCCAATTTTCCTCATTAGAAACACAATTATAAAGAGAATTTCAGAAGTTAAATCTAACAATAAAGGATGGAGAGCAAAACTTCTCAAAAAGTTTTAAAGTCTTTGAATAAACATTACTTAATTGCCTTCAGGAAAACTATCAAATTATACCCATGTGAAGTGTTAGAGAGTGCTTAATTTCCCAGATATTCAACAGCATTATATATTATCATTAAATTTTCCTCAATAGTGAAAAATCTCACCCTGTCACAGTTTATTTTTTTAATTGAGATATAATTGGTGTATAACATTGTGCAAATTTAAACTGTATAATATATTCACTTATATATTGCAACATTATCGCCTCACTATTAGCTCACACTTTTATCACCTCATGTAATTATCATTTGTGTGAATGTGCTAAGAACATTTAAGATCTAAGTCTCTTAGCAACTTTGAAGTTTATAATGCAGTATTGGTGACTATAATCATCATGTTGTACATTAAATATACAGAATCTATTCATCTTCTAACTGAAAGTTTATACCCTTTGACCAACATCTAGTTTTGGAAGCTTGTTTTTATGTATTTATTTTATTTTATTTTTTTGCAAGGTCATTCAAGACTTGGGCTTCCTGGGTGGCTTGAATGCTAAAGAATCTGCCTGCAATGCCAGAGACCCAGGTTTAATTTCTGGGTTCGGAAAATCCCTTGGAGAAGGGAATGGCTTCCTATTCAAGTATTCTTGCCTGGAGAAATCCACAGACAGAGGAGCCTGGTGGACTACATTCCATGGGATCACAAACAGTAAGGATCACAGCATTAAGATGATATAAAGTTGGTAATGAGCACATTTGAAGCTCTAAACTTCAAACGAAAACAATAAATAATTCACAAATGTCACATAAGAATAATCTATCCAGAGAGAGAAAAACTAAAGAGATTGTTTATACCCATATGGGTTTATAAATTTTTAAAAATATTACACTATTAAAACATCATGAGATGTTTGCATACTTAACATGTTCTAAGTAATTTATGTGTATTCAGCTAATAATCCAACAATTGCATAAGACAGGTAAATCAGTATTTCCACTTTACTGATGAGAGAACCAAAGTACAGAGAGGATAAGAAACATGGACAAACTCACTCAGCTTAGATTTGAACACATTTAAAGTTCAAGAGATGGGAATACCAGCCCACCTAAACTGCTTCCTGAGAAATCTGTATGCAGGCCAGGAAGCAACAGTTAGAACTGGACGTGGAACAACAGACTGGTTCCAAATAGGAAAAAGAGTACATAAAGGCTGTATATTGTCAGCCTGCTTATTTAACTTCTATGAAGAGTACATCATGAGAAACGCTGGACTGAAAGAAACACAAGCTGGAATCAAGAGTGTTGGGAGAAATATCAATAACCTCAGATATGCAGATGATACCACCCTTATGGCAGAAAGTGAAGAGGAACTAAAAAGCCTCTTGATGAAAGTGAAAGAGGAGAGTGAAAAAGTTGACTTAAAGCTCAACATTAAGAAAATGAAGATCATGGAATCTGGTCCCATCATTTCATGGGAAATAGATGGAGAAACAGTGTCAGACTTTATTTTGGGGGGCTCCAAAATCACTGCAGATGGTGATTGCAGCCATGAAATTAAAAGACACTTACTCCTTGGAAGAAAAGTTATGAGCAACCTAGATAGCATATTCAAAAGCAGAGACATTACTTTGCCAACTAAGGTCCGTCTAGTCAAGGCTACGGTTTTTCCATTAGTCATGTATGGATGTGAGAGTTGGACTGTGAAGAAGGCTGAGAACCGAAGAATTGATGCTTTTGAACTGTGGTGTTGGAGAAGACTCTTGAGAGTCCCTTGGACTGCAAGGNTCAAAGTTATGGTTTTTCCAGTAGTCATGTATGGATGTGAAGAAAGCTCCGCTGAAAAATTGATGCTTTTGAACTGTGGTGTTGGAGAAGATTCTTCAGAGTCCCTTGGACAGCAAGGAGATTCAACCAGTCCATTCTAAAGGAGATCAGCCCTGGGTGTTCTTTGGAAGGAATGATGCTAACGCTGAAGCTCCAGTATTTTGGCCACCTCATGTGAAGAGTTGACTCATTGGAAAAGACTCTGATGCTGGGAGGGATTGGGGGCAGGAGGAGACGGGGACGACAGAGGATGAGATGGCTGAATGGCATCACCGACTCGATGGGTGTGAATTTGAGTGAACTCCAGGAGTTGGTGATGGACAGGGAGGCCTGGCATGCTGCAATTCATGGAGTCACATAGAGTCAGACATGACTGAGTGACTGAACTGAACTGATCCTCAAATGAAGATCAGATGTCCCATAACTTACAACCAGGAGACTATGTTTATTGGAAAAGAGATCACTTAAAGGACTCCCTTCAACCTAAATGGAAGGACCCTTATTAGTTCTTTTGACTAGCTCATGCACAGCAAAACTGAAGGTAATTGACCCTTGAATTCACATTTCCCACCTAAAAAGGGCTCCTGTACCAGACTGGTCTATAGAGAGAATTGCTGACCTCAAAGTCACCTTAAAACAATGCTCTAATAATAAAGAAACACCATGGCCAGGATAAGAAGAAGATGATACTACAAGTAGACAGCTGACACAAGATGCTGGACCTCACTTGTATGATTGTTCATAAATTTTCTTCTTAGTTTCTTGGGCTCTTACATATGTATCAGATGTTTTGTCTATCATGGGCATGATCTTATGTGAGTTTTAGAAATAAATCAAATTGTTGGGTTTGTGGTCAATTACCTGCATCCAGTACTTCTGGTTTACCTTGATGGGTTTCTCCCCTCCAAGGCTCTGACTGGATGGTTCTTAGTTTATTTTAGAAGAAAGGAATTATAGTTCTGTCTGGGCTACTACTGATATCACTAGATGGGACCCACTCACTTGACCAATCAAACATACTAATTCTGGCCATAAATATGAATTTTCCCTTAAGGTTACTCAAGCTCAGTAACAGCAGCAAGCAATTCCAGTCAAGAAAAAAAAAAAAAAACTCTAGGCCATTAGGAGAGACACTTGCTCACTTAAGGGATGGATTTATCTGGCTAACACCAGGATATGGTCATCTAAGCCTAAAGGCCCCCTATGCTGGAAACAATTCAACCATACCAAAGATAATTAACCAAATAACACTAGAAAATTAGGCTGAGTGTCTTATGAAAACTGCTAAAGTACCATTTCTCTTTAAAGATAGTGATTGATATGGGACAGATTGGATTAGATGTCCAGAAGTATACTGGCTAGTACCTAACTGGACTCAATGGCTTTGTGGATCCAGTCTATGACCCTGGCTTCTACCAGATTAGCCAGAAAGATGTACTTTAGGATTCCCTGGGGCTTGAGGCCACTTATGTACAAACTTAAATGTGACTCCTGCAAATTTACCATTAATAGGAGTCCCATGACCCAAGAGATGAGTGTTATAGCAGCCATTTTGCACATTCAGTAGGATTGAAAAATGTTATTTCTCACATTGAAGCCTTAACAACATTCACTCAAAAGACATTAAAAGATTGCAACCAGGAAGTCTACTAAATTCTGAGGTCTCTATGAGGAGAAAAGCTGTCTTACACAATCATATGGCCCTTAATGTCCTTATAGCATCTCAAGGGAGAACCTGTGCTATAATTCAAATTGAATGTTGTGCTTACGTACCAGATAATCCTCTAATGGGTGATGTTTTAGGAAGATGGTTTGGTTCTGAAAGCCCATGGCTTAAATTCCTGTTTGTAACTTTAATCACCTTATTAGCTGTATTACTTGTAATCTTTTAAGATTGTTGTCTTTTGTATTATGTATAACCAGGCCTCTGGCCAAATTAATGATGGCTAAACATCTTGAAGAAATAGATCACATTTATGACATCGAATAATTGTAATAATGTGTTTCTAGGTATGGGAAGAGGCAATAAGAGAAATATCTCCTGGATCCTATTAAGTTAGAAGATAGAGGATCCAGAACATCTTTTATTACTTATCAATGGGCACATCCAGAAATTAACACCTGGAGTGACATATCAATGAGGACCTTCGCCTGATCTTAGATGAGCCTCCCATGACCAGGGGGACCCCCCCCCAAAAAAAAAAGGTCATGAAATGTCTCCCGAATATAGTCAGATTTATGACCACGGAGAGGGACTGTGAAATGAAGCTATCTCCTGTCATATCTATAAACAAGAAATGTCACAGCCATCAGCAATTTTTGGCCTCCAAATGTGAATGATGGCTCCCAAAACTGTGATCCAGTGGATGCTGCCACCCCCTATGGCGATTGCTGAGGAGCTGGGGGAACGCAAAAAGCAGCCATCTGCAACTCCTTAAGGTGAATGGGGAACAGGATTGGCCCCAGATAGCTGAGCTGCATATGCAAGGAATGAATTCAGTGAGCCCAGAAGCATGCATCTTCCCATATATTGAAGGCTAAATTCCTTAATTTGATACCTGATCTTTGATGTTCAGACTCCCTGCTCCCTTAGTTGCAAAATTGTATATAGCCTGACTTCCCCCTCCTGCCTCCTTGGAGCAGTTTTCTCAGAGCTACTGAGATGCTGTCTCCCGGGCTTGGAGTCCTAAACATTCTCACCAAAAAAAAAAAAAATCTCTCTACTTTCACGTTGTGACTACATTTTTTAGTTGACACCAGGCTCCACTAATATGTTATAGGAATCCAAAGACCCACATTCCAACCCTTCCTGTGAATTCCACCCCCATCGCCCTTTCCCCAAGACTCCACAGGACACAGAGGACCCTGAACAGCCTGAAAAATCTAGGTAGATGAATGAGCCTCTCCAAGACCTATAGCTCTTATTCAAGAAGGATAAACAGGGGCTTCCCTGGTGGTCCAGAGGTTAAGAATCCGCCTTGCAATGCAGGGGATGCACGTTCAGTCACTGGTTGGGGAGCTAAGATCCCACATGCTGCAGAACAACTAAGCCCGTGTGCCGAAACTGGAGAAGCATGGGCTGCATCTGAAAGATCCTGAATGATGCAATGAAGACACCACGTGCCACAACAGAGACCTGATGCCGCCAAATACACAATTTAAATAAATATATATATTTTAAAAAGGAAGAACAAAGAGACTTACCCAAGGCTAAGTACCCAAAGCCATTAACTTTCTTTTCTTCCAGCACTCCAGTCTACTTATAAAATAACTGACAGGCTCTGGTTCAGCTCAGTTCAGTCACTCAGTCATGTCTGACTCTTTGTGACCTCATGGACAGCAGCATGCCAGGTTTCCCTGTCCATTGCCAACTCCTGGAGTTTACTCTGACTCATGTCCATCGAGTTGGTGATGCCATCCAACCATCTCATCCTCTGTTGTCCCCTTCTCCTTCTGCCTTCAATCTTTCCCAGCATCAGGGTCTCTTCCAATGAGTCAGTTCTTCGCATCAGATGGCCAAAGTATTGGAGCTTCAGCTTCAGCATCAGTCCTTCCAATGAATATTCAGGAATTATTTCTGATTGCTGCTACTGCTGCTAAGTCGCTTCAGTTGTGTCCGACTCTGTGCGACCCCAGAGATGGCAGCCCACCAGGTTCCCCTCTCCCTGGAATTCTCCAGGCAAGAACACTGGAGTGGGTTGCTATTTCCTTCTCCAATGCATGAAAGTGAAAAGTGAAATTAGGGAAGATCAAAAACACTGGTTGGAATCAGATTTAGGGCACCTAATGTTGGGCACTTGTCCCCTTATGGGGAGAGGATCCAGGCACCTCTGAGACCACTGACCGCAGTTTCCCTGTGGGTGACAGGTGACCACTTGAACCTCTTGTTTCAGCATCACTGCATTTCCTAAGTTGGACTTCTAGGTCCCTGGGGGCATCAGAACACCCATTCGGGATCCTTTCTCCTCCCCTTGGCCTCCTCTCTCTCCTGAAATGGCTCTCCTTCTCCTCTCTGTGCCCTCTTACCAAGAGAGTGGACGCTGAACTGGACATCTGAGACCTGCTCGCTCTGGATGGCAAGGTTCCCCTTGAAGGGTGACAGACAGAGGCAGGAGAGGCTCGCCTCAGTCCGTGTAGACAGACCTTGGTCTGGTGGGCTCTCCTTGATGAGATATTTGGAAGAGCGACTGATGCTCAAACCTCATATCACGTAGAGGCTGGAAGTCCTTTGGTCCCAGTATTCTCAGCAGNTAGATAGTATATTCAAAAGCAGAGACATTACTTTGCTGACTAAGGTCCGTCTAGTCAAGGCTATGGTTTTTTCAGTAGTCATGTATGGATGTGAGAGTTAGACTGTGAAGATAGCTGAGCGCCAAAGAATTGATGCTTTTGAACTGTGGTGTTGGAGAAGACTCTTGACAGTCCCTTGGATTGCAAGGAGATCCAACCAGTCCATTCTGAAGGAGATCAACCCTGGGATTTCTTTGGAAGGAATGATGCTAAAGCTGAAACTCCAGTACTTTGGCTACCTCATGCGAAGAGTTGACTCATTGAAAAAGACTCTGATGCTGGGAGGGATTGGGGTCAGGAGGAAAAGGGGATGACAGAGGACAAGATGACTGGATGGCATCACTGACTTTATGGACATAAGTCTGAGTGAACTCCGGGAGTTGGTGATAGACAGGGAGGCCTGGCGTACTGCAATTCATGGGGTCGCAAAGAGTCTGACAAGACTGAGAGACTGATCTTAACTGAATGTATTGAATAAACTGTCCCATAGGGGAGAATTTTCAGGATACAAGAACTTACACAGTGATTGAAAAAGAGAGGCCATAAGTACTCAAGAGAAGCTAATACAACATTTTGAAAGAAATTAGATAGAGCAATAAACCTAAAGGCATCTACATAGTATATAGAAAATAACAGTGAGGGTAAGGTTGGCAGAAACAAAAACTTAATACACCAAGATATCAAAGTTATTATTTGTTTTGAATGATTTTGAAAATAAAACTTGTAGTGAATTGAAGGTATTGGTTACAATGCCTGATTCTGCACAATAAGATCTCATGGTATTTGTTTTCATGAACAGACATATGAATAGCTTCCTTTTCACTGATGGATAAAACAGGCACAGCAAACATTGGGTTTAGATTTTAAATCAGAGCAAAGAAGGAAAAGAAAGTGAACTGGAGTCATCAAGATTCCCTGATGCTACAAAATCTCATCCAAAGCATGCTAATGTCCTTTTTTGTTAGTTTGTTCAGGCGTCTACAACAAAATGCCATAGACTGAGTAACTTAAATCTGAACCATTTACTTGTCATAGTTCTGGAGAATAGAAAGTCCAAGATCACGATGCAAGTGTTGTGAGATCCTGGTGAAAACTTCGTCACTTATAGAAGGCTGCCTTCTTGCTATATTCTCATACTGCACAGAGAGATAGAGAGGGAGAGAGAGAGAGAGAGAGAGAGAGAGAAAGTAAGGAGGGAATGGTTGAGAGTTAATAAGCTCTGATCTCTTACTATAAGGGCATTAATCCCATCATCATTAGGCCCCAGCCTCATAATTTCATCTAGCCATAATTATTTCTGAAAAAAACCCATCTCTGAATACCTTACATTGGTGGTTAAAGCATCAACATATAAGTTTTGGAGGGAGGCAATTAAGTTCATAGCATTCCATCCCTGACTACACCCCACCTCCCACACCAAATTCATGTTCTTCTTAAATGCAAAACACATGCATTCCCACAGCCTCATAGTCTTAACTCAATGTATCATCAACTCTAAAATCTGAAGTCCAAAGTCTCTTCTAAATATCATCCAAATAAAGTTAAAAAATAATAATAATAATAAATAAATAATAAATATCATCCAAATCAAATAGAGGTAAGACTTTAGGTACATTTCATCTTGAGGTAAAATTACTCTCCCACTGAAAACCCATGAAACTAGAGAAGTTATATGATTCCAAAATACAATGATGATACTGGCACAAGATAGACAGTCCCATTCCAAAAGGGAGAAATAGGAAAGAGAGAAGAGGTGATGGGTTCCAAGAGAATTCAAAACCTAGCAAGGAAAATTCCATTTGGTATTAAGACATGGGATTAATCTCCCTTCATTCCATGATCTCCCCTTTGAGACCACTGAAGTGGCAACCAACCCAAGGAAGCCAGAGAGGCAGAGCTCCACCATTTGAAACTGAGGAAGAACTAGTTATGCTTCCTGGGCCTGTGGCAGAAATAGCAGTTCTGATGATCTCGGAATTACCTTGGCATCATTCTTCCTTTTCTTGAGGAATTGTGCCTGCACTCACAGTAGAATAGTTTCATGTCCTGTCTTGTAGAGACTAACAAGTCTGACACCCTTCCACCATTCAGCCCCACCTGATCTGTTGCTTTCAGTTCAAATTGGCAGCTTCCGTGCTGGTATAAACTCATCTCTATTCCAAGTCTCTGCTAAAATGGTTGATTAAGTTTATGAATGGCATCCACTGTCTCTTTAGGAAATGGACACAGAGTCATATTTTGGTGTCTCTTCAAAACAAACTTTCTCACATTTTGCAATATGAATAGGCTGGTTCTTTTGGGTTTAATTAATTTAATTTAATTTATATCTCTCCAACCACAACAACTCTGGAAAATTCTTAAACAGATGGAAATACCAGACTACCTAACCTGCCTCTTGAGAAATCAGTATGCAGGTCAGGAAGCAATAGTTAGAACTAGACATGAACCAACAGACCAGTTCCAAATAAAGAAAGGAGTATGTCAAGGCTGTATATTGTCACCCTGCTTATTTAACTTATATGCAGAGTACACCATGAGAAATGCTGGGCTAGATGAAGCACAAGCTGCAATCAAGATTGCTGAGAGAAATATCAATAATCTCAGATATGCAGATGATACCACCCTTATGGCAGAAAGTGAAGAAGAACTAAAGAGCCTCTTGATGAAAGTAATAGAGGAGAATATAAAAGTTAGCTTAAAACTCAACATTCAGAATACTAAGATCATGGCATCTGGTCCCATCACTTCATAGGAAATAGATGGAGAAATAGTGTAAACAGTGACAGACTTTATTTTGGGGGCCTCCAAAATCACTGCATATGGTGACTGCAGCCATGAAATTAAAAGATGCTTCCTCTTTGGAAGATAAGTTATGACCCACCTAGACAGCATGTTAAAAAGCAGAGATATTACTTTCCTAACAAAGTTCTGTCTAGTCAAGGCTATGGATTTTCCAGGAGTCTTATATGGATGTGACAGTTGGACTATAAAGAAAGCTGAGCACTGAAGTAGTGATGCTTTTGAATTGTGGTGTAGGAGAAGACTTTTGAAAGTTGGACTGCAAGGAGATCTAACCACTCCATCCTAAAGGAAATCAGTCTTGGATATTCATTGGAAGGACTGATAATAAAGCTGAAATTCTAATACTTTGACTACATGATGTGAAGAACTGACTCCTTTGAAAAGACCCTGATGCTAGGAAAGATTGAAGGCAGGAGAAGGGGATGACAGAGGATGAGAAGGTTGGATGGCATCTCCAACTCGATGGACATGAGTTTGAGTAAGCTCCAGGAGTTGGTGATGGACAGGGAGACCTGGCATGCTGCAGTCCATGGGGTTGCAGAGTCAGACATGACTGAGCAACTGAACTGAAATAAACTGAACTGAATCACATTTTACCATAAGCAATCAGTAGAAATAAAGTTGTTTCTTCAATACTTGCTTACAAATCTTCTCAATTATCCAAGTTCATCCCTTGAAAGTTTTTCCTTACACAAAAGTCAAAACTCAGTACAATCAAGTTCTTTGGTGCTTATAAGAAGAATTATGCTTGCTCCAGGTTCCAATAACTCATTATTCATTTCTACCTAAAATCTCACCAGAATGGCCATATCTCTATCAACATTCTTTTCATAATTATTTCAGCCTCTACCCATTACCTAGTTTCAAAGCCATTTCTACATTTTTAGTTATTTGTTATAGCAGCATCCCATTTGTGGTACCAAGCCCTGTCTTAGCTCAGACTACTATAACAAGATGTCATATATAGGTATGTCTTAAATAACAAACATTTTTTTCTTACAGATATGGAAGTTGGAAGTCTGGGTTTAAAAGATGTTATTACGGATTCTTGATAAGGGCCTTCTTCCTGACTTGCAGATAACCATCTCCTTACTGAGTCTTCACAAGACAGAGAGAACATCTAAGATCTCTGCTTACACAGCGTGAATCCCACCACAAGAACTCCACCCTCATGACTTAATCTAAACCTAATTACCTCCCAAAGGCCTTACTTCCAAGTATCAGCCTTTGGAGGTTAGGGCATCAACATATGAATTTGGGGAGCACATAGCATTGTGTCCATAACATCTTCCTTCCATCTTTTTGCCGTAATGGGATTCACATCTCAATGTCATCCACCTCAACCTAGGAAACCTCAGGTCTTTCATTGCGGTTTTGTCCCGTCTTTGCTGTAGCACTTTCTTTATTAAGATATCAAGATATTTAAGTCGGGTAGAAAGTGTTCCCTGGCTAATAAAAGGACTGAACAAGAATGTGTCAGGTTCTGTGTGTCAACGCTGTCTTTAGCACTAAGCTGTTAAAAAATAAATAAAGCAAGAGATTTTAGGAACACATATACAGTATTCCTAAACACTTTAAACAGCATTTACAAATAAAAGAAAAAAAAAAGAAAGATTCAAATGAACTCAACTTTCTAATCATCAAACTAAAACTTATTAATCAAACTACATTCTATTTTACTTAATATATAAATAGAAATCTCACATTCATTTATTCAGCTTAGTTTATAGGTAATATTTTAATCTAACTTGTATTTTTAATTGAGAAATATGTCCATTAAAAAAAAATTCAAGGTGAGCCCAGAACATACAAATAAACTTAAAACTTATATGAATTTTAAGTGAAAGCATAATAAAATGGTATTGGCCAAGCTACTGAAATAAGGTAGCAAAATACTTGGACTTATTTGAGTCTTTTCTCATTTCTAGAAATTTAATCTATTCTAGTCACAGAGTGGCAATGGGAACCTCTCAATGAAAACAAAAGTAAAAGTTGCTCAGTCTTGTCTCACTCTTTGCGATCCCATGGACTATACAGTCTATGAAATTTTCCTGGTCAGAATACTGGAGTGAGTAGCCCTTCTCTTCTCCAGGAGATCTTCCAGAGATTGAACCCAAGTCTCCCTCATTGCAGGCAGTTTCCTTACTATCTGAGCCCAAGGAAGCCCAAGAATACTGGATTGGGTAATGCTTCCCTTTTCCACCATCTCTTCCCAACCCAGGAATTGAACTGGGGTCTCCTGCATTGCAGGTGAATTCTTTACCAGTTGAGCCACCAGGGAAAATAATTCAACTCTGATTTTGGAGAGAGATGATTGCTTTTGAACCCTGACTCCAATTAGGCCAATAACAATTCATTTCCTATTCCTTGTGCACACTTTTTTATTGAGAGGTGATGCATGTTAAAGAATGGCTGCTGGTGCTGCTAAGTCACTTCAGTCGTGTCCGACTCTGTGCGACACCATAGGCGGCAGCCCACCAGGCTCCCCCTTCCCTGGGGTTCTCCAGGCAAGAACACTGGAGTGGGTTGCCATTTCCTTCTCCAATGCATGAAAGTGAAAAGTGAAAATGAAGTCACTCAGTTGTGTCCTACTCCTAGTGACCCAATGGACTGCAGCCTGCCAGGCTCCTCTGTCCATGGGATTTGCCAGGCAAGAGTATTGGAGTGGGTTGTCATTGCCTTCTCCAAACAAGTGCTAATGGAGCTTAATAAGAATACATCCCAGAGAAATTTAGCAACAAGAAAAAACAAAGTTGGTTTTGTTTTATTTTTATTTTTCTCATCAAGGAATTAGAGAATGACAAATTATAAAAATATTAAGATAAATTAGTTACATAATTAAGAAGAGAGACTAAGCCTGGTTGATGATGGCAGAGGAGTAGGTGGACATGGAGTAGTACATCTCTCTCCACAGATATAACAGGAATACACCTTAATACACAGAAGTGTTTGCAGAACACTAGCTGAAAGTGGATAGGAGTACCTGACCAGCATAAAAGAATACAAAGACCCATGCAAAACTGGCAGGACAAAGGGACTAGGGGAAAAAAACAGAAGTGTTAGTAGGACTGGACCTGCCCTGGGAAGATGGGGTAACTGAAGCAGGGATCTGACTCCAACATCAGGGCAATTGTCTGAGTCAGGAGAAACATTTAAGGCTGTGAGTGCAACAGCTGATCTGTGGCAGCCTAAATGGAATGAGAATCAGACAGTACTTGCCACAGCCATACATACCCTGGACAATAATGTAGATCCCCTGGAAGGTGCAGCGGCTGGGAGCTCGAGTTTTGGGATTGTGGAGCAATCCCCGGGTGAGGGCTGCTGTTGACTGCAGAGAGGCGGATTGAGGGGATGTGGGAAAGGAGATTGTGGTGGGAATTGCCTGTGGAGGAAGTCCGGCAGCCATGGAAGCAAGGCCATACTTCTGAGTCATACATAGCAGGTGGAGCCATCACCATAGCCTTTCTCTCCCACATGCCAGCATAGGCAGCTGAACAATAGAAAGGCTGGAACATCAAATGCCTGTGGCACTAAACTACAAAGTAGGACCCCACCCAGGGTGCTCCTTTAAGTGACTGATGCACTGATCTACAGAATAGGACTCCAGCCAGGGGCCTTTCTATGTGCCTAATGAACAGAACAACAGAGAAAGACCCCAGGCAAGGGAGCTCTCTAAGTATCTGAACAGGTGTAGCTATGAAAAAAGACTGGCCAAAGAGGCCTTCTGATTGCCAGCTGCGAGAGGCTCAAAAAAAGCCTCTGATAGAGTCAGAACTCCTGCAGTGAAGGCAGTCCATGTCCCTGCAAACTTGGAGCTGCCAGGATCCCTGCAAGCCAAGCAGCTGTGCCACCTTCACACTCAACTCTCCCTGGGGCGGTGCTGCCACAAGCAAAAACAGTCTTGCATCTGTGCATGCAGGGTCGCTTCAGGCGTGTCTCTTTGTGTCCTGTAGACTGTGGCCTGCCGGGCTTCTCTGTCAGGGAGTCGGGGTTCCCCAGGCAAAAACACTGGTGCATATGGGCCAAGACTGGTTGCCATACCCTTCTAGAGCACTATGTTTCCATAGCCACCAACTCCCCTGGAGGTGCTGCCAGATCCCCTGTGACTCAAGCAGCTGCACCACCTCCACACCTGGCACTCACAGGGGCAAACCCAAGTCCTTCAGGGCAGCCTCAGGAGCCATCCCCAGCGGACAGTCCCATGCAGAGGTGGAAATAAAACCGCAATTGAAACTCAGGGCATTGTAACTAAGGAAGAAGGCCCCAAACCTTTCCACCACTTGTAGAAACAGCCGATTAAATCCACACAATCAACTAGGCAGACTCTGTCTATGGAATATATAAAAGGTCACTGAGAGCTCCCATAAAAGAAAACACACCAGTTCTGATAGCTACGGACATTGCAGGCAAGAGCACATAGGAGTAAGAC
The DNA here is from genome assembly GCA_006410875.1 of Neotragus pygmaeus. Taxonomy (NCBI): domain Eukaryota; kingdom Metazoa; phylum Chordata; class Mammalia; order Artiodactyla; family Bovidae; genus Neotragus; species Neotragus pygmaeus. The sequence goes on from SJYV01030206.1 coordinate 175,459, forward strand.
CAGATAAGAATCTGAGCTGCCCCCACAATAGGTCCAGATATCAGTACAGTGTTGGAGGGCATCCTAGGGAGATGAGGTGGATTGTGATTCCCAATGAGGGAAAGGACTCTGACAGCAGTGACTCAAGGAAAACATTTATTATTCTTATGTTTTGACTTGTTTTGTAGAGATTTTTGGATTATGTTTTCTTTTTCCCCCTCTCTGTCATTGTTGTTGATTTTATTGGCACTATGAAATCTAATTAAGCTTTTGAGCTTTTTATTCTTTTTTTTTTCCCTCAGTCATATTTTTTATTGGTGTTATAAACCCCTGCCTCTATATTAGGATTTTGCAGTTCTGGGGAGTTTTCATTCTTTTTTTTTCTTTTCCCTTTTTGAAATTTTAATTTTTAAAATATATCATTAGTTTTCCTCAATTTATTCCTTTGTTTGCTTTTCCTACTGCTCTTTTCCCCTTGCAGTTAATCTTTAACATTATAAATCTTCATCTGCCTCTATTTAACTTTGCATATCTATTTTTTTCTTTCTTTCCTTTCCTCTCAACATATTTGTTATTTTTATTTTCATTGCTTTATTCCCCAGTTGGCATCGTCCTTTAGTTTTATTTTCCAGTTTGTGTTTTAATTACTTTTGTTCTGGTAGATATTATTTTTGGTTTCTTTTGTTTTCTGGGTCAATCTATTGTATTTTATTTTTTTTTGGAGTGTTCTGATTTTGCTTATGGGTGTATATGTGTATGTGTATATTCAGTCACACTTTCTATTGTTGTTATAAACCTCTGCTTCTTCATTGGGCTTTTCCAGTTCTGTGGAGTTTTCCTTTTTTTTCCCCCTTTCTTCTTCTTCTTCTTTTCTCTCTTCTTTATAATTTTAACTCTTAACTTTTGAAAACCTATTATAGTCTTTCTACATTTATTCCTCTGTTTGCCTTTCCTACTGTTCTTTTCCCCTTGCAGTTAATCTTCAATGTATACAAATCTTCTTCATCTATCTATATTTAAATTTGCACATCTATTTTTTCCTTTCTTTCTTTTCTTTCCTCTCAACATATTTTTACATTTTTTTTAATTCCCCACTTAGCACTTTGGTTTAGTTTTGTTTTCCAATTTGTGCTTTAGTTAGCTTTTTTCTTAACTCGTAAATATATTTGATTTTCTTTGTTCACTGGGTCAATCTATTGCACTTTTTTGTTGTTGTCAGACTGTTTTGAATTTACACATGGCTGCATATGTATGCAGAGAAGGCAATGGCACCCCACTCCAGTACTTTTGCCTGGAAAATCCCATGGATGGAGGAGCCTGGTGGGCTACAGTCCATGGGGTCGCTAAGAGTCAGACACAACTGAGCGATTTCACTTTCATTTTTCACTTTATATGTGTATATTCCATTATTTTAATTATTACTTGCCTGATTTTGTAATGGCCATTTATCCAGGGTTCATCTTTGGCTTCTCGTTTTTGGATATTTGTTTTAATCTCACTTAATGCCATAACAAACTACTTGTGGAATCTTCATTCCTGACCAGAGATAAAGCCCTGAGCCTTTGGAGTGGGAGCACTGGCTCCAAGACCCTAGAATAACAGTAAACTAACCCTGAAAAGTGAAAGTGAAATGAGGAAATAGGCAAACTACCTGAAAAAGAATTTAGAATAATTTTAGTAAAATGATCAAAAACCTTGAAAACAAAAGGGAGAACATGTAAGAATCAATTAACAAAAATCTAGAAGAATTAAAGAATAAACATACTGAGACATAAAACACAATTACTGAAATTAAAAATACTCTAGAGGGAATCAATAGCAGAATATCTGAAGCAGAAGAATGAATCAGTGAGTTGGAAGATAAAATGATGGAAATAACTTCTGAAGAGCAGAATAAAGTAAAAAGGATGAAAATACCTGAGGCTAGTCCCAGAGACAGCTGGGACAATATAAAATGCACCAACATTCGAATTATAGGGGTCCCAGAATAAGAAGAAAGAGTATGAGAAATTTTTTGAAGAGATTATAGTTGAAAACTTCCCCAATATGTAAAAGGAAACACACAATCATGTCCAAGGGGCACAAAGAACCCCATACAGGATAAACCCAAGAAGAAACATGCCAAGACACATACTAATCCAACTAACAAAGACTAAACACAATGAAAGAATATTACAAGCAGTAAGGGAGAAGCAATAAGAAGCATACAAGGGAAACCCCATATGGTTAACAGCTGATCTTTCAGCAGAAACTCTGCAGGCCAGAAAGGAATGGCAAGATATATTTAAAGAACTGAAAGGGAAAAATCTACAACCAAGAATACTGTACTTGGCAAGGATCTCATTCAAAACTGATGAGAAATAAAAGGCTTTGCAGACAAGGAAAAGTTAAGAGAATTCAGTACCACTAAAGAAGCTTTACAACAAATGTTAAAGGGACATATATACTCAAGAAATACAAGAGAAGAAAAGAGATCTACAAAATCAATCCCAAACAATTAAGAAAATGGCAATAGGAACATATATATCAAAAATTAGTGTAAACATAAATGGATTAAATGCTCCAACCAAAAATATAGACTGGCTGAATGGATACAAAAACAAGACCCATATATATATACTATATATACCCATATATACAGGAAACCCACTTCAGACCTAAAGACACATATAGACTGTGTGTCTATATATTCCAAGCAAATAGGAAGCAAAGGAAATCTGGAGTAGCAATCCTCATATCAGACAAAATAGACCTTAAAATAAAGAAGATTACAAGAGATAAGGAAAGACACTACATAATAATCAAGGGATTGGTCCAAGAGAACGACATAATGATTGTAAATAACTATGCACCCAACATAGGAGCACTTCAGTACATAAAACAAACACTAACAGGCATAAAAGGAGAAATTGACAGTAATGCAATAATAGTAGGAAATTTTAACAACCCACTCACACCAATGGACAGATCATCAAAACAGAAAATTAATAAGGAAAGACAAGTCTTAAATGATGCTTTAGATGAGATGGGTCCCATCGATATCTTCAGGACATTTCATCCAAATGCAGAAGAATACACCTCTTCTCAAGTGCACATGGAATATTCTCCAGGATAAACCACATCTTAGACCACAAATCAAACTTCAGTAAATTTAGGAAAATTGAAGTCATATCAAGCATCTTCTCTGACCACAAGTCTATGAGACTAGATATCAATTACAAGGAAAAAAAGACTGTAAGAAACATAAACACATGGAGATTAAGCAACACATTATAAATAACCAACAGGTTACTGAAGAAATCAAAAGGGAAATTTAAAAACTTTCTAGAGACCAGTGAAAACACAACTCAAAACCTATGGGATAGAGCAAAAGCATTTCTAAGAGGTAAGTTTATAGCAATACAATCCTACCTCAAGATAAAAAGAAAAACATCAAATAGACAAACTAACTTTACACTTAAAACAACTACAAAAAGAAGAGAAAAAAAATAGTAGAAGAAAAGGAATCATAAAGATCTGAGCAGAAATAAATGAAAAAGAAATGAAATAAACAATAGTTAAGATTAATGAAACTAAAAGTTGGTTCTTTGAGAAGATAAACAAAATTGACAAACCTTTAGCCAGACCCATCAAGAACAAAAGAGAGAAGAATCACATCAACAAAATTAGAAATGAAAAAGAAGTTACAACAGACAATGCAGAAGTACAAAGGATCATAAAAAACTATTATGAATAACTTTATGGCAATAGAATGGATAACCTGGAATAAATAGACAGATTCTTAGAAAAATTCAATCTTCTAAGACTGAATCAGGAAGAAATAGAAATTATGAAATCACATAATTACAAGAAATTACAAACATTGAAATTGAAGCTATGATCAAAAAATCTCCCCCAAAAATAAAAGCCCAGGACCAGATGGCTTCAAAGGAGAATTCTATCAAACATTAGAGACGAGCTAATGCCTATCCTTCTAAAATTCTTTCAAAAAATTACAGAGGAAGGAACACTTCCAAACTCATTCTATGAGGCCACCCTCACCCAAACCAAACAAAGGCAACACACAAAAAAGAAAACTACAGTCAATATCACCGATGAACATAGATGCAAAATCCTCAACAAAATTTTACAAACAGAATTCAGTAACATATCAAAAAACTCATATGCCATGATTAAGTTGGATTTATTCCAGGAATGCAAGGATTCTTCATTATAAACATATCAAGCAATGTGCTACATCATGTTAACAAAATGAAAAATAAAAACCATATGATAGTCACAATACATGCAGAAAAATTCTTTGAAAAATTTAGCACCCATTTATGAATAAAATTCTTCCCAAAAATGGGCATAGAGGGAACCTACCTCAACATAGTAAAGGTCATATAGGATAAGCCTACAGCAAGCATTATTCTTAATGGTGAAAAACTGAAAACATTCCCCCTAAGATTAGAAACAAGACAAGGGTTTCCACTTTCACCACTATTATTCAACATAGTTCTGGAAGTCCTAGCTACTGCAATCATAGAAGAAAAAGAAATAAAAGGAATCCAGATTGGAAAAAGAAGAAGTAAAACTCTCACTGTTTGCAGATGACATGATACTGTACACAGAAAACCCTAAAGAGAGTATCAGAAAATTACTAGAGCTAATCAGTGAATTTAACAAATTGCAGGATACAAAATCAATACACAGAAATTACTTGCATTTGTGTATTCTATCAATGAAAAATCAGAAATAAAAATTAAGGAATCAATCCCATTCACCATTGCAGCAAAAAGAATTAAATATCTACGAATAAACTTATCTAAGGAGACAAAGGAACTGTACACAGAAAATTATAAGACACTGATGAAGGAAACCAAGGATGACATAAACAAATGGAGAGATATTCCATGTTCCTGGGTAGGAAGAATCAATATTGTGAAAATGACCATACTACCAAATGCAATCTGAAAATTCAATACAATCCCTATTAAATTACCCATTGCATTGTTCACAGAACTAGAGCAAAAAGTTTCACAATTCATATGGAAGCACAAAAGACTCTGAATAGCCAAAGTAGTCTTGAGAAAAAACAATGGAGCTGGAGGAATCAACCTTCCTGACTTCAGATTATACTACAAAGTTACAGTCATCAAGACAGTATGGTCCTGGAAGAAAAACAGAAATATAGACCAATGAAAAAAGAAAGCCCAGAAATAAACTCATGCACCTATGGGTACATTATTTTTGACATAGGAGGCAAAAATATACAGTGGAGCAAAGACAGCCTCTTTAATAAATGATGCTGGAAAAACTGAACAGATACACATAAAATAATGAAACTAGAGCACTTTCTAACACCATACACAAAGATAAACTCAAAATGGATTAAAGACCTAAATCCAAGACCATAATTTATAAAACTCTTAGAGGAAAACATGGGCAGAACACTCGATGACATAATTCAAAGCAAGATCCTCTTTTTTTTTTTTTTTTTTTTACTTTATTTTACTTTACAATACTCTATTGGCTTTGCCATACATCGACATGAATCCATCACAGGTGTACAGGAGCTCCCAAGCCTGAATCCCCTTCCCACNCTCCTTGCAGTCCAAGGGACTCTCAAGAGTCTTCTCCAACACCACAGTTCAAAAGCATCAATTCTTTGGCGCTCAGCCTTCTTCACAGTCCAACTCTCACATCCATACATGACCACAGAAAAAACCATAGCCTTGTTTAGACGGACCTTAGTCGGCAAAGTAATGTCTCTGCTTTTGAATATGCTATCTAGGTTGGTCATAACTTTCCTTCCAAGGAATGTGTCTTTCAATTTCATGGCTGCAGTCACCATCTGCAGTGATTTTGGAGCCCCCTAAAATAAAGTCTGACACTGTTTCCACTGTTTCCCCATCTATTTCCCATGAAGTGATGGGACCAGATTTCTAAATAAATAAGTTTTTTCCTCGCCGACTCCGTCCCCATTTCGAATTACCCTGGATCCACCGGGGCTGGACACCGGCAACTTTCTACCTTTTTTTTGGGCAAAACATAGCCTATTTATAAGCATTTTTTGTATTTTCTCCCTTAAAAAGCATGGCTTCTGTGTTTCTGCTACAAAATACGGCAATAACTGAGGAGCGCTGCAAGGAGTGTTCTTAGGCACAGGGTCTGTGCCACGTGAGTGTGAATAACGTTCACGGAAGTAAAAAGACACCGTCACTGAACAAACCGACCCTGCCCCTGGCTCAGAGGGGAGGTCTTGGTAGCGGGATCTGCTTCGACCCCCTTCCCATGTCGCTGGTGGTGGTGTCCATGACTCGCCTGCGCCGCCTCACCCCTCCAGTCATTCGAGCCAGACGTACACCCCACAGGCTTTCCACGTGAGCCGTCAGAGCTCTGCTGACACCGCTGTCCAGGGTTACTATGTTCTTAAGCCCCAGGTCTTATCAGTCTGGGCTTTCCATAGCACGGCTTGCCTCCAGGCGGTTTCCTCTAGGATCTAGTAAAGTGGACCTAGGGATTTTGCTTAGCATCAACAGTGCTTGTATAGGACGGCTTAGACAAGGAACTCCCAGACGCGTCTTTGCACTTTTTCAAAATGAAACTCAAAGCCATTCACTTGTATTGTCTCCACAGAAACTCCAGAATATCTGGAAGGGTCACGCGGGGGGTGGGGGTGGGGGGTTGTGTGTGTGTGTCTTCTGAGCTCCTCCCAGCTGAGGCCTGAAGGAGCAAGGTGTGGGGAGTCACAGAAACTCTAGAATATCTGGAAGGGTCACGTGGCGGGTGGGGAGTGACCTCCTGGTGCTCTCATCTTAAAGAACCTCCCGGAAGCACCATTTTAGTTCCTTCCGATCTAGACTGTCTCCTGCCTCCTCCTCAGTTTTTCCTGTCCAATGAAGTGACCTTTAAAGCAAGCTGGCTGCTGGCCGTGCAGAAGGCCCCATTCTGGATGCAGCGGGCTGCTCCCTGTGACTGCGAGCTTGTTCTCCAGCCATTCCACGCTCGACCACTGCATTATGTGGATACCGCGGAGGTCCCCCCAACGGCCTGACCAGCACCTCTCGCAGACGGAGCGCACGGGGACGGCAGCCTGTGGCTGTCTCTCTACCGGGCACGTTTGATCACGTGGGCACGCTGGTGACCGTGACGACTCTGCCAACTCATGGCGGGTGATCCTGGGCTCGCACGTGAGCGTGCTGCCTGAACCCATGCTGGGGTCCTGCTGCAGATGCAGCCAGGATGGCGCTCCAGGCACACGGTCTCCAGAGTCTATTCCAGTAGTTTCTGGTGGTTGACATTTGCATTCAAAATTCACATTCACTTCCCCTCAAATTCAGCAACGCTTGAAACAAAACCAAGGTTTGGGAGAATCCTCAAGCTCTTTTCCTTATGCAACAAAATCACTTGTAGGCTGTTGGCATCAGACTAGGAGTCCGCTACTTCACAGAAAGCTGGGGGTCCAAGAGCTCGCGAGCCCCCCGACACAGCCAGTCTGCTCACGACCCTGTCATGGGGGCACCCTGCCCCCTCAGGGCCCCTGTCGTCAGGCCAGCACAGGCTCCCGGGAGGGCTGCCGGGGCACGAGGGCCAGCACCCAGCCGGGCTGGGGTGAGCCCGGTCAGGACCCCGGCTCGGCTCCTGCTCTGGCTGCGTGGCTCCCGGCCTCTTCAGACCGAATCCCTCTGCTCCGATCCTCTGCCGACCCCTGGCCACGCCCTTCTGCAGGGCTGGGCTGCACACCAAACCGCAGCTCCCGCGGCTCGCTTCGCACCCCAGCCTTCAGTGGCCGGTCCTGGCATCACGCCCTGATGGCACCCAAGACCAGCGCCGTCACTGAGGGGCAGCAGCATCCTCACAGCGGGCTGCTGTGCATCAAGGAAGGCTGGGTCATTTCTGAGACGGGGAGCAGAGAACACACAGGATGTCAGGGTTGGCAAAACGGCCGGCCAGGCAAGGGGCAGGCCGTGGACACAGCACAGATCTCTGACGACACACGCTTTGCACACGGCACTCCCTGCAGGAGTCATGCTTGGGACACGCGTGTGGAACCTTGACACTGCGGATCTCAGCTGGGGATCGACCTGCAACCCCCGCTTCTCATGCCTCATTTCTCATCTGTGGGCTCCAGGAACCACACCCATTGTCGNGGCACTCCCTGCAGGAGTCATGCTTGGGACACGCGTGTGGAACCTTGACACTGCGGATCTCAGCTGGGGATCGACCTGCAACCCCCGCTTCTCATGCCTCATTTCTCATCTGTGGGCTCCAGGAACCACACCCATTGTCGTGAGACCGACATGAGGCACGTTGCCACGTGACCCACCGCAGAGGCCCACCCACACCTCCTCCCGCAGCTCTGGGCCATCTGGGCTGGAAGCACGGCCCCAGGGCTGCGTCTGGAAGCCCTCCAGCCACACGGCGATGCTGGGATGAACCCACACAGATCAGGGCTTCTCATGTTCTCACGCTCCCGGTCTCTAGCGCCCCAAGCCCTCGGTCCCCGGCCCGGCCCCCAGAGCCACAGCAGACACACTCCAGGAACCGGGACCCGCTCAACTGAGCACCAGCAAGGGCACATGCATTGCACTTACCCAGAATTCCTGCAGCTCTGTTAGGTGGCTGACATTCTCAATCTTTTTGATTCTATTTGATGCAATGTCCAACATCGTGAGTTTGTTCTAGAACAAGGAGATAAAGTTTCCTGCATTCCCTCGGTTCTGCTGTGACTGTGTGGTAACGCACACCGCGCTGGGCGCTGGCCTCACAGCGCAAGGCGAGCTGCCGTCACAGGAAAAGGGGTGCTGGTGGGTGGGGGGGCATGGCCCTGCCCCCTCCAGCCCCCTGCCTAGTTCACACCAGATCCACTCTGCTGCCTCATTGAGCTTGTCACTGAGGTCTGAAACTAGTGCCATCGGACTCCACGACCCAGACTCCCACATCCTGGTCCAAAGGACCCCAATGGGCAGGTGACACCTGCCAAAGCAGAAGAGGCCTGGGCGCTGGGAGGCTGCCCGGGCCCTGGGTGGGCCCTGCAGGGCAACAGGTGCAGCAGCGTTTATCTAGTGCCTGTCCCAAGGAGACACCCAAACCCAAATGATTCTGAAACAGTCCCTCTTCACTTAAGGCAGCGAGGGTGGGGAAGGGCCAGACCCCACGCCATCCCTTCTGGAAGGGGCCCTGCTTCCAGCGCAGAGAGGAGCGCTCGAGCAGCCCATCTGGGCGCTGACACGGGCAGGGGCTGCCGACCGCTGCTCAGATGCCCGCTGACTGCAGCAGGCCAGCAGGACCTGCCCGCAGGGTGTGGGGGCTTTGGGCAGAAAGGGACTCGGGAGAACCGTGCAGGAGGAGGCTTGGGGACGGCGGGGTGGGGCCCGGCCAGGCCCGCTGTGCCCGCTTCAGAGGCTGGGTGGCGTGGGGAGCGCGAATGTGGGAACTGGCCGGGCTACAGTGTCTACGGCATGTGTACGCCGTGACCCTGTGGCAGGCCCCATGTGAGACCAGTGCGGGGGCACCCAGAGGCCAGAAGGCCCCAAACCTCCGCACAAGGACCCCGTCACATGCTTGATGCTACCTTGAGATTTTCTGGGGAGCTGGACAGTGTTTTGAAACCTCCTTCAAAAGCAAACCANGACAACTGAGAGTCATCCGCAGCACAGGGACGCCCAGGAGCAGCTACGGTTTCCGTCTTAAAAGATTTTAATTATTTTTGGCCATGCCACGCTGCATGCAGAATCTTAGTTCCCTCACCAGGGACCGAACCCACGTCCCCTGCACTGGGAGCTCGAAGGCTTAGCCACTTGACCCTGTCTCTTATACACATCTTAATTACTTAAAAAAAGGTGAGAAGGGGGATGGGGGTAAGGTGGGGCGGGGAGAGCAAGCGTCACAGAGACTGTGGTGTCCGCAACCACAGTCTCCCCCGGCAGACCTGCGGGAAGGCCTGGCACCTGGAGAAGCCCCGAGCAGGGTGGCACCAGGGCGCCGGGGGGCAGTCGTTCGTTTGGGAGAAAGATCACTGACTGCCTGGCCTCGTACCACAAGAGTAAACTCCAGCGAAGTTAAGAGATGCAGCTCAGAGGAAAATACAGGAGAATATTTGCTCTCTAGTTGAATAAAGCCTGTTCCATTTGATTAGGAAGACCTTACAAAAATATAATTACTTTAAAGCCACAACTTTTTTGTTCTGTTTTGCTGCAGAAGCCCACATGGGGTCCAGGACGGGGCCGGGCAGGGCTGGCTGCACACCTCCCGGGACAACCCCCAGGTTCCCGCCCTGCCCTGCTGGCCTGGCATGCTGCTGCTCCCGGGGGCCATGCCCTCTCCTGCACAGACCCTCCAGCTGGCCGTGGGGACTGGTGTGGGGAGGGGTCCCTGCCCAGCCCCACCTCTCAGAGCCTGGCCTCAACTTCCCATTCTGCACCGCCCAGGCGTGCACCCAGGTTACACAGCAGCTCTGCAAACAGTCCAACTGAAAGGCAGCGGAAGGTGGCCACACCCACTGGACGCAAATTCCACCAGCTTTTCCAAAATTCTGTAAATGGTGGTGAAACAAAATCCATACAGTGGGTTTCCCCTAAAACCTCACTGATGTTGATGAAGCCCAGGGCCAAAGAAGCCCGTGCGAGGCCCGAGACAGAGTGCTCACCCGGCGACCGGCTGGGTCACGCCTGCAGGCAGTTACAACAGGAAAGACACCAGGGAGGCCGAGTGAGTTCAAGCACTCTGTCTGCCTTGAATACTGCGCTGAGGAAGAGCAGGCTGGCCTGCGGCAGCTGAGGCAGGCAGCGGCCTCCTGCAGGCTCAGGGCCAGGGCNCCCTGGGATTTCTTTGGAAGGAATGATGCTAAAGCTGAAACTCCAGTACTTTGGCCACCTCATGTGAAGAGTTGATTCACTGGAAAAGACTTTGATCCTGGGAGGGATTGGGGGCAAGAGGAAAAGGGGTTGACAGAGGATGAGATGGCTGGATGGCATCACTGACTTTATGGACGTGAGTCTGAGTGAACTCCAGGAGTTTGTGATGGACAGGGAAGCCTGGCATGCTGTGATTCATCCGGTTGCAGAGAGTTGGACACGACTGAGAGACTGAAATGAACTGAACTGAACTGAGAGAGGTGAAGGAATTCCTTTTGGAAACCACGCATAGTATGATTTGACCCTGGGTCCCAGTTACATAATAATGTCTGAATTTTTTATGAGATTCAGTTCAATTCAGTTCAGTTGCTCATTCATGAAGAATTTATTTACCATGTTTTTATGTAGTAGTATATAACATATATTAAATTATTTATCTAAATAACCAATGTATTTTATGTCTGTATATGCATGCATGTAACACCATAGCTTCATATACATTAATTGTCAAATGTATTTGGGAAATCAGTTTTACTACTGTTGTAATACAGTGTTTTATAATTTTAGATATTTCTTTTTTAATACAATAACATTTTTATGAGAACTAAATGCAAATTTTCATCTTAGCAAATGCAGTATCACTTATTTTTGGAAGTAACCTATTATTTATATGTAATGAACAATTGATTTGCTTCAAATTTTCTTTAGCAAAGACATTCAGCACACATGATTGTCAATTTGGCTATCTAGCCAGTAAAATTGTGGAAACAGTCTTTCTAGGTCACTGCAGTTGCTTCCCTCATCTTTGGCAGCTTATCATTAACTATTATTAATAGGATTAATATGTCTTTTAGTATAGTACAGAACTCAATAGTAATGGTGTCTGATTACAGTCCTATAGGAATGCTTAGTAATTTCTTAATAGCCATATGTTTTGTGAGGTTTCACTGAGTAAATACTATGTTTCTCTTCTTTTCTTCACTTCCTCTTCCACCTTGAAATATATTCTGGGTTTGCAACAATTATCCTTCACCAGAGGCAGGTCTAAAACATTACCCAACTCCAGAGTTTTCCAAATCGAATATGTGAATGACCAGAGTCCAAAGGTTGGTAGGGTGAATTATTTTCCTCCTTCTGTAGTCCCACTAATTTACATTTCTTGGTGAATTACTGTCTCTCTTTCTATTCTATCTGCACTGGTAACATAAAACTCTATGAACATTTATTCTAAAAAGGAAAACCAATAAGGCTATGGCTATTTTTTTTTTTTTTTTTTTTTTTTTTATTTTNAATTTACATTTCTTGGTGAATTACTGTCTCTCTTTCTATTCTATCTGCACTGGTAACATAAAACTCTATGAACATTTATTCTAAAAAGGAAAACCAATAAGGCTATGGCTATTTTTTTTTTTTTTTTTTGCATTACATTTACAGCTTTTTTAACGGAGCTTTTATTTCAAAGTGTATAAAAGGACAAATAAGTGTGAATGGATTGGGCCACATCTCGGTTACATACTGCTCTTGAAATCCAACACATTGTTCCAGGGATTATTGCAACATTAAAATTGAGATAGAAGAGTAATGAAAAAGATGCATTAGACATGCACAAGCAATTATTATTATTAATTTTAAAGTTTTCTTTTTTTTCATAGCAAGAGAGGATTCATCTATAATGCTCTTGAATGTGCATGAAAAAGGATGAGCAAAAGGTATTGAGTGATGCTGCTGCCAAGATAAAAATGGTGCCTTGTATATATATTTGATTACATAGCTACATTTTCAAAAGTATTTTCTACATAAAATCTCATTGACTTCAATTAGAATTTGCAATCTAAGTACGCCATATGGCTTTGCTTAAAAGCAATGAGACTATTAAATTTAATTACTTTTATATGCCTCTTGCATAGTAAAGGTGCTTGTTAAAGGAGCAGCAGTATATGAGAATTATTTTTAGTAAAAATTGAAAACTAAGAAGATGGCTACCGTCTGGTGGTTACTAATTGGCAGTCTATGCTGCAAGAAAAGTAATTTTCAGTAATACTAAAAAATAGCAGGCAGAAAACAATGTAACTTGCTAATTTTATTGCTGGTATATCTAGCAATGTTCGAATGTCATGTAAATTAACACTAGTGCTCGAAAACACAGTACAGGTTTCCCCCACTATCAGAAAGTAGAACCTTTCTATGAAAACTTTCATAGGATAAAACTGGCCAAAAGTGAAAAGGCAATTACTTTAGGGCACATGTTGCTAAGGAACACAAAAGCTAAGTTAAGAAAGCAGGATGCTCACAGACAGTTCAAAGCTTTGACCTCTGGATGCTGAGACGATGATGTGGTTCAGGGGAAGGAGCTTGTAGGGCCTATCGTCACTGCTCAGGGTGCATGCTACCTCTATAATCTCTTTCTTCAAAGCAAACATTGAATTCAAAGTCCACTTTTTTGACTTTTTACATAAAAATTAAAGTCATCATCAGATTTTTTTTCCGTTAGGGAAAACAGGTACTAATGCAAGTCTATTCAAAAGCAAAATGGCACTGGGAATTCCCTGGCAGCCAAGTGGTTAGGACTCGGTGCTTGCACTGCAGGGAACGTGGGTTCCACCCCTTGTCTGGGAGCTGAGCTACTGTTTGATGTGTGGCATGATCAAAAAAAAAAAATAAAAAGTAAAAAAAAGATAGCATAACCAGAACTTTTTGAAAAGCAGGGAATATTTGCACCTCCTCTACTTATAGGTCTTGTTCTCTTTTCTGTCTTTCACGTAACAAAAAAGGCATATATATATATGTGTGTGTGTGTATATATATTAAGTAGCTGCTGCTGCTGCTGCTACTAAGTCACTTCAGTCGTGTCCGACTCTGTGCAGCCCCATAGACGGCCTCCTACCAGGCTTCCCAGTCCCTGGGCTTCTCCAGGCAAAAACACTGGCATGGGTTGCCATTTCCTTCTCCAATGCATGAAAGTGAAAAGTGAAAGTGAAGTTGCTCAGTCTTGTCTGACTCCTAGCGACCCCATGGACTGCAGCCTACCAGGCTCTTCCATCCATGGGATTTTCCAGTCAAGAGTACTGGAGTAGGGTGCCATTGCCTTCTCCATAAGTAGCTTCAGTTGTGTCCAATTCTTTGTGACTTCATGGACTGTAGCTTCCCACGCTCTTCTGTCCACGGGATTCTCCAGGCTAGAATACTAGATTTGATTATACTAGATTTTCTTGCTTTCTTCCAGGGGTTCTTCCCATTCCCTGGACTGAACCCAAGTCTCTTATGTCTGGCGCCACCTGGAAAACCCATAGATATTGATGGCAATGCAGTTACTTCTTTCATCGTGTTCCATTATAGAAAGTATTACAAAGTCAAATCCCTAATAAAATCACATATGCAAGGTAAAGAATAGAAATGATTGCTGTAGAAATACATATTGTTGGACCTTCAACAGGCACTGCAAAAGTCTGTGGCAAACTGGAAAGTAGACTCCATTTAGAAGTATATTTGTTATCTCCAGCTAATTTTTCCATATAGTAATTGAATTTCACCACTACTGCCATATCTGTTGAGTTTATTTCTTTTAAAACGTTGGTAAATTAGAAATAAAATAAAATCTTCAAATTTTAAAGTACAGAAATAAACATTTTTATGAGCAAAACAAGCGTATCTGCAAGCTAACTATGCCTCATGGGCTGTTTTGTTTGTTTTTGTTTTCTTTTTTTAGTATTCAGAGTATATTACCAAGCAAATTCCTAAGAAATTAAAACCCATTATTTCCTTACTTGTTCATGCAAGCAATAAAATCAGAAATCCTAAGCAGTGAAAAGTAGCCATTTTTCCTTTAAACAAAATAAAACATGTCATTGAGAAAACACTATATTCAGACAATTTCTAAAAAGCAATATATAGTAATTTCCTTTATGTTCATGGAAAACTTTTTTTTTTTCCTTCTGATTCTAATTTCCTTTAAAATTCAGTGGTCATTCTTAGTTCAAAACCAGTTAAACACAGATGGTTATCACACCCCCTGCCAGAATCTAATGAAATCATGTAAATATTTTAAAAAATCAGCACAGAGATTTCCTTGTTGGTACAGTGGTTGAGAGTCTGCCTTCTGATGCAGAGGACACAGGTTCCATCCCTGGTAAGGGAACTAGGATCCTACATGCTGAGAGGCAACTAAGCCTATGAGGCAACCACGGAGCCCTTGCACTCTGGATCCCAGGTGCCACAAAGAGGATCCTGCATGCTGCTGCTAAGACCCAATGCAACCAAATAAGTAAATAATTTTTTTTTAATTCAGCACAAAGTCCAGTTTTGAAAATTCATTAAGTATGCATTCTAAGTACATGAACAGGTATTTCTTGAAATTTAACGCATATGATGATTACAGAAATAGCTAAATTCAATAAAAACAGAAACTTGCTTTACTGAACAAGCAAACAAAAAAAGTTTCTCTTTCCCCTGTCCACTCACTGCCCAACCTCAAAAAAAAAAAAAAAAAAANCAATGCAACCAAATAAGTAAATAATTTTTTTTTAATTCAGCACAAAGTCCAGTTTTGAAAATTCATTAAGTATGCATTCTAAGTACATGAACAGGTATTTCTTGAAATTTAACGCATATGATGATTACAGAAATAGCTAAATTCAATAAAAACAGAAACTTGCTATACTGAACAAGCAAACAACAACAACAAACAAAAAAAAAAAGTTTCTCTTTCCCCTGTCCACTCACTGCCCAACCTCAAAAAAAAAAAAAAAAAAAAGAAAGAAAGAAAAAGAAAGAAAGAAAGAAAAAGAATGAGTCTTTTCATCTTCACAGAATACTTAAAAGATGAGAGGTAAAGAATCAGAAGTTTTTGTTATTTTTATTTCTTCTAATTATTTTTTTTTATTATTGTTATTTACTTTTAGAAGTGCCCCTGATGCTCTTGACAGGGTAAATGTTTAAAGATTATGAAACAGTCATACCTAAAACTATATGTACAACAATCTAAATTAGAGAAATAATGTGTTTGAAAACACCCAGTGTAGATCTTGAGACCTAGCAAAAAACCTGGATACCGTGCCCATAGGAAATGGCTTTTTCTGCATTCCCTTAAAAGCAGCCTATGATGTACACCACCAACACACTATTAGCAGAGCTCCTTTAATTATTGCCAGAGGGGCAAAAAGTATTACTTATCCTAAAGAAATAAAGGTAAGCAAAGCATATGTCTCAGAAGAAGCCCATATTTGTAAATATTAGCAAACAGTTTTAGATAATATGGAAGTTTCGAGGTAGTACTAGTAGTAAAGAATCCACCTGCCAATGCAGGAGACATAAGAGACCTAAGTTCAATCCCTGGGTGAGGAGGATCGCCTGGAGGAGGGAACAGCAACCCACTCCAGTGTTCTTGCCTGGAGAAACCCATGGACAGAGGATCCTGGTGGGCTACAAGTCCTTAAGGTAGCAAAGAGTCGGACAAGACTGAAGTAACTTAGCACACATGCAGGCATAGATAAAATTGCTTGATATTTGGGGAAAGTCAATAGTATGAAAGTAAAAAAACAAAACTTTCAAGGAAAGAACAAAGAAGGCTGGGAAAATAGAATTTTATGTAAATAAAATTAATGCCCTCAAAATAACTTATAATAACATCTCATGCAAAACCAAAATTAAGCTGTTATCAATAAGATTGGCCAGGTTAAAAAAAAAAAAAAAACTAAAGAATACAACTTTTTGAAGCAAAAATTCCTGAGTGGCAATTGTCAAAATTTATTACAGAAAGTCAAATAGATTTTAAAATGTGAAAAAGTAATGCACAGGGATAATTGATTCAATCCAATAGAAGTTACAGAGAGAGAGAAAGGAGATAAATAGGGCAGGGGAAAAAAAATCCCTGTGCTAATGAATTTCATAAATCTTCAGTACAGAAGACTTACATATTCTGTCATAGGAAGAGGAAAAACAGAAAGCAAAAAGTCATGTGTTTACATACATCTTGGTGTGCTTACTAAATGCAGAGGTCATAGAAACATTGTTCATAGGAGCCTTTGGGGAAGGAATTAATTCCAGTCCAGGAGACTAAAAGATGAGTCTGGAGAATTCTATGAGAGCAGAAATAAAAGAAGCATTCATAACAAAACAAGATATGTCATAAGTGCGAAAGAATCAAACTTAGAGTCCCTAATGATCAGATAATTTGAATAGCAAAATAAGTAGCAGCAACACTAATTATAGCCCATCAGATAAATATATATATAATTATACTGCTATTAATACATAAATAAATAGATAGAGGAGAAGGGACACCTCTCTCTTAGTGAAGAATCCCATCCATTTATTTTGAAAGAAATGAGGAAAAATAGAACAGCATCATTAGAACACCACTGTTGTAATTGTTGCAAGACAAGAATTTGAAGAGACGGAATCACTGCAACATCTCAACCTGTCTCTTTCAAAATGCCTATTTACTGCAAAGGGAAAAGTAGTCATTTTGCAGTGGAAGAAGCCAAAAAATACTATGATGGAAGTGACTTAAAGGACACTGCTGCTGCTAAGTCGCTTCAGTCATATCCGACTCTGTGCAACCCCATAGACAGCCTCCCACCAGGCTCCTCCGTTCCTGAGACTCTCCAGGCAAGAACACTGGAGTGGGTTGCATTTCCTTCTCCAATGCATGAAACTGAAACATGAAAGTGAAGTTGACTCTCAGCGACCCCATGGACTGCAGCCTACCAGGCTCCTCTGTCCATGGGACTTTCCAGGCAAGAGTACTGGAGTGGGGTGCCATTGCCTTCTCCTAAAGGGCACTAGTGGCATGTAAATAAAATCTGGTAGGAAAAGTAGCTTACATTATAACTGTAAGATACATAAAATTTAAGTTGGAAGAGAGTCTGAAATTTAGGCCAATGATGTGTGAGTTACAAAAGGAGTACATTTAACTTTAAATGTTGATTCCCTTAATTTATAATAATCCTTACCTCCAAAATTATTGAATTAATTAAAAGAATCTTCAGACAGCTAGAGAAAACATCAAATTTTCAATAGTCAATAATCCTGTTCTCTGTCATTCTCCTTAAAGTTATGAAGAATAATTATTTGTTAGTAAAATGAGTTGAAGTAACTCAAATAAAAGATCAAGTATATCTTTTTGATTTCTAGAAACATAGTCACTAAATAGCTGTGCAATTTTTCTGTTTTAAAATTTGAGGGGACTTTTTTTTCCTCCTTTTGTATATTACACATACAAACTCCAGTAAATAGACTCCAACCTACTGGAAAACCAGTAAATTCTTTAAATACTTTAGAGATTAGCATCAGATTTTTGGCCTTTATTTTTTTTTAATTAATTAATTTATTTTTTAAATTTTACTTTACAATACTCTATTGGCTTTGCCATACATCGACATAAATCCACCACATGTGTACACAAGCTCCCAATCCCGAATCCCCCTCCCACCTCCCACCCCATAACGTCTCTCTGGATCATCCCCGTCCACCAGCCCCAAGCATCTTGCATCCTGCATCGAACATAGACCGGCGCCTCATTTCTTACGTAATAGTATATATGTTTCAATGCCATTCTCCCAAACCATCCTGCCCTCTCCTACTCCCTCATGAAACTGGAGCCTATTATACAGAGTGAAGTAAGCCAGAAAGAAAAACACCAATACAGTATACTAACACATATATATGGAATTTAGAAAGATAGTAATGATGACGCTGTATGTGAGACAACAAAAGAGACACAGACATAGAGATTTTTGGCCTTTAATTGGCAGGATTTTCCATTTTATATCACAATTTGTATCACAATTCTATAACAATTCTATGACAACCCATGGAGTCAATCATGAATTCTGTGAAAAAAAGATGTGGAACCAAATCTTAAAATTAATTTTATATCTTTGACATAGATGATAAATCATGTAAGGATTTATTCTTAATATTAAACTATGTGAACCTAGACAGTGTATTAAAAAACAGAGACATCATTTTGCTCACAAAGGTCCACATAGTCAAAGCTATAGTTTTTCCAGTTGTCGTGTATGGATGTGAGAGTTGGACCATACGGAAGGCTGAGCTCTGAAGAACTGGTGCTTTTGAATGATGTGGGGTGGGAGGTGGAAGGGGGAAACAGGATTGGGAGCTCGTATACACCTGTGGTGNCAAAGCTATAGTTTTTCCAGTTGTCGTGTATGGATGTGAGAGTTGGACCATACGGAAGGCTGAGCTCTGAAGAACTGGTGCTTTTGAATGATGTGGGGTGGGAGGTGGAAGGGGGAAACAGGATTGGGAGCTCGTATACACCTGTGGTGGATATATGTTGATGTATGGCAAAACCAATACAGTATTGTGAAGCAGAATAAAGTAAAAAAAAAAAAAAATGAACTATGGTGCTGGAAAAGATTTTTGAGAGTCTCTTGGATTGCAAGATAAAATCAGTCAATCCTGAAGGAAATTAATCCTGAATACTCATTGGAAGGACTGAGATGGAAGCTGAAGCTCTAATACTTTGGCCACCTGATATGAAGAGCTGACTCACTGGAAAATGTCCTGATGTTGGGAAAGACTGAGGGCAGGAGGAAAAGTGGACAGCAGACATTGAGATGGCTGGATGGCATCACCAACTCAATGGACACGAGTCTGAGCAAACTCTGGGTGATGGTGAAGGACAGGAAAGCCTGGTGTACTGCAGTCCATGATCACAGAGTTTAACACCGCTGAATGACTTAACAAAAACAACATGTGCCTTTCCCCCTAGGTAAGTGTATATTTCTCCTAACTTTGCAAAGGTATTCAATTCAGTCTAAAGATGTTATAAATCTATTTCAAGTTATATTCTACCTGCTATTCTATACTACCAAATATTTTATATGAGGTTCCTTGCCATTTTTCTAAAACTGAACTATATCTTCTGCTTTAGAAAGGCCTTGAATCACATTGCCTACTATGATGATATATCTTCAAATTTAATATAAGTTGTTCTACCAACAGAATATAATGTTATCAATAATATGGTAGATGCCATAATAACTCAATCACTTCAAAGAAGAAACAAGCAGGCATGGATTTATTTTGGAGTAAAGTAATGACTTGACAAAGAACATAGCTAGGAACAGACATACTAAATCATTTGATTGAAACTTGGATACCATAAAAGCTAGCAGCAAAGAGTTTTAAGTCAAGCATATTTAGGTTTATTTGTTGTGGCTAACTGAAACATTTTTTCTCTGTTCCTTAACCAATAAAATGCATTATTTAATGGGTAGAGTTAATTTTATGCTCTTAATAAAAAAATTACTAAATTACAAATTTAGCTTTGGTTTCAAAATCTTTAAAAACAATAAAAATTTAACATTATTTCTTTTGATTATATGTGGTTTGAATATGCATGTACTGTGCTTGGTCGCTCAGTTGTGCCTGACTCTGTGACTCCAATGGCTGTAGCCCTCTGTCCATGGGATTCTCCAGGCAAGGATACTGGAGTAGGTTGCCATTCCCTTTTCCAGCAAATCTTCCCACCCCAGGGATCAAACCCAGTTCTCCCACATACAAGTGGAGTCTTTACCTTCTGAGCTACCAGGGAAGACCTATGAATATGCATATATATGTAAAAGTATACACATATATGTGAAGAAATGTAGACTATGAAACTTTTTGGTTTGAATAATATATTGCTTTTTTTCCCCCTTAACAAAATGTGGGAAAGTGAAAGAAAGTGAGGTCACTCAATTGTGTCTGACACTTTGCAACCCCATGGACTGTAGCCTATCAGGCTCCTCCTTCCATGGGATTTTCCAGGCAAGAGTGCTGGAGTGGATTGCCGTTTCCTTCTCCAAACAAAATGTGGGAGTCCCCTCTTAAATCCTAGTGCCTAATTCTGCATTCCTTTTTGCAGCAATAGATTTCAATGGGTACTTTTCTACTTGGGCTCCAGTATCACTGCAGACAGTGACTACAACCATGAAATTAAAAAACATATACTCCTTGGAAGAAAAACCATGACAAACTTGGACAGCATGTTAAAAAGCAGAGATATCACTTTCCCGAAAAAGGTCCATATAGTGAAAGCTGTGGTTTTTCCAGTAGTCGTGTACAGATGTGAGACTGGACCGTAAAGAATGCTGAACTTTGAAGAAATGGTGTTTTTGAACTGTGGTGCTGGGGATGATATTTGAGAGTCCCTTGAGTTTGAGTGAACTCTGGGAGTTGGTGATGGACAGGGAGGCCTGGCATGCTGCAATTCATGGGGTTGCAAGCAGTCAGACATGATGAGCAACTTAACTGAACTGAACTGAACTGGACAGCTAGAAGATCAAACCAGTCAATCCTAAAGGAAATCATGCCTTAATACTCATTGGAAGGACTGACACTAAAGCTGAAGCTCGAATACTTCGGCTACCTGATGCGAAGAGTTGACTCATTGGAAAAAAACCCTGATGATGGGAAAGCCTGAGGGTAAGAGGAGAAAGGGTGATAGAGGATGAGATGAGTGGATGGCATCATCAACACAATGGGCGTAAGTTTGAACAAACTAAGGGAGATAGTGAAGGACTGGAAAGACTGGTGTGCTGCAGTCCATGGGGTTGCAAAGCATCAGATATGACTGAGGGACTGAAAAACAATTCTTATTTTCTTATAACAAATATTGATTTGGTAGGACTAATATGTATAGTTTTTCATTGGTTGCCTTTGTTTATTCAACAAATTCTCATAATAACCCCTTTTCTGTAGGCATAATAGATTTTAATGCATTATACAGATGATGAAAGTATGACTCAGATGCTAAAGAAAATCATTCATAGTAAAACTAATTGTTTGAAGTAAAAAGGCAAGACTTCTGTCAGGATATCTCAATCCACAGTATATTGATAATTACAGAATTGTGACACAATCCATATTTCTCACAAATACAAGTACCTTTTAGCTTACATATGGCATCCTCAGTTTTGTTTGCGTTTTTAAACTATTTTATAAGGATGCAAGAATTGGACCATGAAGAAGGCTGAGTGCTGAAGAATTGATGCTTTCAAACTCTGTTGCTTGAGAGTCACTTGGACTGCAGGAAGATCAAAATAGTCAATTCTAAAGGAAATCAGTCCTGAATATTCATAAAANAACTGAACTGAACTGAACTGGACAGCTAGAAGATCAAACCAGTCAATCCTAAAGGAAATCATGCCTTAATACTCATTGGAAGGACTGACACTAAAGCTGAAGCTCGAATACTTCGGCTACCTGATGCGAAGAGTTGACTCATTGGAAAAAAACCCTGATGATGGGAAAGCCTGAGGGTAAGAGGAGAAAGGGTGATAGAGGATGAGATGAGTGGATGGCATCATCAACACAATGGGCGTAAGTTTGAACAAACTAAGGGAGATAGTGAAGGACTGGAAAGACTGGTGTGCTGCAGTCCATGGGGTTGCAAAGCATCAGATATGACTGAGGGACTGAAAAACAATTCTTATTTTCTTATAACAAATATTGATTTGGTAGGACTAATATGTATAGTTTTTCATTGGTTGCCTTTGTTTATTCAACAAATTCTCATAATAACCCCTTTTCTGTAGGCATAATAGATTTTAATGCATTATACAGATGATGAAAGTATGACTCAGATGCTAAAGAAAATCATTCATAGTAAAACTAATTGTTTGAAGTAAAAAGGCAAGACTTCTGTCAGGATATCTCAATCCACAGTATATTGATAATTACAGAATTGTGACACAATCCATATTTCTCACAAATACAAGTACCTTTTAGCTTACATATGGCATCCTCAGTTTTGTTTGCATTTTTAGACTATTTTATAAGGATGCAAGAATTGGACCATGAAGAAGGCTGAGTGCTGAAGAATTGATGCTTTCAAACTCTGTTGCTTGAGAGTCACTTGGACTGCAGGAAGATCAAAATAGTCAATTCTAAAGGAAATCAGTCCTGAATATTCATAAAAGGA
>SJYV01030210.1:5894-21375 GCA_006410875.1 Neotragus pygmaeus
GGCAGGGAGAACCAGCTGGTGGCGCTTGAAGCGGCTCTGCTCCATGCGGGTGAGCGCTGGGGTTGGGGGCTCCCGCCACTCGGGGATGAACACGATGAAGGACAGGGGCTCTGGCGAGCTCTCAAGCAGTTTCTGTGGGAAGGGTCCAGGGAGGGTATCAGGGGCTTGCACTCCAGGCCACTGGCCCTCTGGCTTGCCGGCCAAGCTCCCACACCCAGTCACACACCCACCTCAAAGTGAGAGACCATGGCGTCCATGAGCTCCTCACAGAAGGGAGGGTTGGCTTCAAAGGAACCGCTCAGTGGGGAGAAGTCCAGGCAGGGCCTAGGGGAAGAGGCGAGCGTGTAGGTCCCACCAGGACCCAGCCCCTCCACCAAGATAAGGTGCCACCCCCACCACAGGCAACCCTTTGGAGAGAGGGCTCTGGTCAGGCCAGGGGCCAAGGGCCACGCCTGGTTTGTCCTGGGACAAGAGGTGGCCCGCTCTGTTGAACGGCTGAGGACAGAGAGGCTCAGGCTTGGGGGCCAAGTCCACGGAGCTGGTTAGGGGAGGAGGTGGGGCCCAAACCCAGTGGTGACCAGGCTGCCCTCCCGCTGGCCTGGCTGCCTCCGTGCCCACCCATCTTCTCACTACGGGACCAGGTGTTCCGCCTCCAGACCCAGGATAGTTTACTGAGCGCCATTGGCTGGGTCGGGGCTGGCATAGGTTCCCAGACCNGTGGTGACCAGGCTGCCTTCCCGCTGGCCTGGCTGCCTCCGTGCCCACCCATCTTCTCACTACGGGACCAGGTGTTCCGCCTCCAGACCCAGGATAGTTTACTGAGCGCCATTGGCTGGGTCGGGGCTGGCATAGGTTCCCAGACCTGTCCACGGCCACAGGGCTGGTGACGGGGGAAGCAGGGACTGCACCCAAAACTGCCCAGGCCCAAAGCCCCCAAGCATCAGGAAGCAACTGACCCAGGCGGACTCTGTAACCGCCCAGGCCCGAAGCCCCCCAGCATTGGGAAGCAGCTGACCCCGGTGGGCTGTGTGCCCAGGAGGACGCTGCCCAGGCAGAAGGCCCAGTGGCACGGGTGCTCACCCGCGGGAGCCGAAGTAGCCGTCTGTGTCGGGAAAGGCAGAGCAGTACTGGCGGAAGTAGCAGTTGAGGGGCGAGGCGAAGCACTCGAAGCTGACCCCGAAGAGTCGGTGCAGTGCCTCAAAGACGTGCACTGGCAGCGAGCCCTGCAGGCCTGTGCCCTCGTAGAGACCCACGCCGAACATCATCTGCAGAGCGGCCGGCTCAGCCTCGGGCGGCCCCCCGCCCTCCGGGTCAGCCCACCCCCAGCCGCCCTGGCCAGTACCTGGTACCGGCGGAGCAGACACCAGACCCGGGGCAGGAATCTCTCGAAGGCAGAGTCATCGATGCAGCTGTAGCGGTAAAGGAGCCACTGTGGGGCAGAAAGCAGCGGCTTCAACTGCAGCCCGCCCCGCCCCCGCAGCAGACTCCAGCGGGGAGAGGGCTGGCCCGCGCCCCCCTGGCCACCTCCCACCGGGACTCTTACCAGCTTGCTGAAGTAGTTGCGGCTGACCTTGACCATCTCGCCCTTGTAGCGGACGCAGACCACACTGTTCTCCACGTGCATCTCCACACTGGGCACTGGGGGCGCGGGCACAGCCAGCCGCACTGGGTAGCAATACACCAGGCGGGGCTCCACCTCGGGCGCCTCCACCTCCTCTGCGGGCAGGAGCGCAGGGAGGGCCGTCACCCTCTGACAGCCCTGGGCCCACCCAGGGCCAGGCGCTTCCCACATGCATCCCAGTGACCAGGAGAGGTAAGTCCCATTCCGGGGAGGAGTGAACTGCAGCTCAGGGAAGTGATGTGACATGGAAGTCGCTCAGTCGTGTCCGACTCTTTGTGACCCCATGGACTATACAGTCCACGTAACTATCCAGGCCACAATACTGGAGTGGGTCGCCTTTCCCTTCTCCAGAGGATCTTCCCAACCCAAGGATTGAACCCAGGTCTCCCGCACTGCAGTGGATTCTTTACCAGCTGAGCCACAAGGGAAGCCCAACAGCAGCTCAAATGGTTCAGTAACTAAGGAGACAGCTAGGTATCTGGCAGGAGCAAGAAGCGGGGGTCCACATCAACACGCTCTGAACCCACTCAGGCCACCATGCCCTGGGGTGTGGTGGGCAAGCTGGGGGTTTGCTGCCATGGAGAAGTATGAGAACTACACTTCCTGCCTGTAACAGTCACGAGACTGCGTGGGGCTCTTCTGGGGCCCAGCACTTGGAGGCCCCCAAATATTCACATGCTCCTGTGGCTAGGTGTCACCCCTCAGTGGGGCTTACAGAGGACAGATGTGAAGGCAGGCCGCCTACTGCTCTCCCTGTTTGTCTCTCGCACCTCCAGCCCTCCCTTTCTCACCACTTCTGTTTCCCAGAGGGTGTGGAAACCCCAGAGCCAAAGGTCAGAGCAGGTCCCAACTGCTGGGAGAAACGGGCCTTCCCGAACCAGTCCGTGGCCTTGAAACTCAGCCTTCCTTGTCCCTCTGTACCACCTGGTGTCCTACCTGGGATGTTGTTTTCCTTGAGGATGGCAAGGTGCTTCTCTCGGATCCGTTTGACATACTCCAGGGAGATGTGGTATATCTTGCTACAGATGCCTTCCACAGAGTCCTTGGCTGCGGCTGAGACATGGGGGCCACATTGCCTCCGCAGGTGTTCCAGGCGGTCCTGGGGGAGAGAGATTCCTTGTCAGGCTCCGGGGGCTGGTGCAGAAGGGCTGTCAGATCCCAACTGTCCTCGTCCTGAAACAGGCTCTGCTACTTGCTGCCTGTGTCACTTGGACAAATCCCTTGGCATCACTGAATCTTATTCCTCATCAGTTAAGGGAACACAAAATACTTACCTGACAAGTCAGTTTGAATACTAAATGCAGTCATTCCCATTAAGGATCTGCCACGCCCTTGGAATACAGTTACGTATCTAATAAAAGCCAGCACTTACTGCTGGGGTCACACTAGGGCAAATCTCTTGGTACTTGCTGGGGAAACAGACACACCAAGCATAATCCCTGCTTATAAGGCATCTGCAGTTTATGGGGAGAATGGCTGTTGTAAAACAGGGGCTCTCTGGGCACTGCAGATTTGGATATGAGCCTTCAGCGATTTGTACGGTTAACTGTAGGCCTTTGTAATTACGCTGAATTGCACATGTCAAAGTGATGGGTCAAAACGAGTCACTCTTGCTAGTGAGGTCACCTACCTTTATCACTCTCTACGTGTCAAGTACACAGTTACTATCGAGAAGTACGAAACCTTGTCTCTTGTGAAAAATGGTCCTGAAAAGAAAGCCCATTGCTAGTGCTGGTGGAGAGTTGAAGAGTGATGGGTTTGGGCCAGAAAACGGAATTGTTTTGGGCTTGTTAAAGTGGGCGGTTGAATCTGGTGGTAGCTCTGAACTGCAGTAGGGCCACATACACCAAGCAGAGGCAGTCTGTCCATCTGTATTCCAAAGTCTCAAGGGAGGTGTTTAACATTAAGTTGAAAAGGCACCTACTTATGGGGTGTGGCCAAGCACAGGATTCCAGTAAGAACCGTAACAGAAGTGTTCTTTGGGAGAAAGCCAGGAGCTCAGAGGAACAGCTCCACAGGCGTGAGTTGGGGGCCTTATGAGTGTCAAAGGTCAGCCAAATGCACAGGAAGCGGCTGCCGTGGGGGCCTGCCTGGCCGTGGCAGGCAGAGTGGGCTTCCTGGAAGCAGTGGCCTTCCACCCAGGGCTACTCACCATGTAGTCCTCCTTGGAGGCAGAGTGGTCCTTCCGCAGCCAGCTGAAGGTATCCTCCACATTCCACTTGACCACCTTCCTGCTGTCAGGAGACGCGCTCCTGCCAGTTGAGGGTGCATAAAAAGGGGTTGCTGTTAGCACCCGCTGGCCCCTCCTTCCCTCTCCCATTCCACTGCCACTGGTGTTTGGGCATCAACACCCAGGCTGACAGTGCAACCCTTGCTGTCTGAGGGAGCAGGCCCCACTCTGGCCACTAAGCGTCATGACCGGGCCCTCCCCTTGCGCTGGCTGGAGCCCCGTCACGCCAGGTCAGGAGACAAGAGCCAAACAAACCTGGACTCGATGAGCCGCCTGGCCGCCTCTGCGTACTTGAAGAGCAGCCGCTTGGCCTCCTCCCGGAACTTGATTCGGGACAACCTGGGTCAGAGCAGGGAGAGCGAGCCTGCCTACCCTGGCCTGGGCACACACACCAAGAGGCTGGGGTCGGCTGGCATGGCTGGGGGCTGTACCTGATGGGAATGTCGTTCATGATTTCTCGAAACATGGAAGGTGACACCACCGGTTCACAGTTGCTTGGCAACAGGGGGTCAGAGCCTTTGTCCACGACCTTGCGCTCCAGCATCCAGCGGTTGAAGGATTCCCGGGGGGGCTCAATGCCTGTGGGACAGGACAGCAGATCAAAGTCCGGATTCAGTCAGCAGGCTCCACGGGGCGGCACTGGAGGCGTGGTGTGGGCACCAGAGGTGCCACAGTAAACAAGGGACAGCCCCCGGTTTGTCAGGAGCTCAGTCCCAGGCAACATCTCCCGAAGGGTATTCTGAGAACTGCTGGTTCCATAAAAGGCACAAGGGGTAACAATGGGGGCAGATGGATTCCATATCTCAGCCAAGTTTAAGCAGGCTTATTTATTAATAAAAGCTACAGTTTACTAAGCACTTACTCCCTGGAGTAACTATGTGAGGGTAGGAGCTCGGCTTTTTATGCCCTTTAACAGATACATAAAAAGGCTGCAAACAGTGCCTGGCAGATAGTGAGCACTGCCAAGTGTTAATGACTGGTTTTGTTGTTCGGGTGTTGCTGATGCTAGGTAGGCACCCTCATGTAGGCACTGTTACTACCGCTACCTTACAGGCGAGAAAACTCAAGTGCAGAGAGGTGGGTCAATAAGCCCAGAGTCACAGAGCAGCAGTTACTGGAGCTGGGACTCCTCCAGAACACAGGCGCAGTGCCCGGGCTCCACAGTGTCACTCCCTGAGCCCCGCTGGCCAAGCCCCAGCTCTAGCTCATGGTGGGCGCGCACAAGGC
Source organism: Neotragus pygmaeus (assembly GCA_006410875.1). Classification (NCBI taxonomy): domain Eukaryota; kingdom Metazoa; phylum Chordata; class Mammalia; order Artiodactyla; family Bovidae; genus Neotragus; species Neotragus pygmaeus. The sequence continues at coordinate 10,973 of SJYV01030210.1, forward strand.
AGGTGGGCCCGGAGGCAGTACCCTCTCGCTGCTGGCACAGCTCCCGGTAGTGCTGCCGGAGCTTCAGGATGAGCTGGGAGCGGAGCAGCTCCACCTCGGGGTGTGGAGGCAGCACCTCCGAAGGCCCCCGGTGCTTGATGACCGCGTTGGTCTGAANAGTACCCTCTCGCTGCTGGCACAGCTCCCGGTAGTGCTGCCGGAGCTTCAGGATGAGCTGGGAGCGGAGCAGCTCCACCTCGGGGTGTGGAGGCAGCACCTCCGAAGGCCCCCGGTGCTTGATGACCGCGTTGGTCTGAATGTCCAGATCCCAGTACACCCTGGGGACACAGACAGAGCAATGAGGCGGCGGACGCCCTGCCTGCTCCGCCATCGGCCCTCCACCCCACACACAGTCCCGGGCAAGCCAGCCATCCAGGATGGGCAGCAGCAAGAGCTCACTCTGTGGGTCGGAGGAGAGCTGCCTGCTGTTTATCTTCAGGGGACGCGCCCCAGATCTTCAGCGTTGGGGTTCCTGGGATGCTGGGGGAGCTGGGGACTGACGGGCCCGTGGGCGTCACAGGGATTTCAATCTGGAGCAAGAATTAAAGGTCTGAGGTCAGGGGAGCTGGCCGGGCTCCACCGCTGCGAGCCCCACCTCCTGACTGACTGCCGACGCCCAGCATACAGGGGCCCTGCCGGCTGCCTGCCCGCCCCGGTCTGCCTACACTCACCTTGGGCTTCTTCACGCCGTTGCCGCTGGGCTGCTCCTCCGAGAGCTGCCGCTTTCGGGGCTTGTTCTCAGCCAGGGGGGTTTCCACCAAGCTTAAGTCTTGGGGCAGGGGGGTCGCGTTCAGCCCTAAAGGGTCCGACTGGTGGAGGGAGACCATCAGAGTTGCAACCAGGGCTGGCGGCTTAAGAGCCCCAGTACTGCGAGTCCCGCCCCCGCCCCTCCTCCTCCTTGGAGAAGAGCATGGGCTGGGGTGCAGGACCACACTGGGCTCCGCCCCTGCAACCGTGCGCCCCAGGCCAGGGCCTTCTACGGTGGGCCCTTCTGAGCCCCACCTCGCCTCTGGAAGCGTGGTTTAAGGGGTCAATGCATGTGGCCAGTTTAAAATGACACCTGGCATAAGAACCAGAATGGGGGCATTCCCTGGCGGTCCAGTGGCTAGAACTCTGTGCTTTCACTGCTGAAGGTGAGAGTTTGATCTCGTCGGGGAACTAAAGGTCCTGCACGCTGAACAGCATGGCCAGAAAGAACCAGAACGACAGGAATAAAGGGGAAACTTAAGAAACACTTGGAACTCCTGTGGTGACACTGAGGATGGCTGTGACGGTGGGCAGCGTGCAAGCCCTGCTCTGCCCCTTACTGCCTTGAGGTCTTGGGCCAGTCCCCTGCCCTCTCTGAGCCTCAGTGTCTTCATCTGCAAAATGCGGGTGGACTGCCCAGAAAACAAAGTCCCCAAGTGACAGGGACCCAGACAGACGGCCTGCACCCACACGTCGTCATGGGCTCCCAGACCGTGCTGCTCACCGCTTCCCACTGTCACTCAGCTAACCTCACCTCCCGCTGGTTCTCCAGGGAGCCTTCCCTGTGCCCTCCTTTCCTAGACCCGCTTGGCACCCCTGCTGGGCTCTGACCCAGCTCTTCCTGTAGGTGCCACACTGTAATCCTGGGCGCCCCCAGCAGGCAAGGGCAGGACCAGATCTACCTTATTCACAGCCGCATCCCAGGCACAGTGCCCAACGTGCAACCCAAGTTCAACAACACCCACTCATAGAATCATCTTCCTGTGTCAGACAGTCTCTGCTACTGGAGGACAGCTTCCAGGCGGGCAGGACTGTGTGTCTGTCTTGCTGGGCACTGTGTCCCCTGGCCCTGACACAGTGCCAGGTGAGTTAACAGCTGCTCAGGGTACATTTGGGGAAGGCCCAGATGCCAGAAGCTGCTGAGACACCACCCCCCGCCAGCCCCGTCCCGAGGCTGGCACTCACAATCACGTCATGCTGGCCGAGCACGGGCATCTCCCACAGAGACTGGTTGGTGAAGCGGTTGAAGTAGTAGGGACGGTTCTCCCTTCGGCTCCAGCACTTCTCCCAGCCTGCGTGCACCAGCTCCTCTGCAAACAAGCACAGAACCCAGCCAGGGTCACGGCTGCTCCCGGGCACCCTGCCGACCCCACGGCCCTGCCACGGCCCCTCCCCAGTACCTGGGAGGTCCTGCACCAGGCGGATGGGCTTTGGAGAACAGGGCTGGCTCTGACTGGAGGTGCCGGGGGAGTGACTCAACAAGGATGCTTCCTCCCGGGGGCTGCCGTGATTCTCATTGGCCATCTCAGCACCCACACCGGACCTGCCGCACAGGGGACTGAAAGGTGTCAGGGCCAGCAGGGCGTGGAGGTCAATCCCCCCTCAACCCCGCTCCCCGCAACTGCACCCAATTACAATCCACCAAGGGCCCCAGTGACCACCTACACGTGTGAAGCCGATCCAGTCCCATACTGGAGGGCCAGCCTGCTGCCACAGGAGCCCTCAGGCCTAAGTTGCTCCCTCAGCCGTCAAATGGGGGCGCTCCTGATGCTCTTTTGGCCGGAATACTCTTTCCCCATCTATGTCTCTGCCTGGCTTACCACTAGATCCTCCATCCTCCAGGAACCCTTCCTTCGCTCCCTTCCCCAGGCGAGGCAGTCAGGGCACCTCCCTAGGATTGTAGCGTTCAAATCCTCTGGTCCATCAACTCAGTTTGCCCCCCTCCATTAGACTGTCAGAACTCCCAGGCCTCAGAAGTGGGTCCAGTTTGGCTCTCTGGCGCTCAGCATGGTACCATATTCATTTTGCCAGTGTTTACAAAGCACCAAGAGTGGCAGACAAGATGAAACAGGGTCTGCGCCTGAGAAAGTTGTTCCCACAAGCAGCAGCAGTAACTGCTCCTCTTCCCTTTTCTGACCCAATAAAATCTAACTGGAGCACAGCCCAGCACAGGAAGGAGTATAGCCTCGAGTTAGATGCCTCTTCCTAACTACAGAGCAGGAAGGTATCTGTTGCTAAAAGAACCAGGAAGGCTGGAAGAACACCGAGTTCAGTCCTTCATAATCCCCAGGTGAAAATTTAAACACCCACAGGAGGGTCAGCTCCTTCCGATTAGCATTCCCTATTACCCCACCCAAAGCACACTGGCACAAGCCTCAATGGCCAAAGTGGTTCCCAACCCAGCTGTCAGACTCCTTGGGGGGGTCACTGAGATCAGGCTGATGCTCCGAAAGTTTCAGTGTCTTAACACCCAAAAGAAATCAAACGTTTACCCACAAAAAGACCCCAAAGGCATAAACACTGATTTTTCTCTGCTGCCGAAATTTTATCAACTCATTGTGGTCGCATTGATTATTTCATGATGATCAGAAGCTCTGATGTTGACAACAGCATAGCCATCATTGGGTGGTGGTTTTTATTGTACATTCAGTCATAGACATCATTGTTAATTTGGAAAAGGCAAAGTGGTCACTTCATCTGTAAGGTTTGGCAGATAAAAATGCGGGGAGCAAGAGAACACACAACAAAAGGGGGCCAGGATAACAAAAAGGCTTGGAACCACCGACCAAGGGAAGCTGCCTTGATTCTCTGGGGAAAAGGTGCCCTGTGCCTTAGGGCTGACCCCCAGGTCTCAAGGCTGAATAAGGTCCCTCTTTCTCTCACCCTCTGGGGTCTGCAACGCTAGCATGAGAGGGTTTTCTTCTCCGGCCAGATGGACCCCCACGTCACCAGGTCCCACAGAGGCAGTAGGAGGGGTGCCTGCAGCAAAGCACAGCGCAGGAGGATGGGCTGGTCAGCAGTAGAGTGAACGGGGGCCCAGGGGATTCCTTGCATCAGCAACTGCAGAGCAAAGAGAAGAAAAGAGTCGCGGACCTATGAAATGCTGTAGAACAGGGACAACGGCACGAGAGGGAAGGAGAGAGCACGCTGGGAGCCGCCAGGACAGGGCAGGACACACTGTGGGAGGCATGGGGATGAAAACGGCATTTCTCAAGCTTCCCAACAACCAACAGGTTCACCTTCACGGACCTGCAGCCCACACAGCCCCCCAGCACCGAGCTGACGGGGGCCCTGAGCCTGCTTTAATGCTCTGCTCTGACGGTTGTCACATTTTTAATATTTAACAAAAGGCCTGTGCTTTCATTTGGACACTTGACGCCACAAATTGTAAGCTGGTCTGGCCAACCACAGTACTGAGACAAAAGTAAACAAGCATACACATCACAGATCAGGGGTGGGCACAGCCCCAAGGCACCTACAGTGAGTGAACAAACATTTCTCTGAATCAGGTCTTTAATTCTAAAGACAATAAAACATGCAAATGCATTAAACAACAGAGTGTGTTCACCTTTATTGAAATATTCTTCCCCGAGCAATACTGTGTGATACTGGTGCGCCAGGTAGGTCAACTATGCAGAGAAGGAACAAGCGGTTTAGTGGCCTCGCCGTTTAGTGAGGCCGAACCGTGACACAGCAGTTCCGAAACGAGCTGTGCACCACAAACACCAGGGAACTCGTTTAAAAAACCCTCAGATTCCTGTCCGTCACTCCACATCGCAGAGAAACGGGGAGGGGAGGTACACAAATATCCGTATTTTTCACACACACCCCCCAAGAAGGGGTTGGGAAACCGGATAACTAATTTTCTCACTTTATACCACTTCAAATCTTCACCAATTTTGTTATGATTAAAAAGCTTTTTAATTTCCCAGGTGATCTGGATACAGCAGGTCGGTGACTAAAACACCAGCTCTGGGTTTGGACAGAACCCGGTTCCACACGCTTCTGCCATTTTCCGACTTCTAGCAATAATCATTCGGCCTCTACGATCTCAATGCGTAGGGCCTAGCACACTGTACACTCTCAGTAGGAAATAACTGCTATTACTAAAAGAACGTTTTTATTTATCCTGTGGCTTCCCGACCCCCACGCATACCGCAGTTCAAAAGTGCCCAGCATCTTAAGGATAAACAACTGTATCTGCGCAACCAGAGGAACCCACCAGAAGGAAAAAAAAAAAAAAGGCTCCGACTCCAGGCCTGGAGGATGGGGCGGGATCATTCAGTAACGCACCAATCAAAATCCTCTGACCCAGTAGGGAGGAGTCAAAGGGTACCCGAAGTGCGCAGGCGCGGGGGGCGCGCGAAGGAGGGGGTGGGCCGACTCCCAGCGCGCGCGCACTTTGCCCCTACCCTGCAGCGGGGGCGGGCTGTCTGGCGCGCGCGCGCTCCGGCTCATCTCCCGGACTCCGCCCCCCGCCCCGCCGCGCGCTCCCGCCCCCGGGCTGAGGCGACTCAGAGTCGGAGCCCGACACAAAGGCGGTGGCGGCGGCAGCAGCGGAGGGGCCCTAGAGGCCGCTCCGCCCGCGCTCTCCGGACCCAACTCGCTCATCCAGGCCACCGGCTCGGCCGCCCACCCGTGGGCCTAAGATGGCGGCGGCGGCAGAAACAGGACAAGCGGTAGCCCGGAGCGGAAAGCGCCGGAGGGGCGACCGCCGCCTGGCTTCGGAACCCCAGACCCTGGCGCGGCTCGCGGCGGGACCATGGCTTCCTGGGGCTCTTACCTGCCCGCAGCGGACTCGAGGGGACGCGGTTACACGTTCTGCTCGACCGCCCGTTTTGCCGCCTCCGCCTCGCCCTCCCCAACGCCGCTGCCGCCATCTTGTGTCCCGGGCCGGGACTCCGCGCTGCGCATGCGCTGGTACCGCCTCTGAGGGACTTCGCCGCTGCCGCGCCGCCATCTTGAGTGTGGCGGGACCGGCCAGCTCCTTAGACCCCGCTTGCTTTGGGCACCCTCCCTTTCTCCCTCGTCCTTCCCTGCTGTTCCAGACGGGTCTAAGGAGCGGGAGGCAGCTTTGCAGGCCCTGGGGTGTGGACTGAGGAACGAACCCACAAACGCGCTCCCTGCCTCAGTTTCCCCCGCGAGCACACCCGTCCGGAGTAAGGTGGGGAAGTGTTCCCCTAGGATTTGGGTGGGCGGTGCGGCTGCAAGGTCGAACTGAGTATGCGCACCAGGGGGCGCGGAGCGGGTTTGAAACCTGCGGGGACTGGGCTCAAACGCCCACCCGGGGGCGGAGTCCTAGTGACGTAAGTTCTGGATGCTCGGAGGACCTGGGTCCTAGCTCCCGGGCAGCTCTGCCATTTTACGGCAGTCGCTAGTCCTCTGGACGTGAGTCCAGGATATTTTCCAACAACTTCTCGTATGCAGGCTGCATGCACATCGACCTTTCTCCCATAATGAGGCTGCACAAGTTCTAAGAACTTAATAGAAGAAATTCAAATTAGCCCTGAGAGACTTCGAATAAAGATGGCTTTTGCCAAAGTTGGAAAATTGTAAACTTAAATGCATCAGAGGACTTTCCAACACTTGATATCGGTGGTTGCTAGTTGCATTGCAAAACCTCACTGAGAACTCAATCCTGCCACAAAATTTAGCCCAGCAGGAGGCTAGCAATCGCTAGGTGCCCAAGGCTGGCTGCCTGCAGGGTTCTTTGGTAGGGGCGGGCAGAAGACACTAGCTCCACCTTCCTCTGGCCTCCTCTGGAAGCTGACCTTCCAGTCATAGTTTAGGAAGATGGGCTTGCCACCTGCTGTGACTTCCATTTCCCACGTGGAGCCTCAGCCTGAGCTGGGCTGTGGCTTTTATCCGTGGTGCCTGGTCCCAGCAGCTTGGTGGGATTGGAGCATGCTAAGTCGCTTAAGTCGTGTATGACTGCGACCCCATGGACTGGCCCGCCAGGGTCCTCTCTCCCTGGGATTCTTTAGGCAATAATACTGGAGTGGTTGCTGTCCCCTCTTCCAGGGGATCTTCCCAACCCGGGGATCGAACCCCCGTCTTTTATAACTTCTGCGCTGGCGGGCAGGTTTGTTTGTGTTTTTCTTTTACTACTAGCGCCACCTCAGAGTGCCAACAAACCAGAGACAGTACTGTAACGAATAATTACCCACTCCAGTACTCTTGCCTGGAAAATCCCATGGACAGAGGAGCTTGGTAGGCTGCAGTCCATGGGGTCGCACAGAGTCGGACACGACTGAAGCGACTTAGCAGCAGTAGTGGCAGGCTTCCCATCAGTGTGGGTTCAAACTCCTCCTCCATTCTAGATGTATGGCCTTGGAGTTGCTTAACCTCCTAAGCTTTAGTTTTCCCTAATGGACAATAAGGCTGTCTACATCATCAAAATTTGGTGAAAATTAACTGGGATGGTGCCTGTGGAAGTACTCAGCACAGCATATGGCACGAACTGTGCTGTGCTTAGTCGCTCAGTGGTGTCTCTCAACTCTTCGTGTGACCCCATGGACAGTAGCCCACCAGGCCCCTCTGTCCTTGGGGATTCTGCAGGCAAGAAAACTGGAGTGGGTTGCCATCGTCTCCTCCAGGGGCTCTTCCCAACCCAGGAATCAAACCCAGGTCTCCCGTACTCTTTACCAGCTGAGCTACAAGGAGGCACTAACAGATGTTAGCTATTATCACCTCACGGGGTTTGAGGATTGCTCCAAGTAGATGTGAGCCCTCTGGAAATAAACCGGCTCTGTAGGTTCAGTGATCCTGCCCTCACAGTGCCTGCTGTTCACTTGGGAGGCTTGACAGGCAAGGGCTTCATCTCAGACAGACACAAGGGAACCACATACCCTGCTTTGTCTGGGACAGTCTTGATTTATGTCTGTTACCATGGTATAGTTATTAATCTGGCTTGCCTTCTGAAAAGGGCCCTGGTACGGACAATAAATTATATGGTTGCTGCTGCTGCTGCTAAGTCACTTCAGTCGTGTCCGACTCTAGACTTATAGAATGCCCGCTGTTACAAGCTCACTAGCTAGTTCTTATTAACACTGGAGTGTAAAATCATATAGTGATGGTTACCTGTTCGTCCTTTCGTGTATTCAATGTAATTCTTCATTCCTTGTTTGGAGTCTCTTAATTGATTATCAAAGCACCAAATAACCCAAGTGCCTGTCTTCTTTTACCATGTAGTCCTCTGCAAGATTCTCCCAGGTGGTGCAGTGGTTAAGAATCTGCCTGTCAGTGCAGGAGATGCAAGAGAGGAGGGTTCGACCCCTGGGTCAGGAAGATCTGGGGTAGGAAATGACTCCACACTCCAGTACGCCTGCGTGGAGAATCCCATGGATAGAGAAGCATGGCGGGCTCCAGTCCATGGGGTTGCCATCGGACAGGACTGAGCACAGGCCCGCACCTCTGCAAGAACCCTGAGAGTGGAAATGGTTATGTCAAATCTACACTTGAGGAAACGGAAGCTGAGGCTGGGGCTGGGGGCAGGGGTGAAGTGACTGTCTAGGTTCAAAGCCATGAAGTCAGAGAACTGGGATTTTAAGTTCAGGGTTCTCAACACCAAAACTTTTTAAGGCTGATTCCTTAAAATCATACTGCTGCTCTCTCTCGTAGAGAAGGAAATTTGGACTTGGGACAAGTGGCTTATCTGAGCTCACACAGTGGTCCTGAACATTTCCACTTCAGTATCTTTCAGGGTTCTCTAACTCAAGAGTGTTAAACACTGCTCTTCACCTTTTTTGCCTCCCCAAACTTGTTCCTCCCAATATATCCTCATCCCTTCTCTCCATCCTCATTTCTACTACCTAAAGCATTTTAAAGCCTTTTTTCTTGTTAACAGTTTAAAACCTTTTTTCTAGTGTATTTAGCATTTTCTAGGAGCTGCAACAAGCACATTACATACATTCATGTTATTCACAACTTGGACCTTCAAACCTGAACCCTCATCTCTTTCGTCTCCTGTGTTGACAGGCACATTGTTTACCACTGCACCACCACCTGGGAGAAACTTGCAGAGGACTACGTGGTAAAACAGAAAGAGAAATGATTTGTCACTGAGTGAATCTGGTAACTGTCACTCAGGTCAAGATATTGCAAAGCACAGGATAATCACTGTTGCCACTACTTCTGCGATATTCACATCCTTGCTTCTATAGTTTTACCACCTAAGCACACATCCCTAAAGAGTATCCTTTCATTTCACCTGTTCTTCGAACTTTATATAAATGGAATTATATATGTGTTTCTTTTGTTCAACACTGCACTTGCAAGACCCATCTAAGTAGTGTGTGTAGCTATAGTTAATTTGCATTGCTGTATCTGTCTTCCACTGTATATTTTTCTCTTCCACTTGGGATATATTTGAAGCTCCCCCACCCTGTACCTTTTTCCTCAGTTACTATTGGTTTGGAGACCAGTTCCCAAACTAGTCTGATCATCCATCTGTCCTTCTGGTAGTACATAATCCATCAATCACAGGAAGCTATTTAAGCTTGGTCATATGGCAAATCTGACCAAGTCACCCTGGCCTTAAAACCCTGGAATGTCTCCACGTTGACTGTACAATAAATTCTCAAACCCCTACCTTGGCTTCCAAGATGATAGAAATGAGAGCTACTACGGCAGAGCATTTGCTAGGGGCTGCGCCAAGCATTTCACATACATTCATGTTACTCACAACCTGCACCTTCAAACCAGCGGTCCTTCATTTGGTCCCAGTGATCGTGATGTGCCTAAATGTGCCAAGCTCTCTCTTGACCCTGGGCCTTTGCATATGCTGTTTGCTGTCACTTTTCCTCCCTCCTTTGCCTAATTCAACTTTCATCTTAACTGAGATGTCACCTCCACCAGGCAGTCTCCCCTGAATTTGCTTGCACCTAGACTAGACTAGGTGCCTAGGTCATAGGCACCTAGAATACAGAAGGTCACCTCTTCTGTATTCCCCTAACAGCCTGTGCTCAGGGTTTGTTCATTTTCTTCAAACACAAGGCTGTGGACTGCTGAAGGGCAGGGCCAGGGCTTGTCACTCCTACAGGCCCCAGGCCTAGCACTGTGCCCAAGCCTCTGAATATTTGCTGACCGCAGACAGACCACACTGGGTTAAAGTCTTGGTGACTTTTTCAGGTGTCCCCATCTCTATTCCAGGCTCTGGTTTCTGTGGTGGGAACACCAAGGCAGCGCCCTTTGGGACACCAAGGAAAACATGAGCTGCCGGATGTGGCAGAGTCCCTGCCGGCAGCCTGGAATCCTTTACTCCCAAGATGGGGATGAGCAGATTGAGTAAAGATCCTGGGACTCTCAAGCACTCCAACAACTCCTCTGTAGAAGCCTCAATAGACAGCAGGCCTGGGGTACGAGAGATGGTTGGGGTAAGCAGAGCTCCTCCAGATATAGCCAGTCCTGGCTGGGAAGCCAAGCAGAACCCTGGGTGTGGAAGCCCCTTTGAGCAGGGAAGGCAGGCGATGCAGGGACAAGGGAGGAGCAGTCAAGAAATATCGCAGGGACTTCCCTGGTGGTCCAGTGGTTAAGAATTCATCTTGCAGTGCAGGCGATGTGGATTTGATCTCTGGGGGGTGGGGGGGGGGGGTTTCCCTAGTGGCTCAGAAGGTAAA
>SJYV01030211.1:0-23281 GCA_006410875.1 Neotragus pygmaeus
GAATGGTTTGCCTGATACCCAAAGAATTCTGGCTACTGGAGTGGATTCCTGAAGATGACTAGACTCCTTCAACAAAGAAGACGGGGCTGTGCACCAGAAGGATTTCAAACTTGAAGGGACTCTCATTTCATTTACACATTCTATTGTTATCTGTGGGTGGGGTGGGGTGGGAGAAAGGGTATTAAATGGGTAATGATCTCACCCAGTCATAGCTAAGTTCGTGAAACTTTGACTTTGATCATGTTTTAAATTTTTTTTTCAAATTGTCTGATGACTTTACAGGGGCTGAATATAATAGGTATTTTACATGGGATTTATTATAGTCATTAATAAATACATTAATGTTTTTCTCTTTAACATTTTAAGACCTGGCCAGAGTTTAGTATGATGCAAATAATACAGTAAAATAATGTGAAATATTTAAAAACAAATTATTCAAAAGCAAGGGAAGAACTTGGGAAAAAAAGGAGTAAAAGCTATACAAGAAAGTCCAGGCCCACAATGTATTTGCTGCAAATGCCAGTTTAATTTTTAAGTGGCCCTCTATTATGGTTGCTAGGTTGGTACAATTTTAGAGAAAGTGTATAGTATCCAGTGGTGGAAGGCTAGAAGGCATGTCATTTTTACCTGGATGCTTCCCCTCACTTTTAAGCTCTTGAACTCAGTGAAACACAACTATGTGTTTCAAACCTAATTTTTATTAGGTTTGCATTAAGAATGCTTGTGGCCAAAACATGTTTATTATAATGTCTGTAACTTTTAATACTTCAGCAAAGTCACCATATTTACTCATTGAGCAAATATTTGAGTACTTAACTGTGGGCCAGGTACAGCACTGAACAAAACAAAAATCCTTGCCTTAATGGAGTTTACATTCTTTATCTAAATATGTTAATAATTTTATTTCTAAGAGTGATCAGCTAGTATCAAAAAGGTCACACTCCCAAAGCAGCTACTATAAGCCCTTCAGAAGCTATTCCTATTGTATGTATAACAGATATTAGAAATGGGCTCTCCTTGAAATTGGTGATACTTTATATATTGGAGTTGCCTAAATGTTTTTCAGTTCCCTTAGAAACAGGGTGTAGGTCTGGTTAATTCACCATCCTCTACTTTTTTAGAACGGCGTTTAGGTTAGTGTGAAATCTAGTATTGATTTTGGAGGACTTTAGCCTAATGCCGACTATGAGGTTAACAGTTATGCCATCAGAGAACCTAGTAAATCTGCCTGAAGAGAACATTTTAGGCTTGAAGCATCTAGATAAACACAGAACTGGGATTTCATTGAGGTTACCAAACAGACTGTATGAAGCTTCTGTTCTGCTTGCGAATAATTTTGTCCAGTAAATGTTTATTACACAGATAAATTAGGTGTGATTTGCTTTTGTTTTAACCAATTACTTGTGTGTTAGGTCACATACAAAGATTTATAATCCATACCACCTTTCTGAGCCTAAAATCAGCCTACTACCACAACTCTTGAATATTTCAATGTCCTGCAGATGAAATCATGCCAACCACTGTGCCATCTCAGATAATATAGTGTACTTGTAAGCTTTTGAACTGGGTAAATGAGACAACAGGAACAATTTGGCAAACTTGCTACAGTAAAGACATCAAAAGAATAAAATCAAAGTGATTTTAGTCTGATCAATTCCTTTGTAAATTTCAGTTTCATTAAGTGAAATGATTGTTTTAACCATTTGAAATCAATTGGCTAATGAGTAACTGTGGTGAAGTCTTTAGAAGTCTGTTAACCTGAAATTTTTAGGATGTAAAGTACTGCATATATCTAGTCCCTAAATGGCATGGGGATACACTCAGAGGCTACAAAATTATTTAGTGAGGGCATTTAATATAGATGTTCTGCTCTAGGGAAGGGGTCACCAAACTACCCAAATCTGGCCCATTTGCCTCTGCCTGTGAGCTAAGAATGATTTTTACATCTTAAAATGATTGAGAAAAAAACAGAAAGACTATTTCATGAAGTGGAAATGATGTGAAATCCATGCTTCAATGCTGCTAAAGTTTTACTGGAGCAGAGACAAGCCTACTCATTAGCATATTGTTATGTAAATGTTCTGTCCTGGCAGAATTGAGTGGCTGTTACAGAGGTCTTAGGGTACACAAGGCCTAGGTTATTCTATTGACTCTCTGACTCTTTAAAGAAAGTTTATCAGCTCCTGTGGGAACTCTCCTTTAGACCTCGCTGGAGTTGAACTCTTGAGTCTCCTGTGATAAATTTTTTTGATCAGTGATATTCCAAGTTCACCCCTGAACTTTAAATTGACCTAAGTTTCCCATAAAATACATAATTCACAGGGATGAGAGAGGAATCAACAGTTCATGAATGCAAAGAAAAGTCCAACCATATTGAAAATCAGTTTAGCCCCCTCCAAAATTTTGAACCAGAAGAAACTGACTTCACATGAAAATACTCTGAAGTACTTTGAACATTACAGCTGTTGGTTGTGTTATTTTGAAAGTTATCATAATCTTAAAACCACAAGAAAACATGTATAAAAATAAATGGTCACTCTAGAAATAAAAATTTCACATATGAATGATTATTAGTAAATACATATTCTTTCTATATTTGGAGTGTTGTGTCAACAAAAACAAACGGTCGGTTTCTAGTTTGTTAGTACTACAGTATAATGCAGGAGGTTTTAACTGGACAGCAGTACTTTAAAAAGCCCCAGAATCAGACATTTCTGGGTGATGTCTGCAACTCGATTGTGAGTTAAACTTCATACAAACCTATGAGATTGTTGTTAAGTATCAGAAATCAGTTTAAATATTTCAAATAATACATTTTCAACTGGACATAAAAACAAACTACACAGTTTTTGAAAACTATTAAAAATACGTGAAGCTCATTTTTCTAGTATTTTACAATATTATAAAAGCAGTTAATACACTGACATTTCAGTACAATTTTACAAACTTTACAGTATTTACAAAACTTCCATACTAAAAGCTATATTTAAAAAAGCTTCCTTAAAAGATAAAATTGTACTTAGTTGATATTCAAGTATTTCTACATTAAGAGAATATAAAATGATAATCACCTACTGTTAGAAACTTCTCTAGGTGGAAGACAAAATTTGATCAAGATCTGATAACTGGGTGAGTTCAGACTTATATAAGCAATTATTTTCTACTTATCTAGAATTATTCAGTTTTAATCATTAACATTTTGGAATACTTTATGAAGCTGGTCAAAATATTGAATTTACTAATTTACTGAATTATTATGTTTTATATATAAAATTTATGCAAATTCTCAGTTCTCTAGCATGAACAATATAAAACTATTCTAAACCACAATTAGTTTACCAGTTTAGTACAAAATTAAATGACAACGATGAAATAAGGCAATTAAAGTACTTATTTCCACTTGTAATGATAAAAATGGAAAACTTTTTTTTTTAAAGAAAGCCTCTGTGAAAGTAGGTGGAGGAAATTATTATTTGTTTAGAGCAGAAAAAAGGGAAGGATGCTCAATTTAATGCATTTCATTAAAATTAAACCTATATGAATGGCAAATATTTAATCTGGAAACCCAGAATGATTTTCAAATTCAAGACTGAATACCATTAAAATGGGCTGACAATCTACAAATAGGTACTATGGAAAATTTAGGCAGTCACAGTGATATTCTTAAAAAAAGGCTTTAGGTTAATCCCTAACACTGGTTACTAGCAGCCCAAAGTAAACCAAACCAAAATAAAAACCTTTCATATTTCATATAAAACTAGAAAAATAGTAACAAATAAATATACTAAAGTGAAGTATTTTAATTATTTTTAGCTTAAACAACTGAAGTAATGTTTATAAATATATACAACAAAGGATATTCTGAAGGTAAAAATTCTAGGAGCAAAATTAAGTCTCTTCCAACCTTGAGAATTTAATTAAAAATTGCTTTACCATTAAGGCTTTTTTCCTGAAACGCTATCAATTTCATGGGTTGATTTTTTTTTTAAGACACTTAAGGAATCATATGTAGTAGACTATCACAGAAGTCAAAAGCAAATGGGTGAAGCCTTTTGGCTACCCATTAGAAAGTGCTTCCTCACAAAGCAAATACTACTTGGACTATGCAAACTACCTGCCATCTGCCATCTTTCAGTGAGCACAGTTAACCAGTCTACATACGAGGACTGCTTAGTTTAATACTTATGGGTCTACCAGCCAAAAACTAAAGGGTCAAATTACATTTTTACTGAACTGCAGCGTGTCAAAAATGACTTTCTGGACACACCCTGATTTTCCATTTTTTGAGGCATGCCAAGGCTATTCAGAGGGAATTTCCAAAATACCCAATAAGTTGATTTTCACAAGATAAAAGTTCTATATAGAAAGTTAAAGTGATTAATGACTAATAATGCCATGGTTTTAATTTCATATAGCACTAGGTTTGGTCAGTTGATTCTTAAATGGTCTCTGAGAAGGAAAAGCCCACCGGAGTCATCATTTATCTATTACAGTGAATACCGGGTTTATATTTTTGCTCAGAAGCGCAGTTTGAACCAAAACTACTATGTAACATAGGTCCTAGCTCTCTTTCATTCTGAGACAGTGAATTATCATTACAAAAGCCACTGCTCTCTGGAAAGCAAAGCTTGGGCCTCTGATGGTATTTCAATCTATATGTATCAGTCATGCAGTTATCAACCGAAAAATAGGTAGTTAATGAAACTGTCTCATTTGGACATGTAGAACTAGAGTCTGTTTCTGGCTGGCAGAAAGCACCAACAGCTGCACCTGAGTCTGCCTGAAAATCTTTAGTTGAAGAGCTGGATGGGGTGTTTGATGTGTTGCCGACATACTCTTTTGCTTGAAATGTATCCTCAAATCTTTCATCCTCCACGTACGGACTCATGTCTACGCCTGGCTCTGAGGCTGTACTTAGACTGTGCTTTAGAAGACTAGAAGAGTTAGTCTTAAACGTCTCTGTTACTTTGACATCAGGAGTAGAATCATTTTTCTCTGACTGTGGCACACTGGTCATAGCATATTTCTTTGGTGGCAGAGGGGGTGGTGCATTCTGGCAAACAAGTTTTGGCATCTGACAACTGTCAGATCTACAGGTTGACTGAACCAGATGTTCCCTGGGTGGAGAGTTCTCAGAGCAACATCGTTCCATCGTATTTTGCTGCTGGATGACGGGAGCCGTTTCCGGCTTTGACCCCACCGTTCTCGTGTGTGAAGACCGCGATGAAGATGGTGAGACTGTCTCATCACTGTTCACTCTCTTTCCAGAACCAGAGTTATCATCAATGTGAAAAAGCAAACCTGTTCTCTCAGACTTTTCTTTATTAAGCCACTCAGAAAACTTGGGTTCACTTGATTTTTCAAGTTTCTGTTCATCTGACTGGTGGGTATGCTCTCTGACTGTGTGGTCCTTGAGTATTTCTGGATTGGATGAAGGGAATGTCTTTCCATTGGTTTCATGTATATGTGACCTGAAAAATAAAAACAAAGCTCAAACACCATACGCAAATATGCAAAACTGGAGGGAAAAGAAAAACACTTGTCCCATTGTTTAGCTTCCCAGTACAGTGTTTAGGTTATTGGTATAACAGAAAAGGAAACCATTAACAATTACAACCATTAACAATTACAACCATTAACAATTTACACTCTGAATCCAAAACCATTATGCTAGAATACATAAATGTTTACCAGAAACATCATTACCAATATTAGATTTGTAATAATTAGAAGTGTAATTTTTTTTAAAAAGCAAATTTCCAGGAAATCCCTGGTAGGCCAGTGATTAGGACTCGGTGCTTTCATGTCTGGGCCCGGGGTTCAATCCCTGGTTGGGGAACTAAGATCACACAAACTGTGTGGTATGACCCCCCTCAAAAAGTTTCAACTTAAAAACACTGAAATTACATTTATTGTTAATAGCATAGACTTAAGGAAACTGTTTATTAACAAACAATTCAGTACTCTAATAAAACACTTCCCAACCAACATTACAATGTTTATAGCAATAAAAGTAATTTTATTTATAATACCATAAGGATAGGATACTAATTTAAAATAATCAGACTACTTAATAATATCCAAGATGAACAGAAATAGTATCACAAATTATTTATCTTCATGTGATTAAATTATTTTCTCCTGTGACTTGCATGAAATTCAGTTACAGTACAAAGATGAAAAGAGTTGAGGCTCTGCCAAGTAGATTAGAACTCTACTGAAATCTTGGCTCCATTGGCTTGGGGCAAATTACTTAATCTAAACCCCATATTTTCTCTTTTGTAAAATACCATCTACCTCAAAAGAATGCTGTGAGGATTAAAACAATCATATATTGTACAAGGAACTTTGTACGTTCCCCCATCATTAAGGTCTACATCCTTTTAATGATTCCCAATAAAATATGCTCATAACACTCTAGACCCATGCTTTCAGGTAAGTATGTATGCCTATCAGGTAGCTGAGAATGCCTTTCTGATAAAGAATTCCTATTATATATGCATTTAGAAGATTCTAGTATTTCCAAACAGCTATGATTACCTTTTTATCAAAGGATTTTTTATTTGTAGATGTGATTCTGGGTGGAACTCATGAGCTTTAGAGGCTACGTCTAAGTTCTTGAGCTCTCTTTTAAAGCCTGAGGAGGAAAATGAGAAAAACAAAATTATGTAAGTGATCTTTCAGAATTTACTCCATCTATAAGTGAAGTGAAAGCCGCTCAGTCATGTCTGACTTTTTGCAACCCCATGGACATGGGATTCTCCAGGGCAGAATACTGGAGTGGGTAGCCTTTCCCTTCTCCAGGGGATCTTCCCAACCCAGGAATCAAACCCAGGTCTCCTGCATTGCAGGCGGATTCTTTACCAGCTGAGCCACAAGGGAAGCCCAAAAACATTGGAGTGGGTAGCCTATCCCTTCTCTAGGGGATCTTCCTGACCCAGGAATCAATACTTCTCCATAATTTACATAAGGTTTTCTATAAACAGGTAATTCTCTTCCAAATTAACAGGAAAAAACTAATTCTTCGAGCCTTTGCTCAAATAATACCTTTTCTGAACACTTTATACAAAATTAATGGTTCTTTCCTCCATTTATTACACATGAAAATGTCAGCAATGCCCCGAAAGTGTTATTCTTGATGGGTCATGTGGAACTGTATTTCCAGTTTACTCTATACTGATGAATGGGTGGGAAGATCCTACATTTGAAAATACATGCCTTGAGTGGCCTGCCAATCAATGCAGAAGACATGCGAGAACTAGGATTCAGTCCCTGAGTGGGGAAGAGCCCCTGCAGGAGGAAGGAAATGACAACCCACTCCAGTGCTCTTGCCTGGAGACTCCCATGGACAGCGGAGCCTGGCGGGCTACTGTCCCCAGGTCACACAGAGTCAGACACAACTGAGTGACTTAGCACAGGCACACAACTTAACTTGAAGTTTGGACTCACTGTTTATTGGATGGTTATTTTATATTAAAACCAACTTTAAAAACTTATACCACCTTACAGTCTAGGTTTCTTTCTTTAATGAGATACTACTATCTATTTTACCTGTTTCACAGGAATATTAGGAACATCAACTGAATTAAAATGAGTGATAGGGTATCATGGTAACACGTAAAATGTCATGCCACCATGAGCTAGCTACCATTTATTGACTGCTTACTCAAATTTTAAGAAGTTGATAGTAGTTATTTCACTTAATCTTTACAGTTGAAAACCATTTTTACTTGAAAAGACAATCGACCAATTTCAGTTATTCAGAATTGAGTATCTGACATACATTTTCTTGAAAGTGAACCTGTCATTTCAGGAAAACAACTGGCAGTATTTATTGCCAATGATAAGCAAGAGTTTTGGAAAACCTGTATTTACCACCATGAGTTTTGTAGTTTTCCAATAATTAAGACTTTCTGCTAATATCTGTGGTAATATTTAAAAAATGTGTTCTTTAAAAAGATATATGCAGAAATGTAACAACATTTGGAAGACTTGCATAATTTAGCAATCTAAGCCTCTCTCTGACAGCTACTTTATGACTGAAAAAAAGTAGTATCAGAAAGAATGTTAACTATTTTTCATTCTTTAAAGTCTGAGAAATTTCTAAGTTGAAGTTATAATTTCCCATCCACTGTGGTTTTAACTACAGAATGTTTATTTACTTCTTAACTTATCTGTAACTTAAAGTTTAATATTCACAAATACAAAAAGAATTAAACACTTAATTCTCAAAGTATCCACACAATGGGCAGCAGGAGGCAGCAGAGGTTTTATAAATATGCTTGAAATTTTAATATCACTGGCAGGCATTCAACCAAGTGGTCTGACTTCAGAATTCCAACTAACTTAAAAATAGATGTGTTATTTTTCTCTTCTGCTGACACAGACATCCATGTGTCTTTACCGAGAATTTCGGCCCCAGGTTCTTTGCAAATCTAAGAGTTGGATTTTAACACTTGGCAAAGCAGCTACTTCAACATCAACACAAGGGAGTTTTAATTAATAATGCTAATTTTGGTACTGTATACAAACAAACCTAAAGCCCAACAGTCAAGAAATCAAAATATATTTACTTAATTTGAAAAAGTAACCTAGGTTTAAAACAGACTTACATAACAAGAAAACCAAACTGCTATTCTAGACACTATAATCCTCACTCTTGTTGTGTATGAAGATTTCAGACTGAAAAAATAATACCGCAACTACAAAGCCTAGAAATCCAAGAGCAATAACCTAATCAATGATCTTATTTACAATAAAAAGTTAACATTTAAATACTTTAGGGAAAAAAAACCCACAAAACTTTAACTGTATAAATATTTCTGGCTAAATTTACTACATGCCAAAAGGAACATTACATACTTTAGTATGTAATAATCTACTATCAACACCAAATTTGGGGACGATAAGAAATAAAAAGCAACGAGTTCTTTTCTCACTGGTATTTTACTTTAAAGAAAGAGCAAATAATGCTATTTTGCTACAAATTAAATTTCAACACTGAAAGTTTATGGTTTTTAAAAATATGTAAATATTTGATGATGCTGGGCCACAGCAACTACTTCTCAATGGTTGGTGAATCTCCTAGAGAAAATAAACTTAGTATGTACAGAGACAAAATCAACTGTTAAAAGTACCTCTAAAGTATATTCTTTAGATATACTTTATAATGTATTTATTTTAAATTAATATACTCTGAAGTTTGTAAAGAAATCTTAGAGAAAAAAATCAAATTTATGTATACAAATATACTTTTTGATTAAAATATTTTTTATTTACTAATTTTAGGATTTAATAACATTAAGGATAGTGCATTTCACTTAGCATAATGGAGGTACAGATTTTTTATAAGAATTAAGGAGATTAACAGATTTTTTTGACCACTGATTAACTCCTTTCACTCTTACTTGTCCTTTGCAAGATCAAGACTCTAAGCTTGCACCAACCCTGACTTCTATGATTAACTGAGGTTAAGTATTACAGACTCCAAAGTAAATGGCAAAAGTTTTTGAAAGGCCTAATAATTCCTTTGTGATTAGTTACTTACAATCTGTAAATATATTAGCATACATTTATTTCAGTAGACAACCTTACTCCACAGAGAAAAGAGTCCATTAGGTGTGAACTCCTTCAAAGGATTCATCTAACAATACATACTGAATGGTACCCACACTCACCTTTATCTCTCCCATTTACCACTCCTTTAATTCAAAGCCTTCTGTTTCACTTTCACTCTATTTCCAGAGATCTTATTTCATTAATTACTGTTCTGTCCTACTCAATTTTCACACCTTTCTCCTCCTCAGTACAACATCAGTCCCTTACCTTCTGTAATATAAATGCAAAACTAAGCACTTGATTTCCTTTTTCTCCTTTAGTTTCCCTGGTGGCTCAGCTGGTAAAGAATTCGCCTGCAATGCAAGAGACCTGGGTTTGATCCCTGGGTTGGGAAGATCTCCTGGAGCAGAGAACAAATCCACTCCAGTATTCTGCCCTGGAGAATTCCATGGACTATATAGTCCATGGGGTTGCAAAGAGTCGGACACGACTGAGAGACTTTCACTTCACTTCACTTCTTTACTATTCACAGCAAGGATTTTGACAGATGCATGCATTTATTTACTGTAATCTTTTCTGAAAAATTTTTAGTTGGAAGATAACTTCAAAAAGTTCAGAAAAAAGCTGAAAGACTGAAACTACTACAAAGAATACCTACCTGTATATCCTTTACCCAGATTCACCTATTATTATCATTTAACCTTTTTTTTTTTTCCTGAACCATTTGAGAATAAGTTACAAACATCACGGCCCCTTACTTCTAAACACTTCAATTCTATCACATTCTTGGTTCTATTCTAATGTGTCTCTAACACTGCATTCACTAGGTCACTAATGCCTTATTAGCTACTAAATCAAACTAGAAGTTTTTAATCCTTATTCTGCTTTACCTGTGACCATTCTCCCCGTTTTCCTAGTTCTGGTGTGATAATTTCCCCTGCTGTATTTTCCCATACTTTCCAGTTGCTACTCAGTCTTCTCCAAAGTTGCTCCTTTGCTCTGCCTTAGCTCATCTCTTCTAGTCAGCAAACCTCATGTCCCTTCATCTACCTCATGCCCTGACACCTCATGTTTTTCTGAGTAGTGATGTTCATGTCTCTGGCATTCAATTCTCATATATGTTGATGGCTACCGATACACATTGTTTCCAGCATTACAGACATTTGTAACTGTCTAATTAATCTATTTACCTAAAATGACAAACCAAACAAATCCAAAACTAAACCTGACATCCCCACTCGATGCCAAAATATGAAGGCTTCCCAGGTGGCCTAGTGGTAAAGAATTTGCTTGCCAATGGAGGAGATGTAACAGACACAAATGTGATCTCTGGGTTGGGAAATGGCAACCCACTCCAGTATTCCTGCCTGAAAAATCCCATGGATAGAGAAGCCTGGTGAGCTACAGTCCATGCAGTCACAAAGAGTCAGACACAACTGAGCAACTGAGTGCTCTCACCCCCCAAATTTGTCTCTTCTTCCTATATTCCTCCAATTGGTAAATGGTGAGTTCAGTTCAGTTCAGTTCAGTTCAGTCGCTCAGTCATGTCTGACTCTCTGCGACCCCATGAATTGCAGCACCCAAGGCCTCCCTATTCATCACCATCTCTCGGAGTTCACTCAGACTCGCGTCCATCGAGTCCGTGATGCCATCCAGCCATCTCATCCTCGGTCGTCCCCTTCTCCTCCTGCCCCCAATCCCTCCCAGCATTAGAGTCTTTTCCAGTGAGTCAACTCTTTGCATGAGGTGGCCAAAGTACTGGAGTTTCAGCTTCAGCATCATTCCTTCCAAAGAAATCACAGGGTTGATCTCCTTCAGAATGGACTGGTTGGATCTCCTTGCAGTCCAAGGGACTCTCAAGAGTCTTCTCCAACACCACACTTCAAAAGCTTCAATTCTTCGGCACTCAGCCTTCTTCANACAGCGAACCAACACCCTTCAACTCCAACGTATTCTCTTTACTGTTCTAACCAGATATCGAAAGAAGCTCATAAAAATCATAAACTTGGTTGGAGGTGCGAAAGGCTGTGCAACAAGTTTCCCAGGTGAATTTTAGCTCACTGAAGTTTAAGAATCACTGATTCCCAAACTAATTAGACCAATGTGAAGGAACAGTGGTATTCCCTTGGTTTCAAATTTCATCATGGAAATCTATATTTTCCCTGAAATGATTTAATGGCTTACCTAAGAAATCCCCAAAACAAGGTAATACTATATATTAGAGGTAAAGGAGTAAAAGTGATGCTCATTTGAATTTCACAAATTTATCATACACTATATTTTTCTAAGGTTGAAACTATTACACTGTGTTGGGGCAGCACTGGAGTGATTTTAAAAAATATTAAATCCTAATGTCTAGTCAAGGCTATGGTTTTTCCAGTGGTCATGTATGGGTGTGAGAGTTGCACTGTGAAGAAAGCTGAGCGCCGAAGAATTAATGCGTTTGAACTGTCGTGTTGGAGGAGAATCTTTGAGAGTCCCTTGGACAGCAAAGAGATCAAACCAGTCCATTTTAAGGAGATCAGCCCTGGGTGTTCTTTGGAAGGAATGATGCTAAAGCTGAAACTCCAGTACTTTGGCCACCTCATGCAAAGAGTTGATTCATTGGGAAAGACTCTGATGCTGGGAGGGATTGGGGGCAGGAGGAGAAGGGGAAGACAGAGGATGAGATGGCTGGATGGCATCACCGATTCAATGGATGTGAGTTTGAGTGAACTCCGGGAGTTGGTGATGGACAGGGAGGCCTGGCGTGTTGCGATCCATGGGGTCGCAAAGAGTCAGACACGACTGAGTGACTGAACTGAACTGAACTGAACTGAATGATTAAAACTCTGATAATCAATAGAAATAGGTAAATAGACTGAGAAAAGGCAAATGTCTTTTCCCAACTAAATAAATAATACCATCATTTTACATACACAGTGAAACTATTCAACATCTGAAAACATCCTGGCCACACAGAATCAGTTCAGTTCAGTGGCTCAGTCATGTCCAACTCTGCAACCCTATGAACCAAAGCACGCCTCCCTGTCCATCACCGACTCCCAGAGTTTACCCAAACTCATGCCCATTGAGTCGGTGATGCCATCTAAGCATCTCGTCCTCTGTCATCCCCTTCTCCTCCTGCCTTCAATCTTTCCCAACATCAGGGACTTTTCAAATGAATCAGATCTTCACATGAGGTGGCCAAAATATTGGAGTTTCAGCTTCAACATCAGTCCCTCCAATGAACACCCAGGACTGATCTCCTTTAGGATGGACTGGTTGGATCTCCTTGCAGTCCAACAGACTCTCAAGAGTTTTCTCCAACATCACAATTCAAAACCATCAATTCTTTGGCGCTCAGCTTTCTTTATAGTCCACTCTCATACCCATACATGACTACTGGTACAACCACAGCCTTGACAAGACAGACCTTTGTTGACAAAGTAATGTCTCTGTTTTTTAATATGCTGCCTAGGTTGGTCATAACTTTCCCTCCAAGGAGTTCAGTTCAATCACTCAGTTGTGTCCAACTCTCTGAGACACCATGGATCACAACACGCCAGGCCTCCCTGTCCATCACCAACTCCCAGAGTTCACTCAAACTCACATCCATCGAGTCGGTGATGCCATCCAGCCATCTCATCCTCTATCGTCTCCTTCTCCTCCTGCCCCCAATCCCTCCCAGCATCAGAGTCTTTTCCAATGAGCCAACTCCTTGCATGAGATGGCCAAAATACTGGAGTTTCAGCTTTAGTATCATTCCTTCCAAAGAAATTCCAGGGCTGATCTCCTTCAGAATGGACTGGTTGGATCTCCTTGCAGTCCAAGGGACTCTCAAGAGTTTTCTCCAATACCACAGTTCAAAAGCATCAATTATTCAGTGCTCAGCTTTCTTCAGAGTCCAATTCTCACATCCATACATAACCACTGGAAAAACCAGTAAGCGTCTTTTAATTTCATGGCTGCAATCACCATCTGCAGTGATTTTGGAGCCCAGAAAAATAAAGTCAGCCAGTGTTTCCACTGTTTCCCCATCTATTTCCCATGAAGTGATGGGNAGTCCAACACTCACATCCATACATGACCACAGGAAGAACCATAGCCTTGACTAGACAGACCTTAGTCGGCAAAGTAATGTCTCTGCTTTTGAATATGCTATCTAGGTTGGTCATAACTTTTCTTCCAAGGACTAAGCGTCTTCTAATTTCATGGCTGCAGTCACCATCTGCAGTGATTTTGGAGCCCAGAAATATAAAGTCTGCCACTGTTTCCACTGTTTCCCCATCTATTTCCCATGAAGTGATGGGACCAGATGCCATGATCTTCGTTTTCTGAATGTTGAGCTTTAAGCCAACTTTTCGCTCTCCTCTTTCACTTTCATCAAGAGGCTTTTTAGTTCTTCTTCACTTTCTGCCATAAGGGTGGTGTCATCTGCATATCTGAGGTTATTGACATTTCTCCTGGCAATCTTGATTCCAGCTTGTGTTTCTTCCAGTCCAGCGTTTCTCATGATGTGCTCTGCATTTAAGTTAAATAAGCAGGGTGACAATATACAGCCTTGACGGACTCCTTTTCCTATTTGGAACCAGTCTGTTGTCCAGAAGTAAGACCCAAATACAGCTACTCGTCACTTCCTACTTTTCCCACACTGTGTACATCTGTCATAGAACCTGACTCCACTGTCCACATATTCTTATAATCTCTGAAATCTTCTTTCTTGACATAGATATAGCCTTAGTTTATGCACTCATCTTTTCTTCCCTAAGCTATTAAGCTCTGTATCTAATTTTTCTCCCACTGCTCTGAATTCACCCTCTGCTGCTGCTAAGTCACTTCAGTCATGTTCGACTCTGTGCAACCCCACAGATGACAGCCCACCAGGCTCTTCCATCCCTGGGATTCTCCAGGCAAGAACACTGGAGTGGGTTGCCATTTCCTTCTCCAAGGCATGAAAGTGAAAAGTGAAAATGAAGTCGCTCAGTCGTGTCTGACTCTTAGCGACCCCATGGACTGCAGCCCACCAGGCTCCTCCGTCCATGGGATTTTCCAGGCCAGAGTACTGGAGTGGGTGGCCATTGCTACACAGCCACTAAAAAGTCTTTTCTAAAATGCAAATTGGAGTACACTACTCTCCTTGTCCTTTGGTGCCTTTCCACTTCTTAGGATTTAAAAATAGCATAAAAGTTTCATCATGATTTGACTTTTCTCTAGCCTCTATCCATCATCTCAGAATTTCCATGGATGCATTCCAGCCTTATATATAACAAGTTACCTGTATTTGTCCAATATGTGGTATCTTCTCCTGACTATGTACTTTTGAACACGTCATTTCTTCTGTTTTAAATGCAATTTAAGTCATTTGAAATTATCCCCATTAGTGACCCATTTTTAATACAGGAGCTAAAATAATCTAAATGGCATTGTGGAATTTCAACAGTGTTTCCAAATAATAGCTTTAGGCAATGTAAGTCTTTTTTTCTATTTGCAACAGAACCCATAAATATAACAGGCTATATAGTATTTCTATCAGTGAAATAACAATGGCATTACTTTAGATTTTAAGTTCTCTACTAGTACATAAACTTACACAGACTAATACTAAAAGCTGACTTAAATGTCAAACAGAATATAGAAATTAAAAATTTTTTTCTAAGGTTCTTTAACTTTGTGAAAGTCTTTAATCCATGGATAAAGTGATTCTTTAGGTCAATAATGTACATGTGTCCCATTTTATAAATAAGAAATAGGAGAAATCCAAGAAAATGATACCATGCCACAAAAAATTACATTGTGCTTTACTGGGGAAAAAAAAATCTACACAGGGCAACCTTTTAGCTTAGGAAATAAACTGCTATACCCACTTTAACATGTTGTCAATCATAAACTAGGGGAGGGGCACACACGTACGGATACCATAAGGCATGCACTTTAATAAAGGTTTCCTAAGCAAGACTGGGCTTCCCAGATGGTACTAGTGGTTAAAAAACCAAAAAAAAAGGCCTGTCAATGCAGGAGTCTTAAGAAATGCGGGTTTAATCCCTGGGGCTGGAAGATCCCCTGGAGGAGGGCCTGGCAACCCACCTGAGTATTCTCGCCTGGAGAATCCCATGGACGGTGGGGCCTGGTGGGCTACAGCCCATCGGATCACAAAGAGTCAGACATGACTGAAGTGACTTAGCATGCATGCACACAAGCAAAAACTAGCTTAAAGAACTCTTACAAGTTTTGAAGTTTATTAAATAAGAAATAATATTTGTAATATAATGCAATTAATGTAGTTAAATAAAAGGTGGGTTACATAAAACCACAAAAAGATACCACCTCATACCCACTAAGATGGCAATTATTTAAAAAAAGAAATAGAAAATAATAAGTACTGGTGAGGAGGTGGAGAAACTGGAACCTTTGTGCACTGCTGGTGGAAAAGTAAAATGCTGCAGGCTATAGAAAATAGTGTAGTGGTTCCTCAAAAAATTAAACATAAAATTGCCAAAGGATCCAGCAATTGCACTTCTGGGTATATATTGAAGAGAACTAAAAGCAGGGATTTCAGGTGTCCATATAAATAGGAGCATTTCACACAATACCCAAAAGGCAGAACCAATCCAAATGTGGACAAACAAAACGTGTTACATCATATGATGTAATGTTATTCAACCTAAAAAAGGAGTGGAATTCTGCTACACGGAGGAACTTTGAAGACACTGTGCTAAACAAAACAGTGAAAGTCGCTCAGTTGTGTCTGACTCTTTGCAATCCCATGGACTTTATAGTCCCTGGAATTCTTCAGACGAGAATACTGGAGTGGGTAGCTGTTCCCTTCTCCAAGGGCTCTTCCCAACCCAGGGATCGAACTCAGGTCTCCTGCATTGCAGGCGGATTCTTTACCAGCTGAGCTACAAGGGAAGCCCAAGAATACTGGAGTGGGTAGCCTACCCCTTCTCCAGGGGATCTTCCCAACCCAAGAACTGAACCAGGGTCTCCTGCATTGTGGGCAGATTCTTTACCAACTGAGCTATGAGGGAAGCCCATTAACAAACGAAATAAGCCAGCTATAAAAAGACAAATACTGTATAATTCCACTTATATGAGGTATCTACAGTAGGTGGCTCAAACAGTAAAGCGTCTGTCTACAATGCAGGAGACCTGGGTTCATTCCCTGGGTCGGGAAGATCCCCTGGAGAAGGAAATGGCAATCCACTCCAGTACCATTGCCTGGAAAATTCCATGGACTAGAGGAACCTGGTAGGCTACAGTCCATGGGGTCACAAAGAGTCGGACACGACTGAGTGACTTTCACTTTCCACAGTAGTCAAATTCGAAGAGCCAGAAAGTAGAACAGCAGGTGCCAGGGGCTGGAGGGAGGAGAAAATGGGGAGTTGTTTAATTGGATAGAGTTCAATGTGAGAAGGTGAAAGAATTATGGAGATAGATGCTAGCGATAGTGGCAAAACAATGTGAATGTAGTTATTATCACGCAATCTTTTACTTAAAAATGATTAGAATGACAAATTTTGTTATGTATTTTATAATTAAAAAGAATATTTTTAAGTGGGCTACATATATACTCTTTCATATTAAATGGGGAAATCCACTCCAGAGTTCTTATAGCAATGCACTCTGAACCATCAACATTTCTATGACCCTGTGTTTTTATTAATGTCAGGAAGCAAGCATCATTTTGTAGACAGCACTGAACTTGCAATTATTGTTCAGTTTTTACTGACTTTGGCTGTTGATTTTTTGGCCAACCCCTTACTGTTTCCTGTAATACTTTGTTACCAGACTTTTATCAGATTTTTAAAACAGGCGAGACATTTTATATGGGAAAGGAAGGTTATTTCCTTAATATAAGTGCTTCCTACTGATATTATACCATCTGAAGAAAACAAAATACTTAAAACATTTAATCAAATTTAACATCTGCAAACTGAAAAATAATCTCCATAAAAGCCTTAAGGAAGATAAAGACTAAAAACAAACTTTAAAATGTGTTCATCATGGCTGTTTTCCATTGTTAAAAATTATATCCCTTCTAATCCTCTGAATTCTAAAATCTGAAGACAATGTCTTTGACTGCAACCTCTATAATCCCCTTGCTCATCATTTTCCTTGAACCCTATTTCCCAAATTCTTCAGGTATAACCTCTCAGTAACAATCCCAAATTCTATACACATTCAAACATCTAATTTTCTTTGCTTCTGAGCTCCTGTATGTTGCTAACAAATCACCTATAATAATGTCACACCATTGCACATTTACTGCTTCCCAACTGAACTTTTCCAACAGACTGTTTACCAGGTTTTCTGTCTATCCTTAATGCATGTGGCAGACATCAGGACTGTTCATACAGACTGAATGCACTGGTAAACCACCCTTTTCCACCCTCTGTGATATTAGCCTGACTGGGAAGACTTGCTCGGCCAGTGAGATGTGAGCGGAAGTGACTGGATCGCTTCTAGGTTGACAGTTTTAAGCGCTCACACGTGACTGACTGTCCCCTTCACCGCTCTCTCCCGCAATACTGCAACAATCAGAGAAACACTGGTGGAGATGTGGGTACCATGTGTCTCAGGCCCTTAGACATCACGGGAAGAGACGTCATGCTGACCTCCACTGGACATGTGTTGTGAGCAAGGAACAGTCTTGTGTTAAGACATTGAGATTTTCAGGTTGCTACCACTGCACAGCCCAGAATCTAGCCTAGCCTGACACACTTGCCTTTATTCCTACTTCGTGAAGTAGCTATTTTCATCCTTTAAGACTTCAAGCATAAACTCTCCCAACTTCCATCCTCATTACTCATCAACTCATCAGTAGAAGGACTTTTTCCAGCTACTTTACTCTTAATATCATGATTTACTTTTTACTGCTACTATTTCAATATATTTAAATAAAAATTTTACCTTCTAAGTGATTTTTGCTCTGTTGGGAGGTATAGTTCACATGTTCTGTGTTTAGGTTGCTTGTCTTAATCTGATCACTAGAAAATAAAATAAAACACACACCAAACGTATCAGCTATCATGGATTATTATTTACTTTACCCTAAGGAAACATTTGTTAAACAATTATTATACACTGTGTGCTGCTCTAGGGGTTTAATTACATCTCACAACAATACTTAAAAGTAGTTAATACTCTCATTTTACAACAGTTATTATCCTCATGTCACAGATTAAGGCTGTGAAAGTCAAATTAATTTGCTCAGTAACTTAAATCAAAGAAGCACAAGCTGGAATCAAGATTGCTGGGAGAAACATCAATAACCTCAGATATGCAGATGACACCACCATTATGGCAGAAAGTGAAGAGGAACTAAAAAGCCTCTTGATGAAAGTGAAAGAGGAGAATGAAGAAGTTGGCTTAAAGCTCAACATTCATAAAACGAAGATCATGGCATCTGGTCCCATCATTTCATGGGAAATAGATGGGGAAATGGTGGAAACAGTGTCAGACTTTTTTTGGGGCTCCAAAATCACTGCAGATGGTGACTGCAACTGTGAAATTAAAAGACGCTTACTCCTTGGAAGGAAAGTTATGACCAACCTAGATAGCATATTCAAAAGCAGAGACATTACTTTGCCAACAAAGGTCCATCTAGTCAAGGCTATGATTTTTCCAGTGGTCATGTATGNGGTGCTCAGCCTTCTTTATGGTCCAATGCTCACATCTGTACATGACTACTGGAAAAACCATAGCTTTGACTACAGCTCCTCCAGGACCCTCCAATTCTGTGGGGAATTGTAAGAGGAGGTTATGGGCTAGGACTACAGAGAATTCACCCCAGGGAAGACAGAGAAGGCCAGCCTCCCTTGGGATTTGGGGGCTTAGGTGTAGATCACCTGAGGAAGAGCTTGCTCACCTAGATTCAGATGATCCACAGGTGAGTATGAAGCTGGCCCCAAGAGGATCCCTTTAAGCAAAGTCAAACCCAGGGGCTATAAAGCACCTTGCTCTACAGACATAATAGTTATCTGAGCAAGAAGAGAGAATGAAATGGAAGAAACAACTGTGTTGAGAAGTGGCCTTGGATTTTCAAGGCACAGACAATAATCCTAAAAGGAAAAGGAAAGGAGTGAGTATGAAGTGTGGAGGGCAGAGGCGAAGAGAGGAAACCTTAGCAAGATTTCATGTAAATATAAATCCAATTAAATATAAACATAAACATAATTGTGTTTGTGTGCATATGTGTATACATTATAATACATACATCGTCGATCTAAATAAACGTAGGAAGCAAAGAGCAGGCAGAAAGCACTTATTTGGGATCAAAGACTTGCAATTTGGGGCACGCAAATTCAGGGAGCAACCAAACCGTGTCCCACATGGGAGTAAAAGTCAGGGGGTTTTAAAAGCAAAGAAGGGAGATTTGCATTGCAAAGAATTTTCACTGGAGTTGGGGGCAGGATCTAGTGTTGGCTGAACATGCTTGACTGCTAAGGCTATAACTGGAGGGTGGAAAAAGTTCGTTGTTGTGACAAGTCGCAGGTGTTCTTGCAGAGTTCTTGAAATATCTGTGGTTGGCCCAGTTGAAAAGTTCAAGATTCCACCTGGTGGGGATGTGTGTAAGGTTCACCCCCTTAATGGCCTCCTGGCTCCATTAAGGAAAAAAAAAATACCCTTGACATAAGTGACTCCATTTTATTTCACATTTCACAACATCATATATATTCTCAGAGTTGGAAATGTCAGAGTGATAAGCAAATAGTTAAAAGCTTTAAAGACATAAGTTCAACTTTATTTATATAAGTAGACAAATTTATTTATACATTTAAATTTATTTTTTATATTTATATATTTATATGAACTATATTTATATAGTTCAACTATATAAAACAAAAATCATTTACCTTGGATAGGTAAATGAAATCAGAAGACAAGAATAAGCCAGAGAATATATTTACTTTGGATAACAAATCCAAGGTAAATGAAATCAGAAGACAAGGACAAGCCAGGAGAATATATTCATAATCCTACCATAGACTAATGACTGTAGTTCCTATATAAAAGAATTATCCAAATTTTTAAGAAATATACACTAATAATGTGAGACAGATATGAACACCCGTTGAATGGCAGAATGGTGGAAAAGATTGTTGTTGCTCAGTCATGTCCGACTCTTTGTGATCCCATGAACTACAGCACGCCAGGCTTTTCTATCCTTCACTATCTCCCAAAGCTTACTCATACTCATGTCCATTGAGTCAGTGATGCCACCCAACTATCTCATTCTCTGTCATCCCTTTCAGCTCTCGCCCTCAATCTTTCCCAGCATCAGGGTCTTTCCAATGAATAGGCTCTTCACAGCAGGTGGCCAAAGTATTGGAACTTCAGCGTCACCATCAGTCCTTCCAATGAATATTCAGGGTTGGCAGAACAGATTAGAATGGAAAGTAGTAATCATTATGAAACCTACTTAAAAATACTTCACTTTCATGTCTATAATGAGAAATTCTAGTTAAAACTATAATGGGTACATTTTCATTGGTAAGATAAAAAGATCCAAATCAGATAAAAAGATCCAGATCAATCTAATGCACACTGCTGTTGAGGTTGGAGAGAAGCAGAGATGAGTCACATTATAGGGGATGGTGATGCAAATTGGTACAACCTCCTGGAGAGTCATTTGGCCATACTCTATTCTATCAACACTGGTAATGTATATGCCCTCTGACTGAGGAATTAAAATTCACACAGACATCTTAGCAGACAGGCATACCTTAGGAATAGTTCAAGTTCACAATAAAGCAAATACCTCAATAAAGTGAGGCAAACAATATATATTTTTTATTTTTCCAGTGCATAAAAGTTATGACTACACTATATTTTTACATCACACAGTGCAGTGAGTGTGCCATAGCAATATGTCTCTAAAAAAAAAAAAAAAGTACAGGGCTTCCCTGGTGGCTTGATGGTAAAGAATCCTCCTGCCAATGCAGAAAACACGGGTTCTTATCCCTGGTTCAGGAAGATCCCACATGTCACAGAGCAACTAAGCCTGAGCACCACAAGTACTATGACTGTGCTCTAGAGCCCGGCAGCTGCAATTACTAAGCCCATGTGCCACAACTACTTAAGTCCACACACCAAGAGCCCATGCTCCGCAAGGAGAGAAGCCTTGCAAGGAGAGAAGTGCAAACACCACAGTGAGAGAGCAGGCCCTGCTCACCTCAGCACCGCAAGAGCTGTTGCTGCAGTCCTTGCAGCAACAAACACCCAGTAGTGCCCAAAATAAATGAAAATAAATATTTTTTAATGTACAAAGCTTAATTCAAAAATACTTTTTTTGCCAAAATATGCTAACCATCATCTGAGCCTTCAGAGATTTGTAATCTTTTTAATAGCAACATCAAAGATCACAATCACAGATCACCATAAAAATATGAAAATAGTAAAAATTGAAATACTGCAAGAAATACCAAAGTGTGACTCAGAGACATGAAGTGAGCAAATGCTGTTGGGAAAATGGCGCTAGCAGACTTGCTCTACACTGGGCTGCCCCAAACCTTCAACTTGTTTTGTTGTTTTTTTTTTTTAAAGCGGGGAGCAATATCTGTGAAGCACAATGAAGTCAAGAACAGTAAAATCAGACATGCCTTAGGCCTCTAAAAAATCACCTCATTAACGTCACACAAAGTTCTTTAAAGGCTCTCATTACT
Source organism: Neotragus pygmaeus (assembly GCA_006410875.1). NCBI lineage: Eukaryota > Metazoa > Chordata > Mammalia > Artiodactyla > Bovidae > Neotragus > Neotragus pygmaeus. The sequence goes on from SJYV01030211.1 coordinate 22,206, forward strand.
AAGGAAATCGCGAAGCTTTTAGGAGTTCTCTGCCAAGTTCTGCACCTTTGGGCTCCCGACAGATCTTTGACTCTGGGTAGTCTTGACAGGGAAGAGGCCAGATAGTGAGAAAGGGGCTTTAAATCAGTGTGAAAAGTACAGAGAAAGGATATTTTTTCGGAATATGCAATGCTATTTTTCTCCTAGAACTATATCTACACACGTCTTTAATTGGTCCCTCGCCAATGGGAAACACCACCAGACTTCAGCTCTGTGAAGATTGCCTAGTGCGTTCCCTGGCTGTACGGAATGGAGAGTCTTTGAAAATGGCGTCCTCCTTAATATAATCCTTTCGGGCGCGGCCATGTTGTTCTCTCGGTACGTCTCTGAAGGAAAATGAACCGCGGAATAGACCAACGGGCTTCATACGCCATGATAACTATTGGCAGACAGTGGCTTCCAAGGTGCTAGTGAGCATGAGCAACGTTCAAACACAGCCTCCCAAATCCTGATAGGAATTCGAATCGGAAGTGGCCCAGAGCGGCCATTTCGCTTCTGTTGTCAACTCTTCTAACCTGTGAATCGCCTGTGGGATGCTGAGGTGATTTGGAACATTAGCAGTGGGGAATCTGCGGGGTCGATGAGGGGGAATCCGCTTGGTGTGAGTGATGTTGGGAATTGGGGGCGAGTGATGGGGGTCTGTGGAATGAGTGATGTCGGGTCTGTGGAGTGAGTGGTGGGGTTCTTAGTGATGGGAGCTATAGAGTAAGTGGGGTTTTCTAATTTAAGTTTAATGCTTGGCTCATTGATTTTCACTCTTTCTTGCCTTATTTCTGTATGTTTATAAGTACTTTTGTAACTTGAATTCCAAGCGTACTTTAGTATCAGATTTCATATGTTGGCCCATTAAATTTGTTGATATGATAGTGAACATGGGTCTTAAGAGGGCCTTGGTATGGTACTGGGAACCACTTGGGGACGTGATCCACTGCTTGGGGGACTGTAGGAGGCAATGACTGACTGGGAGCAGGAGCTTTGAGGGTCACGTAACACACTCTAGGGAGACAGTGATTGAGGGTGGATCTGTGAAATCAGTA
>SJYV01030221.1:0-17093 GCA_006410875.1 Neotragus pygmaeus
TTTCTGGAACTCTCTTGCTTTTTCCATGATCCAGGGGATGTTGGCAATTTGATCTCTGGTTCCTCTGCCTTTTCTAAAACCAGCTTGAACATCAGGGAGTTCACGGTTCACGTATTGCTGAAGCCTGGCTTGGAGAATTTTGAGCATTACTTTACTAGCATGTGAGATGAGTGCAATTGTGTGGTAGTTTGAGCATTCTTTGGCATTGCCTTTCTTTGGGATTGGAATGAAAACTGACGTTTTCCAGTCCTGTGACCACTGCTGAGTTTTCCAAATTTGCTGGCATGTTGAGTGCATCACTTTCACAGCATCATCTTTCAGGATTTGAAAGAGCTCAACTGGAATTCCATCACCTCCACTAGCTTTGTTCGTAGTGATGCTTTCTAAGGCCCACTTGACTTCACATTCCAAGATGTCTGGCTCTAGATTAGTGATCACATCATCATGATTAGGAAACTTCAATTAATTTGATATGGCTGGAGCTTTGGGTGAACTCCTTACTACACACCTATTTTCTGTGGTGGATCTTAGAGCTTGAACTCTAATGTAATCATTGAAACAGAAGATGAAAGTTTGAATGGAATGGAGAGATGGCAGTACATTTAAATGACTAATGACCAGAACTGAGCCAGTGTTCATCACTGATGGTACTGGGGGTGAGGGAAAAAGACACAGTGACAGTGATTCCTGGATCCAGTTTTGGGGTGTGTATTGAAAAATCCTACATTTCTCCTCTTGAACACTTGACTTCTGACCCATTTCTACCAAATGCGTGGGAGATTTTCCACCACCAAGCCTTTCTCTGATGCGGCTGGATATCCTACAATTTAACACAGTTATGACACTAACTACCTAGAGATAGCGTCAGATTCCACAAGTGAAGTCTCTCAAGGCTGCCCCCTGCTTCAGATGCCAATCACAAGTATTAAACCCATGGGTTACCCACAACTTTTGTCCAACTTGGCTACAAATTGGAGTCTCCCATGACCTCCTCCCCTTAGATTCGATTATTTGCTAGAGTGGCTCACAGAACTCAAGGAAACACTTGCTTATGTTTAGCAGATATTAAAGGATATGATAAAAGACAAAGGTGAGCAGTCAAATTGTGCAATGTCTGGGCTGGGGCTCGAGCACAAGAACCTCTGTCCCTGGTGAGTTGGAATGTGTCACCTTCCTGCTTCGTGAGTGTGTTCACCTACCTGGAATCTCCTCAAACCCCATATTATTGGGATTTTTATGCAGATTTCTTCATGTGCACATAATCATCAACTCCATTTCCAGCCCCTCTCTAGAGTATGGGGTGGGTAGAAGAAGCTGTAAATTCCAAACTTCCAACCACGGCATGGTCTTTGCGGTGACAGCCCCCATCCGGGAGCACACCCAGAACCATCTCATTAGAACAAAAATGCTCCTCGTGCTCTCTTATCATTTAAGAATTTACAAGGGTTTTAGGAACTCTGTGCCAGGTGCCAAAGAGCAATATATGTACTTTCTATCATCTCACTAGTTGCATAATGGTGATTCCATTTGATACATATGAGGGATATATATCAAATTTTAGAAATTTCTACTATAGATCTTTTAATTCTTTCAAACTAAAGAAAGAGCACTGATTAGGAAAGAATTCATTGCATCATTGTATCTAAGTCCTATGCCTAGTCTAACAATCCCACATGGTCTTTGGGCTAAAATGAGACACTATGTGCTATTTGCACCACATTATTCTAATATTCCTTTTCATCTGGGACATAGCAATCCCTCCGGAAACAGGCTGGAAAAAATGAATCACAAGCAGTTAAAAATGTAAGTGAGAAGCATCCAGTTATTAGGCAAGGCTTTGAAAAGATAAATGGTTTGTGAAAGAAAATGTAATTAACAGGTTACACTGTATATGTTTGCAAAATGCCAATGATGCATGAAAATGTTTTTGTCTACTTAATTTTCCTCAGATTGTGTGTTTATATTTAAATTAATTAAAGGCAAACAGTCTTGTGTTCTTAAATAACTTTGTGGTGACTGATATGTGCAGCAGCCAAATTGATAGCATGTAATGAAAACTAGCTAACCCAAATGCTTGCAGCCCAAGAAGCCAGAGTAAGCTACTGTCCTTAAGGGGAAAGAAGCTGAAAGCCTGGTGTGCAGCAGACAGTCTTCCCATCCAAAGGCAGATTTTCCACTCATGAAGGGAAAGCTGAGAGAATAAGAACCTTGAGAGCAGGCATCTTTGTTCATTGTGTTCAGTGACATATCCCAAATATTTAGAACAGCCTACATGTTCAATAAGTATTTTCTTAATTAATGAGTTACTGAAAACTTAATTAATGAATTTCCACAGCAACTTGGCAGCATGATGTGGGAGCAAAGATTTGGCAACAGAAGTCCTAGATATTAACCCTCATCAGTCATATGATCCTGAGCAATTCATTTACTTTTGAGTTTCAGTTTTCTCCTCAGTAAAATGGAGACAATATTTATGAAAATCAGGTCATAAGAGATAGTTTGTATGAAATCACAGTATAAGCTTTAAAGGACTGATGTGTTCATTTATCTCCTTAAAGGCAGAAATTCTACTTATACACTACTCAGTAATTTCTGATCCTCACTGTTTATGTATTACTAATTTTTTTTTTAAACTCCTGACACACAGTCTAGTGGGCTTCCCACGTGGCTCAGAAAAAGAGCCACTGAACTGAACTGAACTGAACTGAATGCCAGTGCAGGAGACGTAGAAGATGCAGGTTCGATCCCTGGGTCAGGAAGATCCCCCAGAGGAGGAAATAGCAACCCACTCCAGAATTCATGCCTTGAGAATTCCATGGACAGAGGAGTCTGGCAGGCTACAGTCCATAGGGCTGTGAAGAGTCGGACAGGACTGAGTGAGCACACGTGACATACAGTCCAAAATAATTGTTTATTAAAATGAATTGAAGTCACCATGGCTGGTACATTTTGCATTGGGAATTAGAGGAGGAAGTAGTTGACAAAATGATAACTCATTGCAAAAAAAATCAACATTTGGTTTATTGGACTATCTAAGATCTGCATTTCTTATCAAGTCTGAAGACTCAGCCTGATTTCTGGGATTACTTTGAGCATGACAGTTACTCCCCAACATCCATACAGAATTATTACCTTATATGATAGAGCAAGCTATATCTATTGGCTCTTTACAGTACAGATCTATTTCTGACTAAAGGCACTTCATTTGAAATTGTCCAGATCTACAAATACCATATGTGGCTATGTCAATACGTATGGTTTATGCCCAGGAAAACTTTCTCAGATTATATGTATATTTAAATAAGTTCTTATCTCATGGACAGATTTGTTTTGTAACAACCTTATTCAAGGATTTCTTCAACAAACATTACATCCTGATTGTTCTGAGCTCATTGTTAAGCACTGGGAAACAAAGATGCCTAATGCCATCCTTTGGCCACCTGATGTAAAGAACAGATTCATTTCAAAAGACTCTGATGCTGGGAAAGATTGAAGGTGGGAGGAGAAGCAGCCAACAGTGTATGAGATGGTTAGACAGCATCACCGACTCAATGGACGTGAGTTTGAGTAGACTCCGGGAGTTGGTGATGGACAGGGAGGCCTGGTGTGCTGCAGTCCATGGGGTCGCAAAGAGTCGGACACGACTGAGCGACTGAACTGAACTGAATGCCATTCTTACCATGTCTGGCTACTTCTTGTTTTCTAAAGGCATGGAGAACAGGGACAAAGTTGTAAGATAATATGAGAAAATATGAAAATTGGTGCAGTAGGTATCTAAGATGGATCTTTGGATTTATGACTTCAGTGAATGGGTGAATGATTCTACTACTGTTTTCCAGAGAGATACCCAAAGAATAAGTAGTTTTAAGGCAGAAAATATTTATCCTAATTATGTATAGTACTTAGCATGACTCTGAAATATAACTGATAGTGCCTCACCAGTGTCTGGCACACGTGAGACACTCAGTAAGCATTATTTGAATCGATCAATGAATCCCTGTGCTGACATTTACTAGTTGTGTGACTTTGGACAAGTCATTTACCTCTCTAAGTCTCCTTTGTTTCAATTGTGCAAGCAGTAGCTACTTTAAAAAGTAAATAATTACTTTTTAAAAATAGAATGAAAAGCTGTGTATAAAGTAACACAATACTGGGTACCTAACAAGCTTTCAATAAATGGTAACCATTTGTATTCATCTTTGTGGCTAGGGATTATGTCTTTCAGATAGGTCAGGAAAAGAAAATAGATGTGAATAATCATTAATTTTACTAATATTATTTCATACATTTTTTACAGGTGTTCATTGAGCCTTTTCTGATGCCAAATACATAGTCTCCTATGATTTTGTGAGAACATGGTGCCCTCATCACCTAGGTCCAGTGCTCTCCACCTAGTTCAGTTCAGTTCAGTCGCTCAGTCATGTCCGACTCTTTGCGACCCCATGAATTGCAGCATGCCAGGCCTCCCTGTTCATTACCATCTCTCCACCTAGGGTCTGGTTGAAATCCCTATCAGCACTTAGCCCTCAGCCACCCAGTCACTATGCACCTCAGCTGTCCTCTCCCACGAGATGACTAGATCAATGATAGAGGATGATAAGAAGAAAGAGGGCAAGAAAAAGTAAGAACTGATTCCCTCTGGCCTACTGAAAGTTTAATATCATGTGTAAGGGCAGATCTTACAGTCAACATAATTATATGCATAATATGTATGGAAATGCAAAAACTTGTAAATCATACAACTTTAAATGCAAATATATACATGGTCTTTTTGATTATCTATGCCACGTGGATTTGAACCTCAGGATAACCTTAGTGGAAACTACTGCCCTAGGTACCTTTTTTTTCTTTTTTTTTTAACTGAAACCAGTGATCAGTTTTTTAAATGAAATCAGGTTTTTTAAAAGGAATTCAGGAATGAAAAAGAAATATGTTTTACAGTTCACATCTGCGTGGGCTAAACCACCTGCTATGATTCTGTGGATTGCATTCCTTTTACCGCCTTGGAGTATTAGCTAATATTATGTGTACATGTTTTCTCTTCCACCACCCCCAATCCCAGATTGCCAGTTTCTTGAAAGAAAAGCATTGTATATTGTAATATATCATGTCCCCTTGTAACCTTGGCAAATCAGGTCTTTAAAAATGGAGGGAGTGCTCTATCATATGAGGTAACACCATCTTATCTGCTCTTCACTCCTCATTCCATTCTCTTTATCCTCTAGCTTTCATATGTTTACCCTTTTCTCACTTTGCTAGTCCTTCTTGTTTTCCTACTCTCTCTCCTCTCTGGACTGTAATTTTGTCTTTGCTCTTTATATTAGTATAATTTGCCATTATAGCAATTCTTCCACTTTACCTGGATCCCCAAAAGTTCCCTTTGGGGAACTTTTCCCTCCTCTCTAAAGCAAATTTCCACCACTCTTCTCCCCTCTCATGTTGGAACATACTTATCTATGGTTTTTAATCCTCTTTTTCAGATGTTACATGAAATATCTTTATATCTGGTTTGAAACCATCCAGAGCATTTGAGGTTGTTAAAAAACAAAATTCAGCTGAGTACATTTTAAAAGCATTTCTGGCTTTATTCAAAGAGTCATGAATTGGGAAGCATCCAATTTAACAAATAGAAAGGAGTTCTGAGAAGCTGTACAAAATGAAAGACTTTTATAGACAGAAGGGAGCAGGAACAAGGAAATTATTCTAGATCAAAAAAAAAAAAAAGTGAGTTATTACAAGGTCATTTTCCTTTAGGGGATGACAAGGATCTCAAGTAGATTACCTAACTATTGCTTATTACGTGATTCCTTATTGATGATTGCCTGTTTTAAGGGTTCCATTTTGGGGAGAGCTGAAACTGTAATTAAGTCTCAGTCTGGTGATCTTGTGCTTAATGTAAGTGACTTCTTTTTGGCCTGTTGTCTTGTTATTGTATTTACAGATGTGGATAATACTATGTCCCTATATAGACACTATTGTTTTCTCTTATAGTGAGACAAAATGGTCTGCTCAGTTGGGGCTTCCAAGGTGGTGCTAATGTTAAAGAACCCACCTGACAATGCAGGAGATGTAAGAGACGTGAGTTCAATCCTTGAGTCAGGGAGATCCCCTGAAGGAGGGGATGGCAACCCACTCCAGTTCTTGCTTGGAGAATGCCCTGGACAGAGGATCCTGGAAGGCTACAGTCCATAGGTTCCCAAAGAGTGGGACACAACTGAAGCAACTTAGCCCATAGCACTCAAGGATACTCTGAAAAAAAGAGGCTTCCACAACTTTTTCTGACAGTCATATCTTGCATTGTAGAAGGATGGGGTATAACCCTATAAGTAAAAAAATTTGATAAGTGTAATGCCCCATTCAGGAGCTTCTTAAGCTGTTTCTGGTGTAGACATCTTTACTTCCCCATTTATTTAGTGTTTGGAAATTCCCAGGTCATTCCCATATTCTCCAGAACCAAGTTCGTGTCTGTTGACCACTACTTTCATCATTCCTACATACTTACCCAAGTCCCAAATCTGTCTGCTCTAGACTTGTCAATGATTTTCACTGGGTTTAGCCATATATTACCTGCTTAAATAGCTTCTAAGGTCCACTGGTAAATGAACAATTAACTGTTACTCAGCACCACCCCATAGAAGATAGCTCACGATTATGTCTTTGCTTTTTAACAAAATAGCTTTTAGCATTGAAATATATACACTACCATCCATAAAATAGACAGCCAGTGGGAATTTGCTATATGACAGGAGTTCAAACCCAGTGCTCTGTGACAACTTAGAAGAGTGTGAATGGGTTGGGAGGTGTGAGGGAGGTTCAAGAGGGAAGAGACATAGTTACACCTATGACTGATTCATGGTGATGTATGGCAGAAACCAATATTGTAAAGCAATTATCTTCCAATTAAAGATATGGTCAAACAACAACAACAAAAAAAAACACTTCTGTTATGTAAACCAGAGAGGTCCAATGTCTTTGTAATTTTTATTTCCTCAAAAAATAAAAATCAAGGTGACTTGAAACAATTAAAAAGTCTTTCAGAAAGTCTGCTCATTTCTACTTTGGTAATCCTTTCCTATACAGTAGGCATCAACAAATTTTATCCATAAAAGTCAGTTTGTCAATATTTTAGACATGCTGGCTAATTCAGTTCAGTTCAGTCACTCAGTCATGTCCAACTCTTTGCAACCCCATGAATCGCAGTACACCAGGCCTCCCTGTCCATCACCAACTCCTGGAGTTCACTCAAACTCACGTCCATCGAGTCAGTGATGCCATCCAGCCATCTCATCCTCTGTCGTCCCCTTCTCCTCCTGCCCCCAGNTAATAAAGGGCTAAATTAAATTATATTTAAAAAACAAGGTCATACCTAGGTGGGGCCCAAGGTAAGTTAGGAAACTGACTGCTAGGAAGTGGTCTACACTATAAGGATTTCACTCCAGAAACCAAAATGGGGCTAGAGTGGAAATTCACACTGGAATTCTATGTGTGAGAAAATAAAGACAAGCTCTAACACAAAAACAAGACCTACTAGAAGGGCTTGCAAACAAACGAAGCACCTCTGTTACCACGACTGATCTGAGAGTCTCTAGCCTCAAATAACCTCAGCTACATCTAGGTTTATATTATATCCTGGGCAACTCACACTGTAAGGGAGAGCTTGCAGATTATATACAGTAAGGTGGAATTTGAACTGGTCAAGTAAGGAAATTCAGTGGGGAGGGTAGAACTGCTGCTCTCAAAGCTCAACCGACTAGGGAAATGCTACAACCCCAAGCACACTGAGATTCTGTGAAGGATGATGCAAAACTCAATAGGTGGAGCATTAGGCCTGTTTCTCTGCTGCCCCTTGAGTGGGAAGACACTTTCTATCAGAGATAAAAGATTTATTTCAATAGAAGACAATAAGACAAAACTAACACAATTAAAGAAAGAAGTCTTATACTTAAAATTAGATATTAGTGAGTATTTATCAACTAGAAAAACAGGAAAAAAATGGTGGGGGGCAAGAATGCTCTAAAAACTTCAAAAAATAGGCTTAAAAAGGTATATGGTCTATGAAGTTATAACTATAATCTTACAATTCAAAATTCAGTTCTAATGACTTGGGGACTGATGACACAAAGCTCAAAATGCAGAAGTGAAATGCATAAAAACTCTTTTCTTCTTTTTGCTACATGCCTTTGTTCTTTTCTCTTCATCACTGGTTGTCAATGGGGAAGATTTTGTCTCCTGTGGAACATGGAGATTTTGTCTGCCATGTAAACATTTTTTGTTGTCACAAGTGCAGGGATACTAATGGCCTTTAGCGGGTCCTAAACATCCTACAATGCACCAGGCAGATCCCTACAACAGACACTATATCTAGCCCACAGTCTCGACTATGTCATGGTTGAGGAATCCCCCTCTAGATGTCTCCTCAACATAAACAAGAAAACTGAGTTCTTCTAACTACAATACAAAGCCAGCTCTAATAAGGAAAACTGTTATGTAATATCACTATCGTTGGCGGGTAATCTACCTGTAACATGCACTGAGACACCACACCCTCTGGAATCTCAGGGAAACGTTGTCGGAGGTCATGGAGAACCTGCATATCAAGCTGTGGACTGCTTTGCGCCATGCCAGAGCAAACGGAGGTCAAGTTTCTCTTAGGAAATGGATGCTAACCGGCCTTCCAATAGTAATGGTCTTCCAATACTGCAGTCATTTTCTATTAAAAAAAATTAAAGTATGGTTAAATTTATTCACATATTTCACTTTATTCCAAAAGAAACCATCAATACCATAAAATAGAGAGATCTACATATTCTAAGTATACCAAATTCTACAGTTGAGACATTGACAAATTCCACTTAGCCAAAGATTTTTCTGATGTAATATATACCTAATCACTGGTTTCAAAACAATAACAACAAAAAAGTCCCCAAACTTCAGTTCCATTTTAATAATTAAAAACTGAAAAAAGCAGCAGCTACATTAAAAAATATAGAGTATTAATGTTTGGTGACCATATTTTTCCAAGTCTTGACAAGTCCTACTTACATACTATCACTCATAGTTTCCTAAGGCCTATCACATGTCACTCCTCTAAGGGGGGTTAATCATTTTGAGTGTCTGAAGTAATACAATCAGGCAACAGGAATGGATAATAACACTACAAATCAAACACGTCCTGTTTGCCTTACATTCTTCCTGTACTTTGAAGTCAAAAGGTTTGAATTTGCAGTTTCAGTAAAGGAAAGTCAATGTCTAAATCAAACTACTGAACAAACAAACACGGACATGTAGAATCCTTTGTTTTCAAAGACAATGCTGGTGGCCCGTCACTAGCCCGACGTGCCCAGCTATGCTCTCACTTAGTTATGGTGCAAGTGGCACTGGTGCTAAGATGCCAGGATTTGAGGGCACACTTTGAGTAGAGGCAAGTGACCCCCAATCTCACTGGTACAAGTCAAGTTAGGCACCCATGTAATAAAGGCAACTCATGAACTTAATGATGAAATCATAAATCAAGTGGCACCATCAAATATCATTAACTGATCCCTTTTTTAGTCTCTTTTCCATTTTTATAAAGGGAAAACTGTTCAGTGTATACCACACAATCTCACAGTATTTCTGCTATGATCACTCATGATAGGGTTAAATATTTCTAGCACTAAGAAGCATCTTCCTAAGATGCATGGAAATCTGTCTCTTGCACACAGGTTCCCCATGAACTTTAAATAATGCCATTGTCTGGGGCACTATAGAAACTACAGAGAGTATTTTACAACTTTAAAATGCTAAAGGAAAATACTGAATTACTTTTGCTGATTTATAATAAGTATATAATTAAAAATAAATATCATGAATTATCCTTCGACTAAAAATAAATAAATTTAAGAAAAAAGGAGAAAAAAAATACCACGTAAACTCTAATTTGACCTTAATTATAAGCAGTGACCTTCATTTTGCATGCAATCTGTTGACTTTTACTGGGCATCAAGCTCTCTATTTTCTTCCTTCTAAGGCAAGACTGTCAAGAGTAATCTACACTCTTCATATCTATGAGGTGGCAACAAAACCCTATGTATAAGACTCTGCCTAACCATAGGTTAAAATAGCTATTAGGACCACTTTGATGATGTTCAACATCAACATGGAGGCTAGTGAACCTAAAAAAAATACAAATATAGGAAAAGAATACAGATACAGATAACACATACATGCACAGATTTAGGCTTTCTGGCCTCCCTATGCAATTCTGCTCCATGCAGTAAGTCTACTCTAATCTGGCTCAAATCACTGTTCACTGAAATTGTCTCTTCATCATCTTTCCACTGCTAAATCCAGACGATGTATCTTCTGGATTCTACAGCCCCTAACCTTTGCAGCATCTGACACTACTGATCAAACCTTTTTTTTTTTTTTTCTTGGTCTCTATAACATCACAATAGCCTGTTTTCCACCCATCTTTCTTGTCACATTAATGCTTGCCTGGATTTTGCCCTCTTCTCATTCTACATCTTTGTGCCCAGAAATGGCACCCACTACTAATGTTTCAAAAACATTTAAAGGTGATGGTTATCAAATTGCTATCTTAAGTACCATGTGAGCTTCCTCTAACAGAGTTTACTGCTTACACACAGCACCACCTGGATATTTGCAAAGATATTAGTCAGTATGTACAAAAAGGAACTCCTGACCACAATCCTTCCCCAAACAGTGTTCTATAAATACTACTACTATTCAGTTAACACAACTAGAAACCAGAGTATACTCCTTGACTTCCCATTCTTGCACAACCAACTAAACAGAAATAGTAAATCAAATGAGTAATGGTATATACTCTGGTTCTGCCATTTAGTAGTATCTAGGAAAGAGACTTCAGCTTTATGCCTTTAAAGCTTCATATTTAAATTGGAAATAGTTGGAGGGTTGTAGCAAAATTTAAATACCAAACAGTAATAAGTTAGGAAGCATTAGTTACTATTATTTAGGGCATGTCTGAATACTGTTCTCATCAACATTACACCAGCAACTTCCTGCTGCTCTTCCTGTCTCAGGTCTTGCCTTCCCCCACATCATAGCCAGAATATTTGCTTTCTACTCTCAACCAAACAGATGAGCTGTGTGTGATCCTGTGTATGGCTTTCCCACACTGCCTCCTCTCAGGGCATCTCCCTGAGTTGCTTTTCTATCTTCCTGCCTCTTCAACGCTTCTCCAAGCCATATTGATGCTGCAAAAGTCAGTATTGGTGGCTCTTTCTCCTCCAAAGAGGCTTCCATTGACAACCACCCTCCCCCAACTTAGTCCTGCTGCTATAACTCTCCTTCTTCTACACTGGGCTATAGGATCCTCCACTACACTCCCACAGCAGGCTGTGCTAATTCTCATAGGAGAGCCAAACACAGTATACTGAAACTACATGTATATGAAGTTCTTGCATATGGAAGTATAGCTCCACCTAGAATGTGTTATTCCAGAGAGAGTGGAAGTACTCAAATGATGATTGGAGCTAGTTATAAGGACCTGAGAGTCAGCTTAAAAGGGTTGCCACTGGCCAACTCTGTGACAATTTGAGCACCAATAATGGAAAATAATGAATGATAGACAGGTATGAAAGAACCCATGAGTCCTAATACATAAAAGAGTTACATAGCCCAATAGTAAACAGTTAAATACACATATGCACAAATAAAAGGAGAAAGGAGGGCTTTTGCTTACAGTGGAATCCAACTGGTAAATATGTGCAGGAAGCGCTGGAGCTGGAGAAATCATCATTTTGCAGCCATCACAGTACAGACTACTTCAAGAAATCACCAATGGATGCTGCACCTAAGGGGAAATTTGGATGAAGTTAGGCTATATTAATGGTCTTAAAGTGTCTTCCCAGAGAACTGCTTATTAGCTAGCTGCAAGGGGGACATTTACCTATACAATGGAGAAACTGAACATCATCTCAGGTAATCAAAATTAACATCACCAATGAAGGACAGATGGACAGTGTACACCACCAGATATGATACCCCGAGAAGAATATATCACTTTCTAATATTCCAGCTAGGAATACATCATCTAAAACTATTCATGAAAAATAGACAAATTCAAAACGAGAAACATGCTATTAAAAATAAAACCCAGGGAGTAGGAAGGTGAGAATGTCATGTTAAAAAAAGTGTCAGTGTCCTAAGAGACAAAGGCTAGAAAAAAATCAAAGATTAAAGAAAATACTAGAACCATGACAACTAAGTGTACTATCTGATCCCGGACTGTATTCTATAGTAAATGGAGAAAATGTTATAAAAGAAACGAATGGATCAATGGATAAAACTGAAATGTGGACAATACATCAGGAAAAGTATTCTACCAATGTAAAGGCTGTATATTGTCACCTTGCTTATTTAACTTATATGCAGAGTACATCATGAGAAACGTTGGGCTGGATGAAGCACAAGCTGCAATCAAGACTACTGGGAGAAATATCAATAACCTCAGATATGCAGATGACACCACCCTTATGGCAGAAAGTGAAGAACTAAAGAGACTCTTGATGAAGGTGAAAGAGGAGAGTGAAAATGTTGGCTTAAAGCTCAACATTCAGAAAACGAANCTTTCCTTCCAAGGAGTAAGCGTCTTTTCACAAGGCTGCAATCACCATCTGGTTAATTGGTCTCACCCAAAAAGATGACTAACACCCAAAAAAGATGTCCTTTACATCACACGGGACTGGAATGCAGAAGCAGAAGTCAAGAGGATACCTGAAGTAACAGGCAAATTTGGCCTTGGAGTGCAAAATCAAGCAAGGCAAAGGCTAACAGAGTTTTCCCAAGAAAGCACACTGGTCATAGCAAACACCCTCTTTCAACAACACAAGAGAAGACCCTACACATGGACATCACCAGATGGTCAATACCAAAATCAGATTGATTATATTCTTTGCAGCCAAAGATGGAGAAGTGATAGCTTACAGTGAATGGTGTTGGATTTGTTATCTCAGATGAAGATTTAGCTTCAGGACCAGGGACCAGGCTTGATCACTCAAGAGCTTATGTGTATTAGGGTTTTACTGAAGTATGAAAAGGGACAGAGAGAGCTTCTGACACAGACGTCAGGAGGACAGAGTGCCCCCCTTGACAGTTTTAGCAAAGGAGCTATATACTTTTTTAATTGGTTATTACAATAAATCAAAAGAATGTCTCAGGGTTGTAAAGATCTTACTAGATCCACTCCCACAATTTACTTTTTAAGATGACAGGATTATAATTAACAATAGAAAGATCTTACCAGACCCACTCTCATAATATACATTTTAAGATGACAGGATTAGTCAGAAGGTTTTCAAGGAGAAATAGTCCTCAAGCAGGATACATTGTTGTTATCTAATCCTTTAAAGAAAGTGAAGTCGCTCAGTCGTGTCCAACTCTTTGCGACTCCATGGACTGGGGTCTGTAGACTGTAACCCCGCTCCTCCATCCATAGGATTTTCCAGGCAAGAATACTGGAGTGGGTTGCCATTTTCTTCCCCAGGAGATCTTCCAAACCAAGGGATTGAACTCAGGTCTCTAGCATTATAGACAGACGTTTTACCATCTGAGTCACCAGGGAATCCTTAGTACAGAGTTTAAGCTGAGCTGTTTTGTTGTGTAATCATCAGCTCTGGGCTTAAAGAAAAAAATGTTTTATGTGACTAAGACTAAGAAATGTAGAATAAAAAGTTTGTCCTTTTCTCCTCCTTGAAAACTCCAGACCGCTATCTACTCTTGAAAAGCCCCAGACCCCACTCTCCTCCTTGGGGACCTCAGACTTCTTATCAACCTACCTAGAAATTGACTCTCTTAGAAGCTTTAGAAAGTCAGCAAAAACAAGACTGGGAACTGACTGTGGCTCAGATCATGAACTCCTTATTGCCAATTGAAGAAAGCAGGGAAAACCACTAGACCATTCAAAACCACTATGACCTAATCAAATCCCTTACGATTATACAGTGGAAGTTGCAAATAGATTCAAGGGATTAGATCTCATCTGAGTGCCTGAAGAACTATGGATGGAAATTCCTGACACTGTACAGTAGGCAGTGATCAAGACCATCCCCAAGAGAAAGAAATGCAAAGAGGCAAAAGAGGTCTGAGGAGGCCTTACAAATAGCTGAGAAAAGAAGAGAGGCTAAAGGAAAAGGAGAAAAGGAAAGATATACCCATTTGAATGTAGGGTTCCAAAGAATAGCAAGGAGAGATGAGAAGCCTTTTCTCAGCGATAAATGCAAAGTAGAGGAAAACAATAGAACTGAGAAGACTAGAGATCGCTTCAAGAAAATCAGAAATACTGTCAGGGGAGTTTGTAATTTCCTCCGTTCTGTCTCATCCCAACAAAAATTTGAAGCAAGGGACGTTACAGCCCTTGGACGACCAGTGTTACAGCTCTCGGATGGACCAGTGCCACAGCTCTGTGTTTCAACTCAATTTTATTTAGAAAGCAAAGGAAAATACATCCTTGAGGCATGGCAGCATGCCATCGCAAAAGACGCAAAGACAAGAGAGGCCCCCAGCCCAGTTTGGGCTCCTCTTTTTATATGTTTTTTCTCCTCCCCCTGGGCCTGCCCTATGCAAATTGGGTTGGTCAGGAGTGCTGTTTGTTTTACCTGAAGTCCTCACTCCGGTCCTCAGACCTTACTTTGTTCTATTTCCATGGATTTTCCCTTCTTTTTCTTTTAGCCACTGGCATTTTGAACTCCTGGGAGGCCCAATCTTTGTGGGGTTGGCACTCACAAAGCTGGCACTCACGTGTTGGCACACACAAGCGTACATCCTGTCCCAATCTTAGGGACATCAAGGTCTCTCTGGCTACTTCCTGCTGAACTGGGATGGCAAGGGGCTTTGGGCCTCCCCCTCTTGCTAGTCTCAAACCTCAGAGTCCTTGTAGCAGTGTCCATCTAAGGGTTAGTGATATTTTTTTCTGTGGTCAGCTGTAGTTTTATATATCCTTGTTCAGCTGGCACTGCATGTTGTAGCTTGTTGACCTGGGCAGAGACAAAACGTATTAGACAACTGATAATACATGGAGCAATCACAGCAGCATCAATATGGTGATGACAAGGACTAGTAGGGGCATTAGCC
This sequence comes from Neotragus pygmaeus, assembly GCA_006410875.1. NCBI lineage: Eukaryota > Metazoa > Chordata > Mammalia > Artiodactyla > Bovidae > Neotragus > Neotragus pygmaeus. The sequence goes on from SJYV01030221.1 coordinate 15,097, forward strand.
AACTCCAAATTTCCCATCATCAGGAGGATCCCCCAAAGAGAGATTGTAGCCGCCTGGAGAACACTCCAGCTTGTTTTTTGAGAGCCTGTGGGGTCTGAATGTTTTTCTTGAGGACTGTGAGATTTCCTTTAACTTAGCTAGAGGTATTTACCCAGAAACAACACGTCTCACTCAAGATGGCTCAAGTCCCTCCTTGTTCACGGATCAGGAGATCTATCTCTTGTCTGTTTTGGAGTACAAACTCTGCCAAGCTGTGTTGGCTCTTTAGAGCTGTCCTGGAAAATCTTATCCCCAGAAACTTAACTTTGGGGGTGTTCACTAGAATGGCACTCATTTGTAGTCCTGAATAGGTATCTGAGATCTCCCAGGGGTTCACAGGTGTATTTAATGTCCTTTTCTGTTTTCTTCCATGGCTTGACTCATGAGTAGTGAATCCAGGAGTCATGTTCTGGAATCTTGACTCCTGTAAGGGTAGAAAGTATTACAGGGTAGGGGACCTTCCATGTGGGCTGGAGTTAAGCCTTTGGGGACCCATCTTTCCAGACTTTAATTAGGACTTGTGCCCCTGGAGCAAATAATGATGACTTTAGAATCTTTTGGGTCCTGGTTGACACCCCACAAGCATATATCTTCTTGGAATTGCCCAATGGCCATGGTATAAGACTGGCAGGTCTGAGCCTCTGGCTCTAGGAAGAGGTCAATGGCATTTAAAAAAAAAAAAAAAAAAGATCTCCCATAGCATTTCATAAGGACTAAGACCAATCTGTTCCTTAGGGGCAATATGGGTGCAGAGGAGGGATATTGGTAAAGCCTCCTTCCATCCCAGGGAGGTCTCCTGGGTTATCTTTTTTATTGTTGATTTTAAGAACTGGTTGGCGCTTTCTACTTTTCCTGAAGACTAAGACCTCCAGGCACAATGGAGATAATAAGTAATGACCAACCTTTAGAGACCCCTTGGGTGACCTTAGAAGTAAATAATGTTCCATTGTCACTTTGTAATGACCAGGGCAGACCAAATCTTGGAATGATTTCATGGAACAGTTTTGTTTTGTTTTGTTTTGTTTTACCACCTCCTCAGCTTTCTCAGTCCAGGCGGGAAAACCAATCCATCCCGTGAATGTATCTATCATGACTAACAGGTATTTATACACTTGAGTAACTGGCATCTGGGTGAAGTTCGTCTACCAGTCCTCTCCTGGGTAGGTCCCACATCATTGGACAGGCTGGGCCAGCTCAGGTCTTTGAGCTCCTTGGGGGTTGTTTAATTGGCAAATTGGACAAGAGGTGACCACTTGCCTTATAGTCATTTGAAGACCTGTTCCTCTGAAGGATCTTTCTAGTAATCTTTGGAGGGCCTTTCCCCCAAATGAGTGGTGGCACGTAAGGAGTTAACCAACTTCCACAGGAGATTCCCAGGTGAAAAAGGAGTCCCTCCCATGGAACCACCCCATATGATCTTGAAAGCCCTCACTCTTAGCTTTAAGAGTCTCACCTTCAGTATATGAAGGAGTTTCTGGCAAATTAGTCTGTGGAACTAAGGTGGCCATCCCAATTAAGTCATTGCTCTGTAATGCTGCTCTCTTAGCGGCCTGATTGGCTGCTTGGTTCCCTTGTGCCACTTCTGTGCTCCCTTTTTGGTGTCCTTTACAGTGGGAAATTTGGAAAACTCAGCAGTGGCCACAGGACTGGAAAAGGTCAGTTTTCATTCCAATCCCAAAGAAAGGCAATGCCAAAGAATGCTCAAACTACCGCAAATTGCACTCATCTCACATGCTAGTAAAGTAATGCTTAAAATTCTCCAAGCCAGGCTTCAGCAATACATGAACCGTGAACTCCCTGATGTTCAAGCTGGTTTTAGAAAAGGCAGAGGAACCAGAGATCAAATTGCCAACATCTGCTGGATCATGGAAAAAGCAAGAGAGTTCCAGTAAAACATCTATTTCTGCTTTATTGACTATGCCAAAGCCTTTGACTGTGTGGATCACAATAAACTGTGG
>SJYV01030222.1:0-19148 GCA_006410875.1 Neotragus pygmaeus
AATATTTACTGAATCCCTAGTGTATATATGCATCATCATGGGAGTATACAGTACAAAAGTGTTTCTCTTAACTCAGTCTTGGGAGGTGTGAAAGCTTGCTGGGTAAAATCACATTGCAACAGAGACTTAAAGGAATTGCACTTTATAAATTGTACCCCTATAAAGAGGGGCTGAAAGGGATGTGGAGAAATCTAGGGGATTAGCTATGATATCTGAGACACGGGCAGGGCCTGTGGTAAGTACAACATGTTTAGGTAATGTTCAGGGCCTAGGGTAAATACAACCCATTTAGTAATTATCAGAAAGTCAGTATTTCTGCATAATTATAAGATGTAATTTTTTTTTGGTTTATTACATTTGTTTATTTCAAAGTGGGTAATTGACAGAATAATAATGTCCAGTTATAATGATTGGATTCTAAGTAGTTTGATGACTCATCTTTGGTCATAACAGTATTGTTCTTTGCATTTATCTATAGCCTATTAAGAGAACAGAAAGGAATGCAGTCACTGACATCTATCTTTCAGAGGACTGAAAATGGAAACAGTAGTTAGACTTTTCTGTTTACTTTGGCACCATTTTCCTGTTAGCAGACACAATTTATCTACCTCCACAATAATTCACTCTATGCCATGCATATCAGTTTACCAGCCACTCCCACTAATCTCACATCACCCTTTAAAGATCATCATCTGTAGATAAGATTTAAGTCTTTTTGGTTATCTCTGGTAAGATATTCTTCTCCATGAACTACCTGGATATAAGGTTACTCAAATTCTCTCATTTTCACCTTTCTGCCAAATAAATATAATTTAAAAAAAAAAGAACAAATTTTTATATCTTTCCGAGACTTTAGACTTGAAATATTTCAGAGTGAATAACTCTTTTTACAAGAGGCGTACCGTTTTTAGAAATGAGGATATAAAGGCAAATGCATTTATGCATTACCAATGTTGAGGAGCTTGAGTTTTAATTGTAAAGACAATTAGAAGACACTGAGAGATTTTAGGCAAATTTGGACTTAAGTGTTACTGTAATCATCACAGTTCATTCAGATTTAAGTATATATTTAGAACTATCTCAGGTAGTTAACTCAGAATTTCCTGTAGTGAGCAAACAATTTGAATGAGAAATCAAACAATGGAACAAAAAAATGTATTTTACAAACTTAAACATTATTAAATAAAGCTAATTGCAAAGATTTTTATTCTGGTCTGACAGTAAGTTCCTAGGAAATAGCAAGAAATTGATGAGTTGCTTTAAGAGGGTGTCTAAGGGAGATGATTCTGAATATTCCTCTGGGGGTTTCTGTTCTGTGTTCCATGTCACACTCTCTTGTCTGTTGGAATGACAGCCGTAGTCCATGAGAGCTTTTAATACTCACATCAGAGAATTGTCAGCAGGTCAAGGCCTTGATAGCTTGACATTCAGTCACATTAGACCCTGCAGGTTTGGTTGTCTGTGTTCATGCTTTTGTTCGCACCTTTATGGGATGTTAGGAATTCAGTGTGTTCTTTGCAGAATAACTCCCATCTGTTTCCCAGGAATGCTTTCTCTCTTAATTATGCTGCTTTGTTTTTTGTTTGCTTTTTTTGCTGTTGCTCACTCTGGTTGAATTCGATTCCTCTCTTCAGTGTGATGTCTAAGACTTCCTTTGGACTGTAGTTCATGTTAAACAGTTTTGTAGAATAACTCTTATGTCCAAAAGATGATAGCTTCTAAATGACAAATTATAGACACTTGTTCAGAATCTTTGTTTGGGGAAAAATAGATATTATTTGGTGAAAGAATGTGAGAAAAAATGAATTGCAAAGATGCTAGGAAGTTAAATATATAAATCAAATCCTATACATTCTATAAGAAAATATAGTTACACATTTAAGTGTTTTCAGATAGTAAGAAATTTTTAAATATGAAAAGTCTGAGATATAAGAAAATTGATATACATAACTATATAAAAATATAAGTGGTGTACCTGAAACATAAATATTATAACAATTGGAAGAATACTTCTAAAAGTTATAGAAAACAAAGTTTTATAATTTTAGTAACACAGTACACTGAATCTGAATGTTTTTCAAGAAACACTGGTGTGCAAATAGATCTATTTCTCAGTGGGACCTCTTTTATTTCTGCAAAAATGATCTTAAACAACTTAATCAAATCTGGCTGCCCCTGTATATTGTATGGCCTTGAGGATAATGGAACTTATATATTATTTTGATAATGAGAGTTTATATTTAATTTATTAGGAAAAGACATCTTTTCTAAGAAAAATTACATAATGGTGATCTTAGGAAGTCTTGGTTGATGACTTCCTCTCTTTCTTAAATCACTTCCTTCTTTTCCTTCTGTCCTTTCTTCTTTATAAATCAGATTGTTGAATGTTTTGGGTTTCACCTAAAACTTGCTTTCTGGAGCTAGCTCATCAGCACTGACAACTATTACAGGTTCACCATATTTATTCACTGACATGTAGTGGAACGGAGAAAGTATATTTATTTAGTATTTGATTTTTATTGATCCTATCTTCCTTTGAACACACACCAACTAGGTTTCAGGTAAAAATTGTTGATTATTAGCTCAATTTAAAATTTTTGATTGCCTTATTGTCTGGTTTGGTTTATTAATTAAATTGGAATAAAGCAAACCATTCACGTTAGATCATTCTTACTTTGGGACCTGTAATGTCTTCATCTCTTTGCTCCACCACAGCTGGTGGTCCTGATACATTGACTGAGGGAAATTTACATGACCATAGAGTCAGAATGAAGGGTGTATGCAGGGTCCATAGGATCCTCCAGATCCTCAAATCTCCCACCTTATAAAATAAGGAGTAGGGTGTCTGAGTCTGATGGAATGTTGGATCAGATTTGTCTTGAGCTGTTGAAGGATATTTTTCATTGATCTGTGCCTCTGATTGAAATTATGCATTTTTTTCATTCTATATATTTCATACATACATATATTAGTTCAGTTGCTCAGCCATGTCTGACTCTTTGCAACCCCATGGACTACAGCACACCAGGCTTCCCTGTCCATCAGCAGCTTCCCAAGCTTGCTCAAACTCATGCCCATCAAGTCAGTGATAACATCCAGCCAGCTTGTCCACTCTCGCCCTCCTCTTGCCTTCAATCTTTCCCTGCATCAGGGTCTTTTCAAATGAGTCAGTTCTTTGTATCAGGTGGCCAAAGTATTGGAGCTTCAGCTTCAGCATCAGTCCTTCCAGTGAATATTCAGGACTGATTCCCTTTAGGATTGGCATACATATATAGAATTTTTTTGTCCTGGTTGGAAATCCCAGGCCCNATCAGGTGGCCAAAGTATTGGAGCTTCAGCTTCAGCATCAGTCCTTCCAGTGAATATTCAGGACTGATTCCCTTTAGGATTGGCATACATATATAGAATTTTTTTGTCCTGGTTGGAAATCCCAGGCCCCTTTCTTCCTTCTTGGCCTTTCATCTGTCACTGACCATGTACACCATTAGAATTTTGCAGCATCCTCTTTAGTTCTGTGGCTCAGATGATCCACTGAAAACCTTTAAAGGTGTGTGTGTGTACAGAAGGAAGAAAGGGATGGTCACAATGTGGCTTTCTGAGTCTCTACTTTGTGGTCAGTGTAGGAAAACAATGTAATGTAAACTGGACCCTCTCCATATAGCTAGTCTGTCTATAATCACCCTGTCCTCCTTACTTGCTAAGCTACTGTGCATTTTCATGCTTCCTTATTCTCCCCATGCTGACAAAGAGGCTCCTTTTAGAGACTCAGCACAGCCTTTCTAGTTAATTCTCAGTTAAGTCAAGCCTGTCAATTTAATTTTCACTTTGCCATCCATTGTACTCCTCCCCAGCACAGATACTAACTCAGCTCAAGAACTAGAGAAGACATCTAGGCATCAGGCATGTATGTTCATGCTTGTCTCTAGTGCCTCTGATTTTCCCCTTAATCATACTTACTTTCCATTCATTTTGCTCTGTTCTCTTTCCTGTTCAGACTATGGGATAAAGCTTAATGACCAATTAAATAATATTTTCTGTATCACGTGGAACAAAAATAATTAAAGTTTTATGCAGCAGCCTTTCTCATTCAAGTTTGTTTCTAAGTCTGCTATCTGGCAAAAAAATATCAGTATATATCTCCCTTCTTGAAGCAGTATGAGTGTTCATTTCAGAAGCAAGATAACATTTAAGGAGGGTATTTAAACACAGTGCTGTAATACTTAAGGATATACTATTCCTATTACTTTGCAATCTGTATGCACATCTTTAATCTTGCTGAACAAAGAGATTTATTTTATCATTGTTTTGTTTTATTTGTATCTCAGGCCCCTCATCACATTTATGTTTCAGAGTGGCTGTTGGTCAAATACAGCAAAAAAAAAAAAAAAAAAAGAGTGTTTTAAAAATCATCTAAATTGCTTATTTTTTCTTCATTCATCATCATCTACAGTTGTATATTTTAATTTTTGCTTATGGTGTATAAGTTTATTCAATGTTTATTCTGAATTATTTTCTGGAACAGCCACAACAGAAACATTCAATAGATATTGGTTGAGAAAATTTGGATATGATATCTAACACAGAAGTCCTGCTTTGTCAGCTATAGCCATCACTGGAACTGAATTTTAGTGACGTATTTTAAAATGATATTGAGTGTTAAATATTTTTTATTATATACTGACTTTTTAAACAATTAAAATTTCTGTATGCTAGAATTTGCATTTCAAATGAATTTTGTCTATNTGTCAGCTATAGCCATCACTGGAACTGAATTTTAGTGACGTATTTTAAAATGATATTGAGTGTTAAATATTTTTTATTATATACTGACTTTTTAAACAATTAAAATTTCTGTATGCTAGAATTTGCATTTCAAATGAATTTTGTCTATTGAAGGTTTACTGAATAATCAAAATACTATTACTATTTTAAAGTGTTTTTAGTATAATGTTAAGAACAGTTTTTCAATCACATAAACCTGGATTTACTAACTTCTGATCTAACATTCCTATTGTGTCACTACCTCATTCTCACTAGTTACTTATGTTTTTGTCTTCTAAATTTTGCAACATCTTTCAACTTCAAGAGGGGCTGGTCCAAGATACTTCAAGTTCAAGTTCACCTTCAAGTTCAGCCTGGTCCATTGCATGTATCAGGCTGAACTTTTTCCCTTGAGCACCCAAGAAACAGAATGAGTAGCACTGTTGTAAATATATTTCTAAGTGTCCCACCTGATCCATTTTACATGGGTGTAACTAGCTGCTGCTGCTACTAAGTCACTTCAGTCATGTCCGACTCTGTGCGACCCCATAGATGGCAGCCCACCAGGCTCCCCCATCCCTGGGATTCTCNTCCACTGCCCCACCTCTCATCTCTTACTACAAACTGTCAATTGCACTCTTCTGTGCATTTCTTACTCACAGCCCCCTTCTACATTGCAAGCTCTATAAAGATAGGATCTGTCTGTTTTGTTCAAATACAGTACCTAATGGACTTCCCTGGTGGGCTGTGTTGCCATTTCCTTCTCTAATGCATGAAAGTGAAAAATGAAAGGGAAGTCACTCTGTCGTGTACAACCCTTAGCATGGACTGCAGCCTACCAGGCTCCTCCATCCATGGGATTTTCCAGGCAAGAGTACTGGAGTAGGGTGCCATTGCTTTTTCTGGTAAATAGCTGAGTACATTAAATTTAACAAATTGCTAGACGTTGAATTTTTATAAATTGGAAACTACCTGGATATTTAAAAAAATATTATTATTGTTGCTGTTCTTGTTGTTACTGTCTTCACAATCAGGGATAATGCTGCATACATAGTAAGCACTCAGAACAATCTTGTGGAATCTCATAGAAAATGCAGTTGTTTTCAAAATAGTCTGAATATTAAGATAACCTTCTAGGAATATTTAAAGTGCTGTGTTAGAAAAAATGTGGCATGACTGCAGGATGCACAAACACACTGAAGTTTCAGGAACTCCTACAGTCCCAACTATGTTAATCCCACAGGCATTTTTATGGCTTTTTTATTATAATAATGTGATGTAATTCTAAAATGTTATACAAATCACTGCCTACGCAAAAACCCACTTTCACATTTCCTGAGTGGACATTCATTCAAAAGCCTAAAAATTGTTTAGTGCCTGGCAGATTCATGGTTGGAAATGGTCTGATAAATCCTTTCTTTCATTCCATAAAGAATTTTTAGAGGGTTCAGTGAGCATTAATACTAATATGATATCTATTTTTCCCTAAATTAATTATGCTTATTTTCAGGGATTATTTTTACCTGTGGGTATTAACTTTATTGATGTCACTAATTTGTGTTATAAATATGATAGTAAATACAAACTAAGGGATGAATGATTCTGCTGTGCCCTAATTTCATACACTAAATTCTTACTAATAAAATGAATAGGAACTCTATTTCTGAGGAAGATGTTCAAATAAAACATGGATGGAGTTAACAAAAGTAAATGTAATGTTCTTTTAATAACATTTTATTAACTATATTTACTGAAGACTCATATTCATGCATAAAATATAGATTATCATTAAACGACTGCTTTGTCAGAATAATCAATATATTTCACAGTGTAATGAATCACCTACTGGGTAATCCCAAGTTTTGGTCAATACAAACAGTTGAAAGAGAATGCTTAGTAGAAGATGGTAGTCTTGGTAGAGGTTTTTCAATGCATGGCATAATTGAAGGAGGAGATAAGAAAAGCTGTTTTCTTTTTTTCCCTTATTTTAAATTGAATAAAAAATAAAAGCATACAAATATGAGAATATACATTTAGGAATGTAATGCAGAAACAAATAGAATTATTAGAACATTGAACAAATCTAAAGAAACAATGACACTGAGCAACAGTTGTCTAAAACCTTAATAGTTACAACATTCAAAAGAACAATGTATTGGATTTTAGGAAAAATTTTCAATCATAGAAAGTGGGTAAGATTTAAAAAAAAAGAACAATTATTTTTATGGGAATATATTACATAGTGTTTGGTAAAATTGAGGACTGTGTTAGTTCTTACAAGAAAATGTAATAAAGACTTACAGAGACTTTAACCATGTAAACTTCTTCCTGGAGACCCATTCTATTTAAAGTAGAGTATCTGGTAATAGATGCAAGGATTAGAACTTGTAAAGAGTGTGCCTGAAGAACTATGGATGGATGTCTATAATATCCTACAGGAGGCAGTGAACAAAACCATCCCAAAGAACAAGAAAAGCAAGAAGGCAAAGTGGTTATCTGAGGAGACCTTAAAAATTGCTAAAAAAAGAAGAGAGGTGAAAATCAAGGGAGAAAGGGAAAGGTATATCCAACTAAAGGCAGATTTCCAAAGAACAGCATGGAGAGACAAGAAGGCCTTCTTCAAGGAACAGTGTATAAACTAAAAGAAAACAGCAGAAAGGGAAAGACTAGAAATCTTTTCAGGAAAACTGGAGTTATCAAGGGAATGTTTTGCCCAAAGATGGGCACAATAAAGGACAGAAATTGTAGAAACCTAGTAGGCCTGAAGAGATAAAGAAGAGATAGAAAGAATGCATGGAAGAACAGTACAAAAAAGATTTTAATGAACCAAATTACTACAATGGTGGGGTCAGCCACCCAGAATCAGACATCCTGGAGAGCAAAGTCAAGTAAACCTTAGGTAGAACTGCTGTTAATAAAGCTAGTGGATGGAATTAAATTCGAGTAGAGCTATTCAAAACCCTAAAGGATGATGCCATCAAGGTTTTGCATTCAATATGCCAGCAAATCTGGAAGACCCAACAGTGGCCACAGGACTGGAAAAGGTCAATCCTCATCCCAGTTCCCAAGAAGAGTAGTACTAAAGAATGTGCTATCCACTGGATAATTGCACTCATCTTCCATGCTAGTAAGGGTCATGCTTAAATTCTTACATGCTGGGCTTCAGTATTATGTGAACCAAGGAGTTCCAGATGTCCAAGTTGGGTTTAGAAAATAAAGAGGAACCAGAGATCAAATTGCCAACATTTGCTGGATCACAGACAAAGCTAGAGAATTCCAGAAAAGCATCTACCTCTGTTTCATCCANCTGGGCTTCAGTATTATGTGAACCAAGGAGTTCCAGATGTCCAAGTTGGGTTTAGAAAATAAAGAGGAACCAGAGATCAAATTGCCAACATTTGCTGGATCACAGACAAAGCTAGAGAATTCCAGAAAAGCATCTACCTCTGTTTCATCAACTACACCAAAGCCTTTGACTGTGTGGATCATAGTAAATTGTGGAAAGCTCTTAAAGAGATAGGAATACCAGGTCATCTTACCTGTCTCCTGAGAAACATGTATGCAAGTCAAGAAGCAATAGTTAGAACCCAACTGATTGGTTCAAGATTGAGAAAGGAGTGTGACAGAGTTGTCTGCTGTCACCTTGTTTGTTTAATCTATACGCTGAGCACATCATGAGAAATGCTGAGCTTACTGCATAGCAAATAGAGGGAGAAAAGGTGGAAGTAGCAACATATTTCCTCCTCTTGGGCTCTTAAATCACTGCAGATGGTGACTTTAGCCGTGAAATCAGAAGACGTTTGCTTCTTGGCAGGAAAGCTATGACAAACCTAGACAGTGTGTTGAAAACAGAGACATTACTTTGCCAACAAAGGTCCATACAGTCAAGGCTATGGTCTTCCTAATGGTCACATAGAATTGTGAGGGTTGGACCGTAAAGAAGGCAGAGCACTGATAATTTATGCTTCAAACGTGGAGCTGGAGAAGACTCCTGAGAGTCTATTGGACAGCACAGATCAAACCAGTCAATCTTAAGGGAAATCAACCCTGAATAGTCATTGGAAAGACTGATACTGAAGTGGAAACTCCAGTATTTTGGCCATCAGATGCGAACAACAGATTTCACTGGAAAAGTCCCTGATGCTGGGAAAGATTGAGGACAAAGGGAAAAGAGGGCATAAGAGGATGAGATGGCTGGATGGCATCACTGAAGCAATGGACATGAACTTGGGCAAACTTCAGTAGATGGCAAGGGACAGGGAAGCCTGGCCTGCTGCTGTCCATTGGATTGCAAAAACTTGGGAATGACTGGGCGACGGAACAACAACAACAATAATCTGGTAGCTATTTGTCTTGCCTTGTTGTGATTTTCATGGTTCAAAAAGCAGAAAAAGAACTTTTAGAAATGTTTATTGTGGACATAATTCTATTCAAAAAAGAATAAATACATGAAGCTATAATATAAATATTAATATTGAAAAATATAACCTCACAGTTTCTATAAATGAGGAGTGCAATGGCAGAATTCATGCATGGATTTTTATCTTAGTAAAGCAGATATCAAACAGAGCAGATCAGTTTGGGTTTGAATGATGCACTTGAGGTAGCTAGGATTTGCGTCCAGTTTTATAGATGAGGAGAGTGAGGCTTAGACAGAAATTGATTTGCTCATGAAGAGAAAATTAGTGAGTGGTGTGAATGAGAATTTAAGTTATTGTTCAGTTGCTAAGTCAGGTCCAATTCTCTGAACCCTATGCACTGCAAATTCAGGCTTCTCTGTCCTTCACTATCTTCTGGAGTTTGCTCAGATTCATGTCCATCGAATCAGTGATATCTAACCATCTCATCCTCTACCACCCTCTTCTCCTTTCACCCTCAATCTTTCCCCGCATCAGTCTTTTCCAGTGAGTCTGTTCTTTGCATCAGATGGCCAAAGTTTTAGAGCTTCAGCTTCAGCATCAGTCCTTCCAATGAATATTTAGGGTTGATTTCCTTTAGGATTGACTGGTTTGATCTCCTTTCTCTCCAAGGGACTCTCAGGAATCTTTTCCAGCACCACACCTTGAAGGCATCAATTTGTCAGTGCTCAGCCTTCTTTATGGTCCAACTCTCACATCTATACATGACTACAGGAAAAATCAAGGCTTTAACTATATGGACCTTTGTCGGCAAAGTCATGTGTTTGCTTTTTAATATGCCATCTACTTTTCCTTCCAAAGAGCAAGCATCTTTTAATTTCATGGCTGCAGTCATTGTCCACAATGATTTTTGGAGCCCCCCAAAATAAAATCTGTCTCTGCTTCCATTTGTCCCCCATCTATTTGTCATGAAACAATGGGACTGGATGCCATAATCTTCATTTTTTGAATGTTGAGTTTTAAGCCAGCTCTTCCACTCTCTTTCACTTTCATCAAGAGGCTCTTTAGTCCTTCTTCAATTTCTGCCATTAAAGTGGTATCATCTGTATATCTGAGGTTGTTAATATTTCTCCCGGCAATCTTCATTCTAGTCTGAGACTTATCCAGGCTGACATTTGGCATGATGTACTCTGCATAAAATTAAATAAGCAAGGTGACAATATACAGCCTTGACACTCCTTTAGCAATGTTGATAGAGTCCATTGTTTCATGTTATTGTTTNAATAACAGATCCAGGACTTGTTTCAGATTCAGCTGTCCATAAAGCCTGTGGTCTCCAACGCGAAGCCCACTGTGAGGAAAGTGACCATGTAGGTTCGTGAGCTCTAAGCGCCTAAGTCTGCACATGTGAGGCAGTGATATCGTCGTGTTCCCTACTCTTCAGGGCCTTGTCACTGCCATCACCAGCTCCTCCAAAAAACGCTGGTGGGTAAAACGAAAAGAGAACAGATTGTAGCCAGAGGAGGAGGAGGATTCGAAACCCGACCTCACCATTTACTCGGAACACCAGCGTAATCTCTCTGCTTTTTTTTTTTTTATCCCCTCAAGTTTCCACATCTGTGAGGCTGGGAGAGCAATAGCATCCATCTTCAGGAGTTTAAGAGTCAACGTGAACTTCCCAGGCTTGGGAAGCGCTTTAAGCGAACGTCCATCCTCTCCGAGCCCCGCCCTCCCCAAGCCCCGCCCTCTCCCAAGCCCCGCCCTTTTCTTCCCACGCGCATGCGCCGCACAGGGGCGCCTTCTACGACGCGGCGGCAGGGGAGCGCTTGGCGGCCAGAGTGAAAAGAGCGCGTCGCGGGGAGCGGCGGCGGCGGCTGCAGGGCCGAGAGGACGCGCGGGCGGTGGCGTCGCCATGTCGCACGGTCACAGCCATGGCGGGGGCGGCTGCCGCTGCGCCGCAGAACGGGAGGAGCCGCCCGAACAGCGCGGCCTGGCCTACGGCCTGTACCTACGCATCGACCTGGAGCGGCTGCAGTGCCTCAACGAGAGCCGCGAGGGCAGCGGCCGCGGCGTCTTCAAGCCATGGGAGGAGCGGACGGACCGCTCCAAGGTGGGCTTTCGGGGCCCTGGGCGGGCGGCCGAGGCGTGGCAGGGACCTGCGCGGGGCCTCAGGCCACCCGGCTGCTCTGTCAGCCTAGTTCCTGAAGTTAAAAATAACCGCAGCCCGATTGCCAGGCGCTTTCCCGTGCCCGTCTCCTTCCAGCCTTTTGAGAGGCGAACAGGGTTGAATCTCCCCATCTTGCAGGTCGGGGAACTGAGGCCCAGAGACAGGAGGGGGCGCTTTGCTTTCACCCGGCCAGCGTGCAGTTCCAGGGATTAGGAAGGTTAGTGAGGGAGCATGTCCACGAGGGCGTGTTCCCTGCAGTTTGACCACTGGCCCCGATGGCTGCCTGATCAACTTAACCACCTGATGAAGACCAAAGACCAGTCTTTGGAAGATGAAGCACGTGATCCTATCTAGAGCATTTACCGTTGTGGGGTTGCAGAGCCATTTGAAAGCTGTGGACCGCAGAGGTACAGATCTCTGCACACAATTTCAGGAGACTAGTCGGCCCTGGAATTTAGTATGTGCTGGAGAACCGAGGGAGGTTGACTATTTGCATTGCACGCCAGATGTAAAACAGGGTGGAAAATGCCTGAAATTGTGGGCGCTCAGCAAATATTTGTTGCTTTCTCCTCCCTCTCCCCATCCAGTTTGTTGAAAGTGATGCAGATGAAGAGCTTCTGTTTAATATTCCGTAAGTAGCTCCTTGGTGCTTGCCTCAGGCTAAATAGGCTGAACCCAGTTGCCTTATCAGGATTCATTCAGTGGTTATATCGAGAGCACACATCTGTTTCTGGAAATGGGCTAAGTTACTGAGGTGGGTGTGTGAATAGGAAAAGATCAAAACTTTTCCTGGTGCAAAAAAAGGTATATTTGTTAAAACATAACTGAGAGGTCAAGGTAACGGCAGAATGCCAGAGGCAGACAGGATCTTAGAAATTATTTAGTACAAGTCTGACACGTGAGTAAACTGAAGCCCAGAAAGGGGAAGGGTCTTGCCCCCAGGGTCACACAGCTCAGCAGAGACTCTAACCCAGGTTGACACCCCTCTTTTTTTGCATTCTGGCAGATTTACAGGCAATGTCAAGCTAAAAGGCATCATTATAATGGGAGAAGATGATGACTCACACCCCTCTGAGATGAGACTGTAAGTGGCAAGGGTCTTGGCCCTCAAGAAGCTTCTGTCCCTTTTTCTCTGGTCACTGATAGCACTTTATTCCAGATTGGCAAAATTGTTTCTTTTTACTAGGTTCAATATCCCTTCTCTTCTTAAAAAAATGTTGTATATTTGTTCTTCGTCAGAATACACTAGTCTCTTCCTGAATTAACGACATTTTTAGATTAGGTATCTTTTGGACCAGCAGCTTGTCTCTCTTCAAAGTACTTGTTGCGGCACCATTCATTCAGAGAGCATCGTCTAAATGCCAACTGTTGATGACTTTGTAATTTTCTTAATAACCCAGCTGCAGATCTCCAATTATCTTTAAGGACTCTACTCTTGGGGTTAGCTTCAACATTTTCCCTTACTGTTTTAGACAATTACAATCTTTCTGTGTGTTTTGTTAAGATGGAATAACTCCAACTGAGTTTGCATGGCCTTTAGTTAGCAGAGTTCAATATATCTCTTGTAGCAGCTTCCCGCATGGCATAGTGGTAAAGAATCTGCCTGCCCGTGCAGCAGACGCATTGGTTTAATCTCTGGGTTGGGAGGATCCCCCTAGAGTAGCAAATGGCAACCCACTCCAGTATTCTTGACTGGAAAATTCCATGGATAGAGGAGCCTGGTGGGATACAGTCCATGGCGTCACAAAGAGTTGGACAGGCCTGAGCAAATGAGGTATACACACATGTATACCCTGTTAAATTGGTTGATACCATAGCTAGTACTCCCTTTCTGACAAGCTGCCTTATTTCAGTGCAGCCTTTCTAGAAGAAATGGGACACCACTTGTGCTGGAGAAACAGAAATCAGAAGAACTTTACATAAGAAGTTCTTCTGAAAAATCGATCAAGTGAACGATTTAAGAAATGGACCTTATTTCTGAATGTTAGAAACATGAATTGGAAAGCAGACACACATATTTAATGATTTTAAGGAAATGAAGTAGGTTTGAGTTGATGCTTTTTGAGACTCATTTACTTGGGAGATGGATTGGCTGGATAAGACTAGACATCCGTGCTGCATTCTGGTTAAGAGTGGGCTCTGGAATAACTGGCGTTCAGATTCTGGCTGTGCCACTTGCTAGCTGCATGACTTTGGGCAGTATACTTTTTTCTATATCTTGATTTTTTCATTGTAAAATGGTAATAATAGTCAGAACCTCTTTTAAGATTGTGGAGAGAAATGAGCTGTAACATATGAAGAGTTTAGAAGAAATCTGGAAGGTAGTATGTGCCTAGTTTTGTTTCTGGTATGTGTGGGTATTTTGGGGGCTCCATTGCACAGCTTGTGGGATCTTAGTTCCCAGATCAGGGATTGAACCCAGGCCTTCTGCAGTGAAAGTGCAGAATCCTAACCACTGGACCACCAGGGAATTCCCTAGTATGTCCCCAGTTTTGCACCCCAGGTGCAAATACGTATATAGCCCTCCATTCTAAGCATTTTGTACTTTATTAAATCTAAGATATCATTGATGATAAAATGCAGCATTATTTTGTGAACCAATGATAAAGAAATACGTAGCATCTGTTCAACTATGACATGTCATTGACACATCTAGAAAAGCTAAATTCAGACTTAAATCAGTGAAATTTGAACACAGACTAGTTGTTAGATGATATTAAAGAATTATTGCTAATTGTTAAACTGTTAATTATAAAATAGTAATCACTGCAGATGGTGATTGCAGCCATGAAATTGAAAGACGCTTACTCCTTGAAAGGAGATCAG
This sequence comes from Neotragus pygmaeus, assembly GCA_006410875.1. Lineage (NCBI taxonomy): Eukaryota > Metazoa > Chordata > Mammalia > Artiodactyla > Bovidae > Neotragus > Neotragus pygmaeus. The sequence goes on from SJYV01030222.1 coordinate 14,113, forward strand.
CCCTGGGATTTCTTTGGAAGAAATGATGCTAAAGCTGAAACTCCAGTATTTTGGCCACCTCATGCAAAGAGTTGACTCATTGGAAAAGACCCTGATGCTGGGAGGGATTGGGGGCAGGAGGAGAAGGGGACTGCAGAGGATGAGATGGCTGGATGGCATCACTGACTTGATGGACGTGAGTTTGAGTGAACTCTGGGAGTTGGTGATGGACAGGGAGGCCTGGTGTGCTGCAGTTCATGGGGTCTCAAAGAGTCGGACACGACTGAGCAACTGAACTGAACTGATCATAGGTTTTTTTAAGAAGTCCTTACTCTATAAAGATATATTCAAAAATATTTATGAGTGAAATGATATGTTTGGGATTGCTTTAAAATATCAAGCATAGGGATTTTCTTGGTGGTCCAGTGGTTAAGAATCGGTACTTCCACTGCATGGGCCATGGGTTTGATCCCTGGTCAGGGACCTAAGATTCCCACATGCCACTTAGTGAAGCCAAAATAAATAAGTTGGAAGAAACAACAGTAACAAAAAAGCCCCACCAAAAAACAATCATTTGACAGTTTACCCCCCCGCAAAAAAGGATCAAGCATACACAAAATGGGAGTGACAGGCAAAACTGGCATAATGTTGGTTATTGAAACTTAGTAATATGGAGGTTCATTATATTTCTCTTTATTTTTGTCTGTGTTTGAAATTTTCAGTAGTAGAAATTTTTAACAAGTGTGAGTCTTAAAATTGGTTCAGTTTACCATCCGCATCAGCTGTATGGGATATGCACTGTCACTAATCCCATTTTACAGATGAGGAACTAAGAGAGAGGTCAAATCACTTGCCCAAAATTACACAGCCAGTCAGTGACTCAGGCTTTAAACTTAGGAAGTCTGGCTTCAGAGCACTGCCTCCCATAATGCTGCTCATAAATGCTTACTGTTGGTAGTAGTACTATGCTGTGCATCATTCTTAGAAACACTTTGAAGCAAACATTTGCTTTCTTATATTACATGCGTTTTGCTCTAGCTGATACCTAGACCCATCCCATGTGGATGTGTTAATAAAACACTCTAGAGACTGAGGTGTATGGCTCAGTCTTCTAGACTTTGTGAGTTATAGAGGAGACTAAAGAACCAGTCTTTGAAAAAAAATTTTTTTCCCTCATTAGCAGTTTTACTTGACTTTCCAAAGCCCGTTGTGAGTTGATGGCCTTTTATACCCTTTTCAGAATGGAAACCCCCTGGTTGTATTTTTTTAAGACTGAACTGAACTGAACTGAAGGTGACTCGGTATATAGGGTAATTTTGGACAGAGAGAAAAGATTAAATGTTGGGTTACCTGATCTTATCTCTTAACTGTATTTAGTATGTTTCTGCCAAAGTATTTTTTTCTCCATGAGTAAGCTGTTTTGTTTAACGGCCTCAGCTTGGTCCGAATGTGCTGAGTTGCTTATTTTCTCCGTGCGTTTGCTGCCTGTGACCAGTTTGAGCTGTCTCTTTGTGTTCTGCTTCTCATGTGATCTTAACCCACTCAAAGATGTTATTGGCTTGTGTTGCAGTTCTCAGCTCTTTTCTTGCTGGGTTAAAGATATTTATGTATAAATGCCAGTAAAATGTCATTTCTAAAATTTTATCTCCTTTTGATAGAACTGAGGGGAGTCAGTAGGGAGTTTTGAGAACCTGAAAAATGTGATAATGTACATTTCTCAATTTTTCTCCCCTTTCCTTTCTCAGGTACAAGAACATTCCACAGATGTCCTTTGATGATACAGACAGGGAGCCAGATCAGACCTTTAGTCTGAACCGGGATCTTACAGGGGAATTAGAGTATGCTACAAAGTAAGCACTGGGCCTCTTTTCCACTCTCTGGCTTCTCCTGAGAATAGCAGGCACTCCCTTGTTTGCAGGGAGCATCTGTGCGTTAGCGCTTACTAGGCTTGCAATTTGGTTTTGGCTGGTCTTCTGCTGTCTTAGCATCAGAAACAAGTTAAAACAGTGGAGAATCCCTGTCCTAGGCTTGATCAAATTTTGGCAGAGTTTCAGTGCAAGCCATAGACTTGTTAACCTGGAATCAATAGACAGATCTGAATGAGCTCCTAGTGTGGTCTTAGGAAAAATGTTTTCAGAATTGCTCTTTGCATAGTGGGCTTACAGCAGCCAAGTTACATGTGACCACATATCTCTTCACTGATTTCTCTCTTTTTTGAGCTTGCTTTCAAATCCCTGTGTAGCCGCACAGTGGGGGCAGTATTGATTATTTTTCGTCCCTATTGCCTTGGACAAGATCTGGCCAATTTCAGTAAATGTTCACTGTATTAATTGCTTGTCCAGAGGAGGAGAAGAATGAGACGTAAGACCCCAAGATTATTCTCTGACATTTGCCTGGATTCTACCACAAAATGGAGCTGGAATTGACATTTTTAACACGGTGGTGAGCAGGCTCACTGACCTCTAATTGTTGTCTTCTCTCTCTACCCCTGCATCCTCTAGAATTTCTCGTTTTTCAAATGTCTATCATCTCTCAATTCATATTTCAAAAAACTTCGGAGCCGATACCACGAAGGTCTTTTATATTGGCCTGAGAGGAGAATGGACTGAGGTAAGATGGGGCTGGAAAAGTTCTTGCCCTTCCATGATGCCCACATGTGTGTTTGTAGCTATAGGCTGTGTTTGTAGGAGCTTGAAGGAAAGGAAAAAGAGCGAGCAAGTGAGACATTGATTACTTTGAGTCTCTATAATATTTCATGGTTTCATCACTGTAAACATTCTCATTTGACAGGCTATAGGAATTTTAAGGGGGTTGAAATAATATAGTTGATATCAATTTGGTTTTTCACCTTAAAATTCTTTCCTTGATTAACATTGTTAATAACTTTTCTTGTTCTAGGCACCAGAGATAGGGTGGTAAACAAGATAGACAAGTTCTTCTCATGGTGCCTCCATTATAGCGGAGAAATGAATCTTCTAAGTTGCAGGGTGAATCATTGATTTGATCTTATCCAAGCTTCTCATGGGCTTCCCAGGTGGCTCAGTGGTAAAGAATCACCTGCCAGTGTAGGAGCTTCAGGAGATGTGAGTTCAATCCTTGAGTCAGGAAGATCCCCTGGAGGAGGAAATGGCAACCCACTCCAGTATTCTGCCTGGGAAATCCCACGGACAGACGAGCCTGGTGGGATGGTGCAGTCAGTAGGGTCTCAAAGAGTCAGATGCAACTGAGCCTACAGTGCAGGCTTCTCAGGATAAAAAGCATCCGAATGGGGATGAAATTAGAGGATGATGTCTAGAAATGAACCTGAATAAGGACTACTCCAGTGTGTGGTCTGGGAAGTGGCCAGCTGACCCAGCCTCTTAATTTTCTTGCAGCTTCGCCGACATGAGGTGACCATCTGCAATTATGAAGCATCAGCCAACCCAGCTGACCACAAGGTCCATCAGGTTACCCCACAGACACACTTTATTTCCTAAGGGCTGGCCAAGACTCCCACAGAGGTGTTGTGTTGGTGAAGAAGTATGACATCCTGTTGGGAAGGACAAAGAGAGATGGGGCTCCAAAGAGAGTTGGCTGCCGCAGCCTCTACCAAGCTTTGTCTTTGGGGCTTGCTGCAGAAACCTGGCCTATGGAAGACTCCGCACCCCCAGGAAGGGTTGTGTGGGTGCCAAGGAACAATCATGGGTTCTCTAGGGCCCTACAGAAATTGGGTCTTGGGCCGATCAGTACCTGGCAGCTGTGGATAATGCCTGCCTTCCCAGTTTATGTGGCCATGGGATCCTAAGTGTCTTGTTGCTTTGTGGCAGGATTATTGTGTGACTTGTTTTTAAAATGGAAACTATTCCTGGGCACAGTAAACTTCTGAAGCCTCAGCATTGTGTTTGTATTAACCATCAGGAGGGTCTCCAGCTAGAAATACTTGTCCCTGCTTGCTCCTTCTCCCTGTCATCTTTAAACATTCTTGTCAAGTTGCCCAGCTTGGAGTTGTCTGTCATGCACCAGTGTCCCATGTTATAGCTTGAAGAGCAGAAATCTCCTGATGTTGCTTAATAGCTTGGGAGGGTCTTTTTTTTCCTGTTGCCCAGGTAAGCAGTCTGAGGAGAGCATTGTTTCTGTGTGGGTATCCTGGTCAGGGTTAAGATTGGGACTTTGATATGCTTCTCTTTGGGACATCCTTAATGTTTATCAGCTTTTAACTAGTGTTGTAAGCCCAGTGGCAGAATTGAGATCTCAGTTCTCTGTTCATGGCTTTTTATTCACTGTGATTAATAAGCTTCCTAATAAATCCTAGAAACCTTTGTTGAGAACTGTATGAACTGTATTTTGAAATCTCTTTGTTATTTTGGACTAGGTAGTTCATAAGTACAACTATATCAACACTAGATTAGTGTCCAGGAAAGGGTCAGACCACATTCTGTATAGACCACACTCCTACACCCACTAACCCACATTTTGTAAAGAAGCTGAGGTTAAAACCCTTACATTTCATTTCTCATGTAAGGAAGTAACTTGTGGGGTGGTTTATAAAAATAAGGGAGCACAGATTCTCGAGTTCATCAGAAGAAATGATGGTGAGGAAATTAAGTGAGCTGCAGATACAGTCTCAAGGTGGACCCAAGACTGGACTTAAGTTTTGAAAGCCAGTAGTACGTCAAGGCTGTATATTGTCACCCTGCTTATTTAACTTACATGCAGAGTACATCATGAGAAATGCTGGGCTGGAAGAAGCACAAGCTGGAATCAAGATTGCTGAGAGAAATATCAATAATAAGATATGCAGGTGACACCACCCTTATGGCAGAAAGTGAAGAGGAACTCAAAAGCCTCTTGATGAAAGTGAAAGAGGAGAGTGAAAAAGTTGGCTTAAAGCTCAACATTCAGAAAATGAAGATAATGGCATTCGGTCCCATCACTTCATGGGAAATAGATGGGGAAACAGTGGAAACAGTGTCAGACTTTATTTTGGGGGGCTCCAAAATCACTGCAGATGGTGATTGCAGCCATGAAATTAAAAGACGCTTACTCCTTGGAAGAAAAGTTATGACCAACCTAGATAG
>SJYV01030222.1:20979-50979 GCA_006410875.1 Neotragus pygmaeus
TGACTCACTGGAAAAGACTCTGATGCTGGGAGGGATTGGGGGCAGGAGGAGAAGGGGATGACAGAGGATGAGATGGCTGGATGGCATCACTGACTCGATGGACGTGAGTTTGAGTGAACTCCTGGAGTTGGTGATGGAGAGGGAGGCGTGGCATGCTGCAATTCACGGGGTCGCAGAGTCGGACACAACTGAGCAACTGAACTGATCTGAACACCAGTTGGACTTAAGTATTTTAAAAGAGATTTGAAATAGTATTTTCTCCCTTGCAGAAAATAGAAACACTTGATAATGGGAATTAGTGTTGAATTTGATCCTTTTGAGGGAATTCCTCTGAATTGGCCCACACAGTTGTTTCTGTTTCTCCAGACTGTCCTGGGGAAAGCCTGCCACCACCAAGCCTGTCAAGCCTCAGAATTTCTAAATATGCAGTCTGAAATCAACCAGAATGCAAACATTATTCTTGATGCACTAAGGATAGTACTCTACCACAGGCTCTCTATGTCACTTGGGTCATTTGGAGATAAAGAATGATTGTGTTTAATTTGGAGTAGGGGGAAAATAAAGGGCTAGCAGACTAGCCCTTCATTAATCCCACTGATTAAAGCGAGCATTAGTCATAGGTAGCTTCTGGGGCAAGACCTCTGAATTTGAGCTTCCCTTTGAAGAGTTTGCTCTAATTGCCACAGTGTCTCAAGTGACTGGGGTGCAAGAGGAATTGTTTTATTTTTCCACAAGCAGACCCAACCAGGAGTCTGGGAGAAGGGGCAGGTGTGCTGTTTTCATCCACTCATTCCCCTTCCAGTCCTCAGTCCTTGGTCTGCTGTGGACCTCTGGACCAAAAGTTTTCCTGTTCAGGGCCTCCTCAGACCTGAGCGCTCAAAGCCCCTCTTAACTTGGGGGAAAAAGTGCTTTGCTGAGCTTCCAGATACTGTTTTCTTTCAGTTCAAAGAAAAATCAGCATAGGTTACACTGGGCAAGTGAGTCCTGAGCTGCTGAGGGCTGTCTCATTTCCTATGTGCGGATGTCCACAGGCTCTGTCAGGGACGTGGTCCTTCAACTCAGCTTGCCTCCCCTTCCAGCCTTTATGGGGTCCCTGAGTCCTGCTCCATTTTACCGGTGCAACAGGAGCAAAGAGTGACTTCAGTGGTCCCTGACTGAAACCCTTTTTGTTAACAACTGGAGCCTACCGACGGTAGTATTTTGTGCACTGTCTGCATGCCATAGCTTGCCGAGGGTAGAGCTAAGATAACACTTCAGATTCCTGACCAGTTGCCCTGGACACTGCTGATGCCAGTGTTCTTTCTTTTCCCAGGGTCCTTTTTAGAGTTATTAAGTCCTCACACTGTGATTTTACACTGTATAAAGCATTTTCACACGACCTCATTTGAGCCTTCACAGCAAAGCTGTGAAGCAAGCAGGGTGGTTATTACCGCCGTTTTATAGCTCAGGAAGCAGCTGCAGAGGCAGCATTAGAGTAATCCTGAGATTGCTGTTTACTTCCCTCCCCTGAGCCTGTTTCCTTATCTTTAAAAGTAAAACCGGAAGACCAGACAGTCTCAAAGGGTCTTGTCAGCTGGAGTTTGTGGCTCCATGATGCTGGAATAGGACCAGTGGTGGGTACCTCAAGACCATAATGGACGGGAAGGTGGGAAACGACGCTTGAGAATGCCTCTAGCCTCAGGAAGAATGCCTCTCCTTCAGGAGACTGACGCATGGGTGGTGGTAGCAAGTGGGAAACACGGGTGCGTCGTCTAGACCCTGAGGAAACTCCGTGGCCTAATCCCGGGAAGTCGTCCCACCGTACCCAACATGGCAGCCCTCATCCGAAGAAACCCTGACGCCCACTTCCGGGATTCGTAGCGCTGGCCAGGCTACTTCCGGCAGCGCGATGGCTGGGTTCCCGGGACTCGAACGGAAGTTCCGGCGGGGGCGGCCGAGGGGGGAAGAGTGTGTGTCTGTGCCGGAGAAAGAGGAGAAAATCGCCCGAGAGGTCTTGAAACCCCCCAGGGAGTGGAGGTACCCTGGTCCGGGGCCAGCAGGCGGGGGAAGGGCACTGGGGTGGCCTCGGCTTCGCCACGAGGTTCCTGGAGAGANAACAACAAAAACTCCTAGCAACATTCAGGCATACAATACATATCTTTAACTATAGTCACTGTCCTGTATATTACATCCCCAGAACTTATTTCTCTTCTAACTGGAATTCTATACCCTTTGAATGACATCCTCTCATTTTTTCCTACCCATTAGCCCCCTGGAAATCACCAATCTAATCTCTGCTTCTAGATGTTCAACTTTTATAGATTCCACATTTAAGAAAGATAATACAGTATTTGTCTTTCTCTGTCTAACTTTTTTCATTTAGCATAATGTCTTCAAAGTTTATGCATGTTGTCCAAAAAGGCACAATTTCCTTATTTTCTGGATAAATAAAATATGTAAATATATATTATACATATTTATATAATTTGGTAGTTATATATGTGTGTGTGTATATATATACATATATATATATATATATATGTATATATATATATTTATTCATTGGAAGGACTAATGTTGAAGCTGAAGCTCCAATATTTTGGCCACTTGATGCAAAGAGCCAACTCATTGGAAAAGACCCTGATGGGAAAGATTGAGGGCAGAAGAAAAAGGGACTGACAGAGCATGGGATGGTTGAATGGCTTCATTGATTCAATGGACATGAGTTTGAGCAAACTGCAGAAGACGTGAAGGACAAGGAAGCCTGGCATGCCACAGTTCATGGGATGGTAAAGAGTTGGACATGACTTAGAAAGTAAACAACAACAATACATACACACACACACATGCACATATATATATATGTATGTATGTATGTATTTTGTTCTCCCTGTTGACTACACAGATTAATATTCNGGGGGGGTGCTGTCCAGGGTCAAAAGTGGAACGCCCCTGTGTGGGCAGAAGCGGGTCCGGGGTCAGGATACAAAATGTCACTGTGAGGCGGGCGACCCTCGGTCAGAACAGAAGTTCCCATTTTGGGGAGTGGGAGACCCTGAATGAGGGTGCAAGTTTCTCCTGTGGGAGAAAGACCCCAGGTCGCGGAGGCTGGGGAGAGGGGGAAGGCACCACTCTGAGAGGAACGACCTAGGGTGAGAGGTGAACGTTGCCCAGTGGGGGAAGGAAGGGGATACCAGCTTGGGGCAAAAGATGAATTCCTGTGTGGGAAGAGGGACGCCGGGGTCAGAGGTGAGGAGGGGTCCTCCTGTGAAGAGGGGCACTCGGAGGTCCGAGGGGGAAGGCGGCAGCCCAGTGGTAGGGTGGGGTGGCTGGACACAGGCAGGAAGGGTAGGCACTTAGGCTCCGGTAGCAGAAGCTTCCGGGGAGTTTGGAGGATGCTAAGGATGGGGAGGAGCCCGCCAGCTTGACATTCTTTTGTGTGTTTGGGAATCCCGGAGCGTGGTCGAGCTGGATGGGGGGAACCTGTTTGGGAGTGGTGGGCAGCAGCAGGTAGCCTCTTTCAGGAGGGGCGTGGAGGGCGTCATTTCGCGGATCGGTGGTGGATCAGAGTTCCTCTGCCTCCTGGGGCACACGGGCAGTCCCAGGGGCTCAGAATGGTTGAGGAGGACTGGATGGGAGGGGAGTTGGACAAAATTGTGTGGGGGGTTGAGGGTAGGGGCCGGAAGCCTATTTCCCTGACATTTTCCTCCCCTTCATCTCCCAGTAGGGCTGGGAGAAGGGGATCCAGGGCTCTAGAGAAGGAAGGTGACTGTGAGTAGGGAGAGCAGGCAGTCACCTGCTGAGGCTGTCGGGTGGGGAGAAGGCTGCAGGGAGCCCCTGGCTACCCTCCCACCAATGCTCCTGAGCCCAGCCTCTGCCCACCTCCAGCCCGAGCTCAGGCTGTGTGGGGGGCCAGACCTAGGGCTGCCGGAGCGGCTGCCTCTGCTGTTCTGCCCTGGAGCCAAGGCACACTTCCTCCCTGCTCGGCCCCAGGACTCTTTTGCCTGCCTTTCCTTTGTGTCCAGGAGCTAGAATCTAGGGTGCTTGAGGGGCTCATGGCCCGGGTTTGCGTTTCTGCTCCTGGGTCAGGATGCTCTCCGCTGCCTGGCCTTGCCCTTGACCACTGCCCGGCATTTGCACAGGCCCCAGCCGTGGAGCCCTGCAGTGTATGTGTGGTAACACCATGTCTGTGCCCCTGCTCACCGACGCTGCCACTGTGTCTGGAGCTGAGCGGGAAACAGCTGCGGTAAGGATCCTCTCCTACCTCACGTAGCCCTCAGGCCCCTTGGGGAACTGGCTGGAGTGGGTGTGGGGAGAATGGAGGTGGTAGTGATGAGAGGGGAGCAGCCCTGCAGCCGGGAGGCAGAGGGCTGCTCCCTCAGCGTCCCCCCTCCCAGATCCTCAGGGGTGAGGGAGTGGTGATCAGAAGTTGGAGGGCAGAGGGAGAGCGATGGCAGGATGATGACTGCCCTCTTCCCCATCTTCGACTCTCTTCCAGGTTATTTTTTTGCATGGACTTGGAGACACAGGGTGAGTGAGCTGGGGAGGGGGTGTTTCTGGGGAGACCTGTGCCCCCCTCCTTCCTTTTCCACATTGGTGCCTTTTCTCCCTTCCCTCCTACAGGCACAGCTGGGCTGACGCCCTCTCCACCATCCGGCTCCCTCACGTCAAGTACATCTGTCCCCATGCGTGAGTGTCACCGCAGCATGGGAGGGGCTAAGGAAGTGGGGTGGTCCTGTGGTCCCAGGCCTCTTCTCTGCTGCCAGCTGCATGCTGGGACCTGGGGCCCAGAGCGGTCTGAAAGGCCCTTTTCAGCCTTCATTCCTGTGGAACCCTCCAGGAACAGGGTCCAGCCCCAGCCCCCAAGCCAGGGCCTCCTAGACCCGAGACTCCTAGGACCAGGACCCCCCTGCCCGCCTTCCCCAAGTACTCACCCACTGAGCTGGAACCCTGTCACACCGAGTGCTGGGCTTTGCTTCTCCATCGCTACTGTCAGTGCCCCAACCACAGCCTCTAGCCCCATGTGGCAGGTTGCCTGGCAACACCTTAAACACAGGCCCTGCCCGCTGGGAGGGTTCCCCAGGGGCTGCCCTGCCCCCTCCTAGGCTGTCTGCTATGGCTGCCTCATCCCTCCTGCACGTGACGGTCCTCCTTGCTGCCCCTCTGCAGGCCTCGGATCCCTGTGACACTCAACATGAAGATGGTGATGCCCTCCNTCCATTGAGTTGGTGATGCCATCCAACCATTTCATCCTCTGTTGTCCCCTTCTCCTCCTGCCTTCGATCTTACCCAGTGTCAAGGTCTTTTCCAATGAGTCAGTTCTTCACATCAGGTGGCCGAAGTATCAGAGTTTCAGCTTCAGCATCAGTCCTTCCAATGAATATTCAGGACTTATTCCCTTTAATAATAATATTCAAAAAATATTTTTTTGAATAATCAAAATATTTTAAGCAAAATCTGGCACCAAAAAGTTTAAAATTCGCAATGTCTTGTATCTGATGTCAAATCAAAAATTATTCAGCAAACAAGCAGTTGAATATGACCTATAAATATGAGAAAAATTTATCAGTATAAGTATAACCAGAAATGACACAGATGATAGAATTAGTAAACAAGGACAGACGTTGGTCTTAGCAAATTTTTTTTTTCTGGATATGTCTCTTCAGGCAAGGGAAATAAAAACAAAAGTAAACAAATGGGATGACATCAAACTAAGAGTTTTTGCATAGTGAAACAATCAATAAAGCAAAAAGACTGTCTACTGAATGGGAGAAGAATTAATATCCAAAATAATATCCAAAATATGCAAAGAACTCATACAACATAACATCAAAAAAATCAAATAACCCAACTAAAACCATGGGCCGAGGACATGAATAGATATTTTCCCAAAGAAAACATACAGATGGCCAACAGGCATGTGAAAAGATACTCAGTATCACTAATCATCAGGGATGTACACATCAAAACCATGATGTGATATCATCTCACAGCTCTCAGAATGGCTGTTATCAAAAAGACAGCAGGTAAGAAGTGTTGGAGAGGATGTGGAGAAAGGGAAACCCTTGTGCACTGTTGATGGGAATGTAAATTAAGGCAGATACCATGAAAAATAGCCATGGAGATTCCTAAAAATGAATTAAAAATAGAACTAACATTTGATCCAATAATTCCACTTCTGGATATTTATCTGAAAAAAACAAAAACATTCATTCAAAAAGATGTATGCACCCTTTTGTCCACTGTGGCATTATTTACAATAGCCAAGGTATGGGCACAACCTAAATGTGCATCCATAGATGAATGGATTAAAGAAGATGTAGAATATATGCACAATGGAATGCTACCCAGCCATAACAAAGAATAAATTCTTGCTATTTGCTGCAACATGGATGACCTAGAGAATATTATCCTAAGCGGACTATGTTAGGCAGAGAAAGACAAATACTCTGTCTTACAATTTGTATATGGAATTAAAAAATTAATAAACATAACAAGACACAGAGTCATTGATACTGAGAACAAACATGTGGTTGCCAGAGGGAAGTGGGTCAAGGGATGAGAGAAATAGGCAAGAGAGATTAAGAGGTATAGACTTTCAGCTACAAAATAAATGAGTCATGGGGATGGAATATACCAGGAGAGGAATAGAGTAAATAGTAACTTAATATCTTTGTAAGGTGACAGATGGTAACTACTACTCACTGTGATCATTTTGGAAAGTATAGAAATATCAAATCACTATGGCGTGCACCAGAACTAACATAGTTTTGTATATCAATTATGCTTACAAACAAACAAACAAACTTGTAGAAAAAGAAATCAGATTTGTGATTACCAGAAGTGAGGAGTGGTGGGAGGGTGTACTTAATGAAAGTGGTCAAAAGATATAAACTTACAGTTACAAGGTAAATAAATGCTAGGGATGTGATGTACTCATAGAATTAATACTGGTCTATGTTATGAAACATGAAAATTGTTAGGAGAGTAAATTCTGAATTTTCATTACGAAGAAAATATATTTTTTTCTTTTACCTTCATTTTGTGTCTCTATAAGATGATGGATATTCATTTAACTTACTGTAGTAAACATTTTATGGTGTATGTAAGTAAATCATTATGATATATACCTGAAACTTATGCAGTGCTGTATGTAAATCACAGCTCAATAAAAATGGAAGAAAAAACAGCTATTTTAAACATAGTTCATATATCAAGAAGGTAAAATGAGATAGGAACATTACGAAGGAAAAACAATACAGAAAATATCTGCACTAAATTTGCAGACACATGTGGTGCTTGCTCTATCCACATGCTGCATGACTGAGAAATAAACCTGGATTTATTTCAAGCTACTGAGATTTTGAATTATTCACTTTTTCATTGTAACTTAGCCATATCCTAAGTGATACAGAATGTAAGAGAGACCTAGGAACAACTCCAATAAAAGCATAGAGACTTGGGGGATTAAGGAGTATTAAGAAGGTCAATGTGATCAGAGTGTAGAAGCATGGAGCAGAGTGACATGGAAAAAAACGGTGAATGACAGTGAATGCCAAGTTAAAGCATCTCAGCAATTTTTCTTTTTGACAGTGGGAAACCATTCAAAATTTTAATAGGAGGAACAAAATTAAAATGATCCAGAGAGATGATATAGGGTGGGAGGTGGGAGGGGGGTTCAGGATCGGGAGCTCGTATACACCTGTGGCGGATTCATGTCAATGTATGGCAAAATCAATACCGTATTGTAAAGTAAAATAAAATAAAATAAAATAGAAGTTTTCTAGTGGTAGTGTTCGGAGAAGGCAATGGCACCCCACTCCAGTACTCTTACTTGGAAAATCCCATGGATGGAGGAGCCTGGAAGCCTGCAGTCCACGGGGTCGCTAAGAGTCGGACACGACTGAGTGACTTCACTTTCACTTTCATGCACTGGTGAAGGAAATGGCAACTCACTCCAGTGTTCTTGCCTGGAGAATCCCAGGGACGGGGGAGCCTGGTGGGCTGCCGTCTATGGCGTCGCACAGAGTCGGACACGACTGAAGTGACTTAGCAGCAGCAGCAGCAGTGGTAGTGTTCAGAATGGACCTAAGGGGAAAAGAATGGTGGAATATAGTTCTATAAAGTAGGTTGAAAGGTACGAATGGGTTGTGTGTTTGTTCGTTATCATTTCCAGGTCCACAGGCATTTGCATGGACGTATACCTTAATGCCCTATAGATTCTCTATTCATTATTTCCAGGTCCACAGGCATTTGCATGGGTGTATACCTTAATATCCTATAGATTCTCTATTCATGCATATTTGATAATGCATCATGTTGTCTATTTTTACATCTTCTGTGTGTATGTGATGATGATAAAGTTGAGCTTTAAAGCCAATTTCTCTCATGTCTCAGAACTGCAGCAAAATTTTATACTTCTCTTTGGTATTATCAGTTCAGTTCAGTTTATCAGTCGTGTCCGACTCTTTGTGACCCCATGGACTGCACCACATCAGGCTTCCCTGTCCATCACCAACTTCTGGAGCTTGCTCAAACTCATGTCCATCAGATTGGTGATGCCATCCAACGACCTCATCCTCTATACTCCCCTTCTCCTCTTGCCTTCAATCTTTCCCAGCATTAAGGTCTATTCCTCTTAAAAAAAAAAAACCAAATAAATCACTCCGAAGTATTGTTAATGGCTGAAAGTATCACTTGCTGCCAATTATAAAAGTCAAAAGATATGTGATACACATATTTCTCTATGTATGTACATATTACATATATATCTAGATAGATAGATGTACTATGTTCATTTATAGTTTCTTCTGAGAAACTATAGATACTCAGCTCTAGATAATTCCTCAGAGATTTGCTATTGTTCAGTAACTAAGTCATGCCCAACTCTGTGAACCGATGAACTACAGTACTCCAGGTTTGCTGTCCTTCATTGTCTCCTGGAGTTTGCTCAAATTCATATCTATTGAGTCAGTGATGCTGTCTAACCGTCTCAGCATCTGTCGACCCCTTCTCCTCCTGCCCTCAATCTTTTCCAGCATCAGGGTCTTTTCCAATGTGTTGGTTCTTTGTATCAGGTGGCCAAAGTATTGGAGCTTCAGCTTCAGCTCCAGCATCAGTCCTTCCAATGAATATTCAGGGATGATTTCCTTTATTTATTTATTTATTTATTTTTATTTGCTTTATTTTACTTTACAATACTCTATTGGCTTTGCCATACATCGACATGAATCCACCACAGGTGTACACGAGCTCCCAATCCTGAATCTCCCTCCCATCTCACATCCCACAACGTCTCTCTGGATCATCCCCATGCACCAGCTCCAAGCATCCTGCATTGAACATAGACCGGCACCTCATTTCTTACATGATAGTATACATGATTTCCTTTAGGAATGACTGGTTTGATTTCATTGCTGTCCAAGGGACTCTCAAGAGTTTTCTCCAGCAATGCATTTAAAATGATACTTCTAATTTCTCAGTATCTTAGTTGTTTCCTTCAAAGAGTCACTCAGGGTATCTAGTGTGTTGTATTACTGGAAACAGGAATCCACTATAAAGTTTTAAATTATTTAGTATATTCTTAGCCAAATACTACTTAATTCATATCTATAATGGCCCATTAAGTGAAGTCAGGAAGGATTAGGTGTAATCAAGTTAAAATAAAACTTAATGAAGACTATAAAACTGATTATATATCTGCAGCTTTACTTCAAGATGCCTTTTAAAAGCTCTATCAGTTGTACTCATCTGGTCAGTTAGTATATTGACCAATATTTCTCTACTGTTTCAAAAATCTACATTGAAGAAGGTATGATAAATAAATGTGATTTGGCTTTTAATTCAATGGTAGCAAACGTTATTTATATCTTTAATGCACTGTCTACAGAAAAGTGGTTGAAATTTTTAAGTCTCATCTTGTANTGAAAGAGCTCCACTGGAATTCCATCACCTCCACTAGCTTTGTTCGTAGTGATGCTTCCTAAGGCCCACCCACTTGACTTCGTATTCCAGTATGTCTCCCCAAGCAGAAGGAAGCCCTCTGCAGAGGATCCTCACCTCAGTCATCATCTTTCACTGACCAGACTGGGAACTGAGTCAGAGGATTCCACTCTAGGGTAGAGGGAAGGGGCTTCAGAGACTCCCTGCCAGGCTAGGAGTGGCCCTCCACTGGGATGAGTGCAGGACTGTGCTCTCAGAGGGTCTTAAGGAAGGAGCTGAGTGAACAAATGAAATCAGTGACCCACCAGGAAAGGGTGGTGAGAGTAACCTGCACACTCAGGGGCTGGCATGGAAGCCAAGCCTCCTGAACCCGCCCCTCCCCTGTAGAACCCACACAGACACAGACCTCAGCGACTTTAGCCGGGGAGATCTTCCCTTCGTAGGGACATCCAAGCACACAGGAGACGTACCTGTGGGAAAACAGGGAGGAATGGTGTCAGTGCGCCTGGGCTCTCTGGCCAACAGGGCTGGGGCAGGCTGGCTGTTTGACACATCGCCCTGGTTAGCCCCACCCAAACCTGAGGCTGGGCAGGAGGCCGAGGGCCAGGGGCAAAGGCTAATTCCATGCTGGCGAGCCAGACAATGGCAGTGCCGCTCAGCGCCAGGAGTGGGCAGTGCAGCGCCACGCAGGGAAGGGAAGAAGCCAACAGGCCTGTGGGTGAGGAGGCGGATGATGCCCGGGTCTCAGGAGAGGCAGCCAGAGACCAGCCATGGAGGAGGAGGAGCTAGAGAGGCTCTAAGAGCAGCCAGCTGACCGCATGGGGTAAAGAGAGCAGAACGTGGGCCCGGTGGGGCTACCCTCAGGAGAGGACCAAGGGTGCATGAAACCAAAGCAGGCACAAGAAAGCTGGGCCGGCTTGAGGCCCGAGGGGTCAGCAGCTCCGGCCGGGGGCACATACACTCATTTATCCAACTGAGGTTTACTGAGCTCCCACAGTGTGCCAGGCACTGGAGAAGTGCACTGAGCAAGGCCGAGCAAGTCCCCACCGCCACGGAGCTTAAGCTTTCAAGTTAGGGAGACAGATGATAAATCAGATCTAGCAGGGGAAGGAGGTAATATCAGAAAGTGATGTGCCGTGAAGGAGACAAGGAAGTGTGGCAGGAGCACCCAGAGGCGGCCGACCGCAGCTAGGATGGCCCAGGAAGACCTTGTGAGGATGCGACACTGGAGCTGAGATGGGGGAAGAGCCACGTTCCAGGCAAAGGACCAGTGCAGAGGCCCCAAGATGGAAGAGTTGCTTAGTCGCTCAGTTGTGTCTGACTCTTTGTGACCCCGTGGACTGTAGCCAGTCAGGTTCCTCTGTCCTTGGGATTCTCCAGGCAAGAATACTGGAGTGGGTGGTCATTTCCTTCTCCAGGAGATCTTCCTGACCCAGAAATTGAACCTGCAGCTCCTACACTGGCAGGCAGATTCTCTACCACTGAGCCACCAGGGAAGTCCAATTTAAGAGCAGGTGTGTTCAAAACAAAATGGCAACCCACTCCAGTATTCTTGCCTGGAGTAGTCCATGGACAGAGGAGCCTGGTGGGCTACAGTCCATGGGGTCACAAAGAGTCAGACACGACTGAGTGACTAACGTGTGTAACGTGTTCAAAACATACAACAAAGGACAGAAAAACAGGAGTGGGGAGCAAGGGGCAAAGAGGCACAACAGGGGGTNTGGACAGAGGAGCCTGGTGGGCTACAGTCCATGGGGTCACAAAGAGTCAGACACGACTGAGTGACTAACGTGTGTAACGTGTTCAAAACATACAACAAAGGACAGAAAAACAGGAGTGGGGAGCAAGGGGCAAAGAGGCACAACAGGGGGTTGGAGAGGAGGCCACCATCCTGATCATGGGGTCTTGTTGAGCTGTGGTAAGGAGTCTGGACCTTGAGTGTAAATGGCTTCTGAGCCCACTCATCACAATGAGGCAGAGGCTCCATTAAAATCTTTTAGAGTCTAACAAATGATGCTGCATATTAAGAGGCAGAATAAATGTTTGCTGGATAAATAATTTCAAACAACTCAGTGTATTTTGCCATCTTCATTCTCCTTACTCTCCAATCACTGCTGAGCATGGAAAAGCTAAAAGAAACGCTGAGGAAAGAGCAGACTTGGGAGTCAGGCCGACCTGACACGTCTTTGCCTTCCCATCCATCCATCCGCCCATTGGTTTCTGAGCACCTACTATGTGCTAGGCCCAGAGCTGGGAGACAGTACACGCCAGGGACCAATGGAGACGTGGGCTCTGCTTTCACAGAGCACAGAGTCTAGTGGGAGGCGGAGGCAGTGGAGAATGTAACAAGCAGTAAGTGCTATGTCAGAGGATGTCCAGGGGACTCTGGGAGCCCAGAGGAGGGGCACCAACTCCACCTGAGGGCAGAGAAGCAAGCTTCTTGGAGAAACTGGCACCAGGAGAGGACCTGAAGGTGAGCAGGAGTGAGCCCTGGCAAGCAGGATGGAGAGGAAGGGTGGTCTGAGTCTACGGAAAGCACGTGCAAACGCCCAGGGGCAGGAGAGAACTGGCCCGTGTGACAGACGGAAAGAAGCTCCCACGAGTGAATGCAGTGTGCGGAGGAAACGGCCGGGGCGGAGACGTGAGCTGCAGACAGTGCCGGGGGCTGCACTGCGCAGGGGCTTGTGAACCCACTGAAGTCTGGAGCTGACGAGCACTGACAGACTTTCAACCAGGCAGTGATGGGATCAGACGCGCATTCTGGCTGCAGTTGGTGGTGACCTTACAGCAGACTCTTCATCCTTCTGGAGCCTCAGTTTCGTCATCTGGAAGCGGGGAGAGTGCCCTCCGTGCTGGGCAACTGAGAGGCTACCATCAGATAATATGTGGACAACGCCCGGCACTACTGCCATTAAAGATGTGATGCTGGACACACCTCAGAGGCCGAGGGGATTCCTCAGGGACGTGTGACGAGCTAGTGGTGGAGCCAGGGTTACACTGACCTCCACCAGCCCTGTTCAGTACCTTGTCCTGCTAGATTCGTGGGGTGAAAAGATCCAAAAATCAGGTTTGGAGAAAACACTTGCCAGGATTTCTTCTGACCCCATTTACTTGGGAAAAGACCTCTGGGTGTGGAGCTCTGGCTCCCTGCACCCAGGATAAGGAGCCTGTAAGGGAGGCTGCTGGAGTCAGAGGCTGGCCCTGTTCCAGAATGCTCTGAGGAAAGGAGAGGCAGCACGAGCGTGGCCAGACTCACCCCCGTACAGAGATACTGGCTGCCCGAGCTGCCTTCAAGATTTCGTCAAACCGCTGCAAACTCTCATCTATGGAGCAGTTGATGTTCTTCCTGGTGAAGAGCTCAGAGGCGGCTCCAAAGATGGCCACTTCCTTGGCTCCGGCAGCAACCTGCCAACAGCCAGGTGAATTCCTTTCAGCAGTTTTCTCTTGATGGAATACCCACCCAGACTGAATTTGATGACATATGAGTACTACTACAAGTTGAATTGTGTCCCTCTAACCCCCAGTACTACCCTGGAAAAGGTCAATCCTCAACCCAATTCCCAGAAAGGGCAGTACTAAAGGAATGTGTTAACCACTGGACAATTGCACTCATCTCCCATGTGAGGAAGGTCATGCCTAAAGTCTTAAGATAGGCGGGAGAAACATCAGTAACCTCAGATCTGCGGATGATACCACTCGAATGGGAGAAAGCGAGAGAAGAGGAAAGGAGAGAGCGAAAGGAGAGAGCGAAAGGAGAGAGACTAAAGAGCCTCTTGATGAGCATGAAGGAGAGTGAAAGAGCCGGCCTAAAACTAAATTAAAAAAAAATGAAGATCATGGCATCCAGCCCCAGTACTGCATGGCAAATAGAAGGGGAAAAGGTGGAAGTAGACGGATTTCCTCTTCTTGGGCTCTAAAGTCACTGCGGATGGTGATTGCAGCTATGAAGTCAGAAGACGATTGCTTCTTGGCAGGAAAGCTATGACAGACCTAGACAGTATGTTCAAAAGCAGAGACATTATTCTGCCAACAGAGGTCCGTATAGTCAAGGCTATGGTCTTCCCAGTGGTCA
This sequence comes from Neotragus pygmaeus, assembly GCA_006410875.1. NCBI lineage: Eukaryota > Metazoa > Chordata > Mammalia > Artiodactyla > Bovidae > Neotragus > Neotragus pygmaeus. Next base: position 34,973 of record SJYV01030222.1, read on the forward strand.
GGTACAGTTGTGACAGCTGGACTGTAAAGACGACAGAGTGCCAAAGAATCGATGCCTTCAAACCGTGGTGCTGGAGAAGACTCCTGAAAGTCCCTTGGACAGCAAGGAGATCAAACCAGTCAATCCTAAGGGAGGCCAACCCTGCATATTCACTGTAAGGACTGGTGCGGAAGCTGACGCACCAGGATTTTAGTCATTTGATGTGAACAGCGGACTCATTGGAAAAGTCCCTGATGCTGGGAAAGACTGAGGGCAGAAGGACAAGAGGGTGTGGGAGGATGAGACAGCTGGATGGCATCACTGATGCAATGGACATGAACTTGGACAAACTTTAGGAGATGCTGAGGGACAGGGAGGCCTGGTGTGCTGCAGTCCACGGGGTCACAAAGAGTCAGACTGGGTGACTGACAACAACCCCCAGAACCTCAGAATGTGACCCTGTTTGATAGCAGGATCACTGTAGATAGATGTACAGAGTTAAGATGAGGTCATATTGGTCTCTACTCCATAATAAGAAGGCGCTCGTGTGACGATAGAGGAAAGGCTGGCGAAGGTAGAGGCGGACACGGAAGTGATGCGCCCGCAGCCTGAGGACACTGAGGACTGCTAATCATCGCCGGAAACTGGCCGAGAGGCAGGGAGAGATGCCCTCTCAGGGCCCTCCGAAGGCCTGCTGCCACCCTGTGCNTAATTTCAAACAACTCAGTGTATTTTGCCATCTTCATTCTCCTTACTCTCCAATCACTGCTGAGCATGGAAAAGCTAAAAGAAACGCTGAGGAAAGAGCAGACTTGGGAGTCAGGCCGACCTGACACGTCTTTGCCTTCCCATCCATCCATCCGCCCATTGGTTTCTGAGCACCTACTATGTGCTAGGCCCAGAGCTGGGAGACAGTACACGCCAGGGACCAATGGAGACGTGGGCTCTGCTTTCACAGAGCACAGAGTCTAGTGGGAGGCGGAGGCAGTGGAGAATGTAACAAGCAGTAAGTGCTATGTCAGAGGATGTCCAGGGGACTCTGGGAGCCCAGAGGAGGGGCACCAACTCCACCTGAGGGCAGAGAAGCAAGCTTCTTGGAGAAACTGGCACCAGGAGAGGACCTGAAGGTGAGCAGGAGTGAGCCCTGGCAAGCAGGATGGAGAGGAAGGGTGGTCTGAGTCTACGGAAAGCACGTGCAAACGCCCAGGGGCAGGAGAGAACTGGCCCGTGTGACAGACGGAAAGAAGCTCCCACGAGTGAATGCAGTGTGCGGAGGAAACGGCCGGGGCGGAGACGTGAGCTGCAGACAGTGCCGGGGGCTGCACTGCGCAGGGGCTTGTGAACCCACTGAAGTCTGGAGCTGACGAGCACTGACAGACTTTCAACCAGGCAGTGATGGGATCAGACGCGCATTCTGGCTGCAGTTGGTGGTGACCTTACAGCAGACTCTTCATCCTTCTGGAGCCTCAGTTTCGTCATCTGGAAGCGGGGAGAGTGCCCTCCGTGCTGGGCAACTGAGAGGCTACCATCAGATAATATGTGGACAACGCCCGGCACTACTGCCATTAAAGATGTGATGCTGGACACACCTCAGAGGCCGAGGGGATTCCTCAGGGACGTGTGACGAGCTAGTGGTGGAGCCAGGGTTACACTGACCTCCACCAGCCCTGTTCAGTACCTTGTCCTGCTAGATTCGTGGGGTGAAAAGATCCAAAAATCAGGTTTGGAGAAAACACTTGCCAGGATTTCTTCTGACCCCATTTACTTGGGAAAAGACCTCTGGGTGTGGAGCTCTGGCTCCCTGCACCCAGGATAAGGAGCCTGTAAGGGAGGCTGCTGGAGTCAGAGGCTGGCCCTGTTCCAGAATGCTCTGAGGAAAGGAGAGGCAGCACGAGCGTGGCCAGACTCACCCCCGTACAGAGATACTGGCTGCCCGAGCTGCCTTCAAGATTTCGTCAAACCGCTGCAAACTCTCATCTATGGAGCAGTTGATGTTCTTCCTGGTGAAGAGCTCAGAGGCGGCTCCAAAGATGGCCACTTCCTTGGCTCCGGCAGCAACCTGCCAACAGCCAGGTGAATTCCTTTCAGCAGTTTTCTCTTGATGGAATACCCACCCAGACTGAATTTGATGACATATGAGTACTACTACAAGTTGAATTGTGTCCCTCTAACCCCCAGTACTACCCTGGAAAAGGTCAATCCTCAACCCAATTCCCAGAAAGGGCAGTACTAAAGGAATGTGTTAACCACTGGACAATTGCACTCATCTCCCATGTGAGGAAGGTCATGCCTAAAGTCTTAAGATAGGCGGGAGAAACATCAGTAACCTCAGATCTGCGGATGATACCACTCGAATGGGAGAAAGCGAGAGAAGAGGAAAGGAGAGAGCGAAAGGAGAGAGCGAAAGGAGAGAGACTAAAGAGCCTCTTGATGAGCATGAAGGAGAGTGAAAGAGCCGGCCTAAAACTAAATTAAAAAAAAATGAAGATCATGGCATCCAGCCCCAGTACTGCATGGCAAATAGAAGGGGAAAAGGTGGAAGTAGACGGATTTCCTCTTCTTGGGCTCTAAAGTCACTGCGGATGGTGATTGCAGCTATGAAGTCAGAAGACGATTGCTTCTTGGCAGGAAAGCTATGACAGACCTAGACAGTATGTTCAAAAGCAGAGACATTATTCTGCCAACAGAGGTCCGTATAGTCAAGGCTATGGTCTTCCCAGTGGTCAGGTACAGTTGTGACAGCTGGACTGTAAAGACGACAGAGTGCCAAAGAATCGATGCCTTCAAACCGTGGTGCTGGAGAAGACTCCTGAAAGTCCCTTGGACAGCAAGGAGATCAAACCAGTCAATCCTAAGGGAGGCCAACCCTGCATATTCACTGTAAGGACTGGTGCGGAAGCTGACGCACCAGGATTTTAGTCATTTGATGTGAACAGCGGACTCATTGGAAAAGTCCCTGATGCTGGGAAAGACTGAGGGCAGAAGGACAAGAGGGTGTGGGAGGATGAGACAGCTGGATGGCATCACTGATGCAATGGACATGAACTTGGACAAACTTTAGGAGATGCTGAGGGACAGGGAGGCCTGGTGTGCTGCAGTCCACGGGGTCACAAAGAGTCAGACTGGGTTACTGAACAACAACCCCCAGAACCTCAGAATGTGACCCTGTTTGATAGCAGGATCACTGTAGATAGATGTACAGAGTTAAGATGAGGTCATATTGGTCTCTACTCCATAATAAGAAGGCGCTCGTGTGACGATAGAGGAAAGGCTGGCGAAGGTAGAGGCGGACACGGAAGTGATGCGCCCGCAGCCTGAGGACACTGAGGACTGCTAATCATCGCCGGAAACTGGCCGAGAGGCAGGGAGAGATGCCCTCTCAGGGCCCTCCGAAGGCCTGCTGCCACCCTGTGCGGACTTCCAGCCTGCCGACTGGGAGAGAGGGCGTTTCTGTTCTCTTTCACCTCTTTCACTGAGTGTTTGGTATTGTGTAATGGCAGCCGTAGGAAATTAATACAGTGACTCATATTCCAAAAACAAAGAAGTCCTGGCCTTCCCCCAAGGATCCACACTGCTGCTGCCGGCACCACCCCGAAGTCCCTTTTGGCCTAAATTCAGAATCAACACCTCCAAAGAAATTCTCATCTGAAATGATAAAAAAGTTAAGATACTAGCAACTACCTCTAAATTTGTGGACAGCTTGCTTACGCCTAAAGAGGAGATGGACGACAGGAACAGGAGTGAACATTTATTAAACACTCACCTTCTACCAGGCTCTTACAAAGTAATTTATGTGCATCCTGTCCTCTGAAAACCTCACAGTGGTAGGTACTACCATTAACCTTATTTCATGGGCAGAACCTGAGGCTCAAAGAGGTTTATGCCGCTTGTCAAATCAGAGAGCTGAGAGTGGCAGGGCCAGGACCCCCCCAGGTCTGTCTGATGATGCCCACCACCACTGGAGACAAGTCGTTCGGACAGAATCCTGGAACAGAGACTGAAGCCCAGGGACAAGACAGGGGCCCATGCCATCCATCTCATTTCAGGGGCACCCCCCAACCAAAAATGAGTCTCTTACCGCTGCCTGGAAACCTTTGAAGTTTGGGGTCAGGACTGGGTAGTTGACGCCAGGAAATTTCTGGATGCCTTTCAAGACTTCAGCATGGTCAGCCATCTGGGAGCCAAAGGAGACATTGCCAACTCACCACCACGGCAGCAGGGAGCACGGGGAGAGGAAGCCTTTTTAGCCCAAAGTCTCTGTTCTCCAGGACCCTTGGAGAAAAGAGGCCTTTTGCAGAGCTGAGTCTCCCCAAGGCTTTCACTACTTGTCTGACGGCTGATGAGCCAGAAGGCTCCGTGGCACGGGTGAAAACCCCAGTTTCTCCACGTGGCTAACACGTCGGCTCTACGTGAGCAGCACCAGCACCAATGATACTTCTAGCCATTGGTCGAGAACGTGCTCTGAGCCCGACCGTGGGCTCAGCTGTCTGTCACCTAACACTCAGCTGGACCAGGATCTTTCTTCCCATTTGACTGTCTCTGTGATGCAGGAGTTGTCCAGCTTCCCCTTTCGACAAACACAGAAGCCACATTTCTAGACAGGCCTAGAGATTCTAGACTTCTAGAGCCAGAGACGTCACCTTGAACCTGGGGAGGGGAAGGCCACACCAGGCAAGGCGGGGCACAGCCAAGACCGAGTCTTCCTCCCAAGTCCCCCTCCTTTGCTGCACATGTTACTATGAAGCACTGAGAGCTCACAAAAGCGGAGACCTGGAAACCTACATTCTTGACCTCCACTTACTTCCAATGCATCTGAGATATGCCTGCAGGCTGGCGCTCACCTGGGGAACCCATCTGGGAGACACGAAGCTGGTAGCTTCCACCACAGGGAGTCCTGCTTCAGAAAGCATGTCTATGAGCTTGATTTTCACTGGAGTAGGTACAATATTCTGTAATGCAGACAGAATACACCAGAAAATGACAGGTTGGCCAAGTCAGTCATGAAATGGTCTAAGGACGCAGTTAGTCCAAAGCTTTTTCTACAGCACCCGCTTCACTATCTCAACTGTCAGACACCAACCTGAATTCACACGTAATCCTGCCAACAGGTGCAGTACAGGCTTGTCTTCCAGTTCTACAGACTGCATTTTGCAGTGGAAGCAGTTTCTCACTTGAAAAGGAATTAATGCTTACAATGGAAACAATATTTGCCCATCATACGGGTTTTTAAACTAAAGCTTTGTTACTTTTTGACCCCATCAAAAACAGATTGAGACCAGTGAGCCATGGCCTGAAAGGGCAGAGATGACTAACTCTCTGGGTCCTATGAGACATGGCCTCCAACGGGCCACACCTTCCTCCTTCCATCTCAGGTGGCACAGGGTCTCACCCTCACATGCTCCACTCACTGCTTCTTTCTTTCCCTCCCACGCCATGTCTAGCTGCTCACCAGACTCTGTGGATTCCTATTTTCAAATCTACTATCATCCCATGTATGTTACGCCATGGTCTTCCTCTACCAATTCATCCCACACAGGAATCCTTCTAAAACACAGTCTCTATTATCTCACTCTCCTGCTCAAAATCTTCCCCTGGCTGCCTAGTCCTTACAAGATTGGGTCCAAAACCCTAAAACTCCCAAGTCCTTCTCACCAGCCCCTTCCACCCCCAATTTCTCTCCCGCTGTTTTAATTTAATCCATTCCACAAGTAACTTTTGAGAGCTCACCCTGCTCCAAGGAATGTGCTAGGAGCTACAGATATAGTGGTGAGCAGAACAGACACAATCACGCCCTGAGAGAGCTTACAACTGACTTTTACAACCAACATTCATTATTAAAGGTAGGCTAAGCATGCTCCAGTACTCTTGCCTGGAAAATCCCATGGACAGAGGAGCCTGGTAGGCTGTAGTCGATGGGGTCACTAAGAGTTGGACATGACTGAGCGACTTTACTTTCACTTTTCACTTTCATGCATTGGAGAAGGAAATGGCAACCCACTCCAGTGTTCTTGCCTGGAGAATCCCAGGGACGGGGGTGCTTAGAGGGCCGCCGTCTATGGGGTCGCACAGAGTTGGACACGACTGAAGACAGCAGCAGCAGCAAGCATGCTTTGAAATTTTAAGTTTTTTTTTTTAATTTAAAAAATAATTAACACATGATTATTTCAGAAAAATATACCCCAAACAAAAGAAAACCACCCTAACACCTGCCAGAGATAACACTCTTAATACCCTGGTAGGTAACTTTTTAGATCTATGATATGAGCCATATGTGGTTATTTAAATTCAAACTAACTGAAACTACATTTAAAAAATTCAATTCCCCAGCCATACAAGCCACAATTCAAGTGCTTAACAGCCACACATATCTAGTGGCTACTGTATAGGACAGCTCAAATCTACAACATTTCCATCTTCGTAGAAAGTTCTATCACACAGCACTGTACTAGGAACCTTTTCTCGGAAGTTGCTTCCACACATATACAAACTTTTTTGTTTATATATAAATGTATATTAACACATAAATATGTATGTAATTATATATATATATACAGTATTGTATAATCTGCTTACATCACTTAATATATTCCCATATCATTAACAGCGTCACAGTATTCCATTTTATGAAGTCATTAATGTACCTGACCTAATTTTCCTCATACTGAACATGTTGGTTCTTTGCAACTGTCCTGCTATTACACCAGGGTTGTAAGGGACACCCCCAAGCTAAATCTTGGCATGTGACCTTCATAACTTCCTTTGGCCAAATCCCCTGACGTGTCATTGCTGGATCAGGCACACCCTCACCTTTCCTCTACACTCCTGCAGCTCTTACCATCCACCCCGCCCCCCAGGGTCACAGGCGCCTGCCTGGCCTCCCAGACGGGCCCAAAGTCAGGCACAGCTCTGCACCCATGACATGGAGCGCTCAGTACCTGTAAAAACTCTTTTGGTCCATCTCCACGTTTACCTTTTCATTTTGTAGTCCGTCTCGAGGACCAACTTCCACAATTTTCACTCGCTTTGGGAACGTACTGGCAGATGAGGTGCTGACCTTTGGTTTAAAAGAGAAAACAAAAAGTAACAGGAAGAGAGTGTCATAATTCTCCAGGAGGACAAATCGGAAAGAATGTATCCATCCTCTAACTAACACTGAGACTAGAAGCAATATTTCTCACCCTTTAATCCAAATTTTCCCTGTTTTAGAAGCAAGTAAAAAAGCATATTTCACTTAGGGACAGAGTAAGAGATTCATGTTCGCAGGATGGACCGTTTCCAACTCCCCTGAAGTCCAGACTCATTTCCAGCCACCTGGCAACTGGGCATTTAGACTGTTCTTTAAACAAATCTATTTGTACCTCTCAAACTTAGAAGTCCCCAAACAGAACTGTCTGATTTCTCCTAAAGTCCAGTTGGACTTGAACCTTACCAGGTGGTGCTGAACCCTCCCAGTGGTAAAGAACCCTGCCAATGCAGGAGACCTAAAAGACATGGGTTCGATCCCTAGGTCAGGAAAATATGCTGGAGAAGGAAATGGTAACCCACTCCAGTATTCTTGCCTGGAGAATCCCATGGACAGAGGAGCCTGGCAGCTACAGTCCACAGGGTCACACAGAGTCGGCCACGACTGAAGTGACTTAGCTTACACACCTGGGGCATAGCTGCCCCAGAGGACAACTGCTAAGTGTGGAGAGGAGTAGTCTTGGACTTTGTGGGGTGGCAGGGATGGAAGAGGTTCTGCTCTGTTATGATCACAGGGTGGGTGGTGACAAGGGGAGTGAGTCTGAGAGGAGATGATATCTTCAGCATTTGAAGATATTAAAAAAAACGGCCCGGAGTCTCCTCTGTATAAAGTCTGCCCTATATATAGTTTTCTATAGAAAATCTTCCCCTCCTCACCACCAAGTAATATGAAGTTTTTTTTCCCCCTTTCCTCTACTGTTCTTAGTACTACTTATTACTGTTTAAATTAATTTCATTTCACCAGATTTAATCTGGATAAACACACTGCAGTAGGGCAAGGGGCAGGGGTACTGGCAATCTACTTGGTAGCCGTGGCTTAGTTGCTAAGTTGTGTCCAAATTCTTGCAACCCCACGGACTGCAGCCCGCCTGGCTTCTCAGTCCATGGGATTCTTCAGGCAAGAGTACTGGAGTGGGTNATGTATATTAACACATAAATATGTATGTAATTATATATATATATACAGTATTGTATAATCTGCTTACATCACTTAATATATTCCCATATCATTAACAGCGTCACAGTATTCCATTTTATGAAGTCATTAATGTACCTGACCTAATTTTCCTCATACTGAACATGTTGGTTCTTTGCAACTGTCCTGCTATTACACCAGGGTTGTAAGGGACACCCCCAAGCTAAATCTTGGCATGTGACCTTCATAACTTCCTTTGGCCAAATCCCCTGACGTGTCATTGCTGGATCAGGCACACCCTCACCTTTCCTCTACACTCCTGCAGCTCTTACCATCCACCCCGCCCCCCAGGGTCACAGGCGCCTGCCTGGCCTCCCAGACGGGCCCAAAGTCAGGCACAGCTCTGCACCCATGACATGGAGCGCTCAGTACCTGTAAAAACTCTTTTGGTCCATCTCCACGTTTACCTTTTCATTTTGTAGTCCGTCTCGAGGACCAACTTCCACAATTTTCACTCGCTTTGGGAACGTACTGGCAGATGAGGTGCTGACCTTTGGTTTAAAAGAGAAAACAAAAAGTAACAGGAAGAGAGTGTCATAATTCTCCAGGAGGACAAATCGGAAAGAATGTATCCATCCTCTAACTAACACTGAGACTAGAAGCAATATTTCTCACCCTTTAATCCAAATTTGCCCTGTTTTAGAAGCAAGTAAAAAAGCATATTTCACTTAGGGACAGAGTAAGAGATTCATGTTCGCAGGATGGACCGTTTCCAACTCCCCTGAAGTCCAGACTCATTTCCAACCACCTGGCAACTGGGCATTTAGACTGTTCTTTAAACAAATCTATTTGTACCTCTCAAACTTAGAAGTCCCCAAACAGAACTGTCTGATTTCTCCTAAAGTCCAGTTGGACTTGAACCTTACCAGGTGGTGCTGAACCCTCCCAGTGGTAAAGAACCCTGCCAATGCAGGAGACCTAAAAGACATGGGTTCGATCCCTAGGTCAGGAAAATATGCTGGAGAAGGAAATGGTAACCCACTCCAGTATTCTTGCCTGGAGAATCCCATGGACAGAGGAGCCTGGCAGCTACAGTCCACAGGGTCACACAGAGTCGGCCACGACTGAAGTGACTTAGCTTACACACCTGGGGCATAGCTGCCCCAGAGGACAACTGCTAAGTGTGGAGAGGAGTAGTCTTGGACTTTGTGGGGTGGCAGGGATGGAAGAGGTTCTGCTCTGTTATGATCACAGGGTGGGTGGTGACAAGGGGAGTGAGTCTGAGAGGAGATGATATCTTCAGCATTTGAAGATATTAAAAAAAAACGGCCCGGAGTCTCCTCTGTATAAAGTCTGCCCTATATATAGTTTTCTATAGAAAATCTTCCCCTCCTCACCACCAAGTAATATGAAGTTTTTTTTCCCCCTTTCCTCTACTGTTCTTAGTACTACTTATTACTGTTTAAATTAATTTCATTTCACCAGATTTAATCTGGATAAACACACTGCAGTAGGGCAAGGGGCAGGGGTACTGGCAATCTACTTGGTAGCCGTGGCTTAGTTGCTAAGTTGTGTCCAAATTCTTGCAACCCCACGGACTGCAGCCCGCCTGGCTTCTCAGTCCATGGGATTCTTCAGGCAAGAGTACTGGAGTGGGTCGCCATTTCCTTCTCTAGAGGATCTTCCTGACCCAAGAATTGAACCCAGGTCTCCTGCATTGCAGGCAGATCCTTTACTGACTGAGCTATGAGGGAAGACCCTAGCAATCTGCTAAGGATCCCCAGTCCCGAAATCCTTAAGGAAGGAAATATTCCTGGCTATCAATCAGCCGGAACTTAACTTGCCCAAATTGGCCTTGGTTTTAGCCAACAAAGCTTCCTAGAGGAGCCACTGAATTTCATGAAGTCAACAAGTTAGGTTGGAAGGTCCCTGCAAACTGAATCTCCCTCCAGTAGGGATGTTCAGCCTCTGCTGGTACATTACTCTAAAAGGATCCCACTGGAATGTAAGCTCCAAGAGGCAGGAACTCTGTTTTATTAATTATTATATTTCCCTGAGGCCCTGAGACCTAACAGGGAATCAATAAATAACTGGTAAATGTTGTTGAAAGAATGTTAAGTGTGTTTCAAGTTCCTTTTATGAGAACAGAATCAACTTGATTCTATAACACACTTCTTCATAACGACTCTTCATATACTAACAGCAAAACAATTCACATTTATGAAGCATCTACTATTTTCTAGGCACATGAAAGAGCCTTTTACATATTAACCCATATGATCCTCTCAACACCTTATTAGGTGGGAACTATTAAAGTCCCCATTTTACTATGAGAGATATGAAGTTCAAGAAGATTAAGTAATTTTCCCAAGGTCACATGGTAAGCTAGTTACTGAGCCCATATCTGAACCCAGCAGTGTGGATCTAGAGTGTGTGTTCTAGAGTCACGCTTTTAACCCCTAGGCCACATTATCTCTGCCACCCTCTGGTTCCCCCAGTTTTCTCTTGCCTGGGTTAAGTGCTAGTTGCTCAGTTTTGTCTGACTCTTTGCGACCCCATAGACTGTAGCCCACCAGGCTCCTCTGTCCATGGAGTTCTCCAGGCAAGAATAGTGGAGTGGGTTGCTCTTCAGGGGATCTTCCCAACCCAGGGACCAAACCCAGGTCTCCTGCATTGCAGGCACATCCTTTACAGTTTGAGCTACCCTGGGTTGCCTGGGTTAAACACCTAGTTAATTCCCTTTGTACAGTTCTGCATAGAAATAATCCCCTCTAACCACACAAATCCTAAGCCACAGCCTCCTGAACTATGGTACCTATATCAACATCTAATACTGACTAAAGCCCAGTGCCATAGCCATCAGCACTTCATTTAGTCCCTATATGATGCTGTTGCTGCTGCTAAATCACTTCAATATGATGACGGACTATCATATATCACTCTCGCAATGCCATATAGGAAGAAATGACCTCAGAAAGACCCCAAATCACACAGCTAGGAAGTGAGGAAGTTTGCACGTATCTGTCTGGTTCTGATATCAAATCTATGCTAGTAACCCCATGGAATGCCTACCACTACCATCTCATTTACAATAGGAATTTTTTCAAACACTGACATTCACCATCTCATTTAATTTTCTTAACTTCCCAAGTTGGACTCCATGGATTTATTTGCAATGAACTGGTGAGGGAGGGTGGTCTAGTAGACACTGAAGTGGCTTTTTGAGAGCCACCTACCCACTTCCCCACTGCCAAGACAATGTAATTTTTACCACTACACAGTTTAACTCCTTCTAAACTCTAAGGCAACAACTGACCTATCACTTACTAAGAGCTAGAAAAATGTCAAATGCTTTAGTTCCATTTTCCTGAACCTCCAAACCAACGCTGAGGATTTTTTTTTTCCATGTTAAAGGTCAATATGACTGGAATTTAGAGATTTGTCACTCAACCTAAAAAGTAGCTTCAGAACCGCTGGGGCATCACAGCTTCAGCTCTAACCAAAACAATGTAATCAACTCTTTACCCAGTTAGGTCTCCTACACTTTCCCTCCACTCACTGAGTATGGGAGAGAAGGCAGAACATCAGGATCGAACTGGCCCAAAGTACAACTCCAAGGGAATCACATCCAGCAACACGCGATCCAAGTCCTGCTCAGCTAGCTGGGACCAAGTGTCCCCAAACGCAACAAGACCTAGAAATGCAGACGGACAGAGGGGGATGGCCTGGCTTTTCCCACTCGAACTGGCAGGGTATTCTTGAGTATTCATGACTTTCATTAAGAAGGAACTTGAAGTCTGAAGCTCTATGATAGAAAGATGCCAGGGTCGGCAAGAAGAGCCCTAGCCAGGGAAGCAGGACGCCTAGGATGGCGTTCCAAGTCTCCACGACCCGGGAGAGTCCCTCCCCATCTCTGAGGGTCAGTTTCCCGTGCCTCTCAAGGGATGTGGGCGAGTCAGAGAGTGGTGTCCAAGACTTCAAAGACCTCCCAACTCTGGCCTAAAGAGCTGTCCGGCTTCGCCTCTCAGAGAAATGGTATTAATTAAAAAAAAAAAATTATTTGGTTGCGCAGAACTGCCCGTGGGATCTCAGTTGCCCCACCAGGGATCGAACCCCTGCACCCTGCAGCGCAGAGTCTTAACCCGCTGAACCACCAGGGAAGTCCTAGACTCTGCCTCTCCGGGAGCAGCCGCTAGGGGCCAAGTCCTAGACCCTGACCCGCACGGTGCCTTCAAGACCGGCCCTGGGCGTGACGGGGCACTTACAGCCCGGAGGGTCGCCAAGCCCACCAGCCTCCGCGGGAGCGCCTTCCTCACTGACGCCATCTCCGCCCAACTTCCACCGCGACCGCTTCAGCGGAGTCCCACGTGACCACTGACGGCTAGGTGACGCATAACCCCGCCCAAGGGGCGGGGCCTCCGGAGCGCCGTGGTGACGCGGTGCGCTGGCCCCGCCCCCAGCGTGTCGACGTTTCTGTTCTTTCTCGGCTGTTTCCTTAGCCCTCATTTCTGAGCACGTTTTGTGTGCGACGGGTAAGTGAGTACTCTATTATAAAGATGAACAAACATTCACCACAGTCTCTGACTTAATGAGTTTTGTAATCTGGGAGGTGTGGAAAGACAGATGTGAACAATCACACGCACAGCTGTAGAATTACCTTCTGCAATAATGAGACCAAGCATTATTATTTTGCCATGCGCTGTTCTGAGTTATTTGCATGTATTAACTCATTCATCACGGTCTTAAGGACTTAAATGCAGGCGGTCGACTCCGGAGAGAGAAGCATCCTTTGATTACATACCTTGAATAAGTAAAGTTTACCCAGGTAAAGAGGATACAGAAAAAGCTTTTCAGATAGAATACAGTGTATGCAAAGGCCCCGAGGCAAAGAAATTGAATGCGTAAGAGCGGTGTTTTTCAAAATAATATCAATTTGGTGGGTACTTTTTAAAAGAAACAAAATATCAGAGTCCCTTGTATAAGCAGGAAAGCTAAGTAATGCTTTACAAAGCTTCTGCTTGTTATTACAAAACACACTGGGTTGCACTGTAAAATACATTTCTTACTGTACGCTGCAATTAGAAATGTTTGAAAACATTGTTTTAGAAAGATGAAAAGAAGGCCAGAATGCCTAGAGAGCAGGCAGAGAGAAGAGGTCTTCCTGCTCAGATGGGAGATATTGGCAGGGACTATACCGCAGGGCTTTGGCTAACTCCTTAATAACAGCTCTCTTAATAGCAACGCATTCGAAGAATTTTACGCAGGAAGATACACATTGTGCAAACAGGCACTGAGGCTACTGGGTGGCTAAGTACGTTCACTGACTGGCATTCTTGGGAGAGGCAGAGAAGTCACTGTCCTGTTTTCAAGGGACTCAGATTTTAGCTGAGGAGAAAACAAGACACAAGAAGTGTTTTGTTATGCTTCTACAGCCCCCCAAATTTCCTTCATCATAGCAGTTAGACAACTGACAGAATCCTCAAGCGTGCAGCTAGAGGGCTGAAAGGGAAAAGTGTTAGTCACTCAGTCCTGTCTGACTCTTTTCGATCCCAAGTACTGTAGTCTGCCAGGCTCCTCTGTCCACGGGATTCTCCAGGCAAGAATACTGGAGTGGGTAGTCACTCCCTTCTCCAGGCGATCTTCCCCACCCAGGGATCAAACCTAGGTCTCCTGCATTGCAGGCAGATACTGTCTGAGACCCCAAAGTAGTAGATGGCATTTAAAATAAATATGACTTTCAAGACTTGTACACTGAAAACTACAAACCATTGCTGAAATTGAAGAAGACATAAATAAATGAAAAGATATCTGTGTTCATGAATTGGAAGATTTAGTATTGTCATGGTGTTAACACTACCCAAAGGTGATACACAGATTCACTGCAATCCCTATTTAAATCCCAGTGATGATTTTGGCAGAAATAGAAAAAAAAAATCCTACAATTCATAATCTCCTTGGACAGCAAGGAGATCAAACCAGTCAATACTAAATGAAATTAACACTGAATATTCATTGGAAGGACTAATGGTGAAGCTGAAGCTCCAATACTTTGGCTATCTGATGGGAAGAACCAACTCATTGGAAAAGATTGTGATGCTGGGAAAGATTGAGGGCAGAAGGAGAAGGGGATGACAGAGGATGAGATGGTTGTATGGCATTATTGATTTATTAGAATAAGTTTGAGCAAACTCTGGGAGACAGTGAAGGACAGGGAAGCCTGGCGTGTTGTAGTCCATGGGGTTGCAAAGAGTGATGACTGAGAGACTGAACAACAATAACAACAATTCATAAGGAATCTCAAGGACCCAGAACAGCCAACACGTTCTTTAAAAGAAGAACTAAGTTGAAAGATTCATAATTCCTGATTTCAAAACTTACTGTGTTAGTTAAAACAATGTGGTACTGGCATAAATGAAATACAGACCAATGGAAGGGGTTAGAAAGCTCAGAAATTAGCCCTTGCACATATGATCGAAAACTTTCAACAAGAATGCCAAAACCATTCAATGGGAAAAGAAGAGTCTTTTCAACAACTTTTGCTGAGAAGGTTGGATAACCACATGCAAAAAAATGAAGTTGAATTCTTTCCTGACACCATATACAGAAATTAACTCAAAATGGATCAAAAACTTTTAACTGGCTATTTGCTGTGGAGTACATAATACCAGGTACATGGTTAGCATTAAATATTTACCCTAAGAGTAATACTAGCAAATGTATGAGAATCTGTCTAGGGTCACTAGATTCCTGCAGTTGGAATCATTTTATTTTTTATCACTTTAAACATTTTTATAAATTTTGTTGGAGTATAGTTGATTTCTAATGTTGCATTAGTTTCAGGTATACAGCAAAGTGAATCAGTAATATAGGTACATCTACCAACTTTTTTTAGATTCATTTCCCATATAGGTCATCACAGAGTATTGAGTTCCCTGTGCTATACAGTAGGTACTTATTTATTTTACATATAGTAGTTTCTATAGATTCCTTATTTATGGTACATAAGCCACAGGGCAATACCATGCTGTACTGTCAAATCTCTTACGGATTTTGTACTATTAAGCAATATTTCAAAAAGCCTCATTTCAACCAGAGTTCTAGAAGGAGTGTTTGTGGGAAGTGAGTGAGGAAGAATCTTATTTTAATTCAAGATTTAGAAAAAAGAACAACTGGAAAACTCTAAGTAGAATGAAGGACAAAATAGAAGGTAGAAGTTTGAATGACGTAGGAAAAATATTACAATTGAGAGAGGATCATCCAATTAAAAAAACAAGAAAAGAAAACTGGCTCTTTGAGACGAATAAAACTGACAACATTATGATACCACATTGGTCACACAAGAAAAAGCATGAATAAAACAAGAGGACAGAATGAAAGACATTGCATTCTGTACTATACAAGTTTATGGACAATAAATCTGAAAACTTTGTTGAAATGGGTTCCCTAGACTATTATAGCTTTTAAAAGTAGCTTGAAAATAAAAGAATCTTTATATCTACTAGGATGGCTATCATAAAATGGACAGATAATAAATATTGGCAGGGATGTGGAGAAATTGGAACCTTCATTACATGACTAGTGGCAATGTATTATAAAAGGTGCAGCTTCTATGGAAGACAGTTTGGCAGTTCCTCAAAAGTAAAACATAAAATTAACATATGATCCAGTAATTCCAATCTTAGGTATATGCCCAAGAGAATCGAAAAGTAGGAATTCGAAGAGAAAGCCTGTTCATCAATGTTCTTAGCAAAGTTATTTACAATATTCTGAAGGTGTAAACAATTCAAATGTCCATCAACTGATGGATGGATAGGACCTCCCTGGTGGTCCAGTGGTTAAGAGTCCACCTGCCAATGCGGGTTCTATCCCT
>SJYV01030222.1:57615-179693 GCA_006410875.1 Neotragus pygmaeus
GACTCTTGAGAGTCCCTTGGATTGCAAAGAGATTCAACCAGTCCATCCTAAAGATCAGTCCTGAATATTCATTGGAAAGACTGATGCTGAAGCTGAAACTCCAATAATTTGACCACCTGATGCGAAGAACTGACTCATTGGAAAAGACCCTGATGCTGGGAAAGATTGAAGGCAGGAGGAGAAGGGGATTACAGAGGATGAGATGGTTGGATGCCATCACCAACTCAACGAATGTGAGTTTGAGTAAACTCCAGGAGTTGGTGATGGACAGGGAGGCCTGGCGTGCTGCGGTCCATGAGGTCACAAAGAGTTGGACACAGCTGAGTGACTGAACTGAACTGAACACAGCTTGTGGGATCTTAGTTCCCCAGCTTGTGGGATCTTAGTTCCCCTATCAGGGGTAGAACCTGGGTCCCCAGAAAGCGACAAGTCCTAAACACTGGATCACCCGAGAATTTACCTAATTCCAATGATTTATTTGTATATATTCTTTGAACTTTGCTATGCGAACAATCACATCATCCAAAAACAATGATCGTGTGGTTTCATTTTTTCTGATTCTTAGATCTCTGTTTTTTGTTTTTTTCTTAAGTTGTTTTACTGCATCTGTTAGGACCTTCCAACCCAAACAACACTGAATATTAACAGTGGTACTTGGCACCCCATCTCACTCCTGGTTTACAACTTAAAGGTTCATATGATATTCATATTTTTCTATTTCTTTATTATTTAATAGTCTTGGTAGATTTTGTGTTTCTAGGAATTTGTCCACATTCATCTAGGTTATCCTATTTGCTGGCATTCGGTTGTTCATAGTTCTTATAATTCTTCTGTAGAATTGATAGTAATGTCCCCACTTTCATTTCTAATTTTAGTAATTTGGGTCTTCACCAATTCTTAGTACATTTGGCTACAAGCTTATTATTTTGATTTCTTTAAAAATAATTAATTTTTGTTTTTGATTTTCTCTATTGTTTTTATATTTTTTATTTTGTTTATCTCTGCTCTAATCTTTGCTTCCTTCTTTCTGCTAACTGGTTTTAGTTTGTTGTTTTTCTGTTTCCTTCCAGTCTACAGTTAGGTTGTTGATTTGAAATCTTTCTTTTTTTGGAATGTGTACATACCAATAAATTTCCTACTCAGCACTGCTTTTTCTGGGTCCCGTAAGTTTTGGTATGTTGTTTTTGTTTTCATTCATGTCTAAGTATTTTCTAATTTTCTTTGTGATCTCTTTGATAGAGTTACATTGTTTAATTTCCACAATTTTGTGAATTTTTCAGTTTTTCCTATTATTAATACTGAACTTCATTTGCATGCATGCTTAGTCACTCAGTCGTGTCCGACTCTTTGCGACCCTATGGACTGTGGCCCACCAGGCTCCTCTATCCATGGAATTTTCCAGGCAAGAATACTGGGATTGGTTGCCATTTCCTCCTTCAGGGGATCTTCCCCTCCCAGGGATCAAACCCGAGTCTCCTGTGGCTCCTGCATTGGCCAACAGATTGTTTAACACTGAGCCACCTGGGAAGCCCCACAATTTCATTTAGTCGTGGTCATAGAAGATACTCTGAAAAATGTATATTTAAAAAATCTATTGAGACTAATTCATGGCCAAATAGATGGTATTTTTTTTCCTATCTTTTTTGTTTCTGTTCCTCAGACTCAATAATTTCCACTGTCCTACTGCTGTTCTTTCTTCTGCCTGATCAAATCTGCCCTTGAATTCCTTTAGTGAAATTTTCATTTCAGTATTTTACTTTTCAGCTCTAGAATTTTTGTTACATGTTCCTTTTATTGATATATTCATTTCACACATACCTCGTTTTCTTTACTTTTTCTGTATTTTCCTTTAGCAATTTAAGAATTTTAAAAACAGTTCTTTTTAAGCCTTTGGTATATCTGCCATCGGGTCTTTTCCAGCAAGTTTCTGTTGATTTACTCTTTTCTTTTGAATGGGTCATACCTTCACGTTTCTTTGTATGTCTTGTGACTTTTGTTGTTGCTGAAAACTGGACATTTGAATCTAATAAAGTGGCGACGCTGGAAATCCAGATTCTCCTCCTTCCCAGGTTTGTTGTTTTGCTGTGGTGGTTACTGTTTTTGTTCATCGCCTTTTCCCCCTTTTTGATTGTTGCAGGTTGTCTCTGTGCCAAGGATAAGTCAAAGGTGTAAACTTGGGCCTTCTCAGGCCTTTCCTGACTCCACGGGCAGACATGGTTACTTTCTAATATCTCCCATATAAGCAGTTGTTGGATTTCCTAACCTTTAGTGTCTAGCTCCCTGAAGGGGGAAAAAATGAAACGGGGGGTGGGGAATGAGCAGCAGCCCTTTAAGTCCACTGGAAGTTACTTTAGCTATTGGAGGAGGGGTTTGCAACAACGGGGAAGGTACAACAATGGTTTGTCCCTCTCGCCTGTACCTCTGTGATCAAAAGCAGCAGTCAAGAGCACAAATCGCACCCCCCTCCCACCAAAAGCACACAACTGCCTGACATTTGCACGGCAGAGTCCGTTTGCCCACCTTAAACTCATGGACTGTATGCAAGTTGTTCCAGGAACACATGCACAGCTGTGTACTCATTGGTTAGGGATGAGGGATGGGTAGCTGAAACTGACCAGAATTAACCATAATTTACCATCCATGTATTCCTCTGGAAGTTGCAAGCCTTCAGTAGCCTCCAGAGTTTCAAAATAGTTACATCAGACAGATTCTGCCAGTACAAAGGTGGGGAAAGAGTTTCTTGGTTTCTCTTTTCCATCTTCCTGGAACCCTCCCTAAAGCAATTTTTCTTAAAAGCTACATTTCACAATTCTCGGTGGCCGGGAGGAGCAACCCAAGGAGCGGTGGCTGCACAGGCGCAGGAGGGCCTAGAGGAGCTATCCCACATTGAAGGTCAGGAACGGTGGTGGCAGGGAGATACCCCTCCTCCAAGGTAAGGAGCAACGGCTGTGCTTTGCTGGAGCAGCCATAAAGAGATACCCCACACCCAAGNTCAGTCATGTCCGACTCTTTGTGACCCCATGGACTGTAGCCCGCCAGGCTCCTCTGTCCATGGGATTCTTCAGACAAGAATACGGGAGTGGGTTGCCATGCCCTCCTCCAGGGGATCTTTCCAACTCAGGGATCAAGCCCAGGTCTCCCGCATTGCAGGCGGATTCTTTACTATCTGAGTCACTAGGGAAGTCCAAAAATACTGGAGTGGGTATTGGATTGGATACTGGATTGGAGTGGGCCAATCCCTTTTCCAGGGCATCTTCCCAACCCAGGGGTCACACCTGCGTCTCTTACGTCTCCTGCATTGGGAGGTGGGTTCTTTACCACTGATGCCACCTGGTCAACTCACAAGAATGGGACTAGAAGTGAGGAACAGAAGAACCAAAGGGATTACGTTCTTGCTCTGCATTAAGGAGACTTGGCAGGTGCCCAACTTCTACTTTTCTTTTCTCTTTTTAAACAGAAACATAAGGCTAGAAGCAGTCCATATAGAAACTGGAAGAAAGCTACAATGTACTTTTTAGTAGAAAATGATTTGACATAAAAATTTATTTAAGTGACTGTATTAAAGCAAGGCAGAATCACATTCGTTTTCTTCATAGAATCACTGTAAACAGACTGAATGTCAGAGCTCTTAGCTTGCTTTGGAAACTTCTAAAAAGCTTACTATTAGCAGCCTTGGAAGCGTTTTCCTTCCCCTCGAGGCTCTTCTGCTTTTGAGGGTAGCTGGGGGTAGCTGGTGACAGCTGATGCTAAATAAATAGCATATAGTGGAGTCTGCCAAATCCTTTTCAGCACCTCCATAGGCAATGGGACAACTTGGCTTATTCTTGAAGTCATCTGAGAAAGCAATCAGGTTATGAAAGAGAGGATGGAGTGAAGTTTCCATTGCAGATAATTCCCAGTGTTAGGAATGGCTGAGCTTAACTGTTCAGTCTCTTCTGTTGATCAGAGAGAGAGACGCTAGCACTGGAGTTCAGATCTTTGATCCTGCGAGGCATCAGTGTAACGTCATCTGTTCCATTTATTAAAATGTGTTGGAAAAGAGATTTTGGAGTAGAGAAGAGTCGTTTATTATAATTATGGCGATAGAAGAGGAAAATCAAAGTGCAGGCAGTGTCCCTTTCTTCTTTAACTCCAATGATCACTTCACTCCTGTCAGCTTTATGGTCCAAGCAAACTCAGTTGGAAGAGCAGAGGGTGGTAACTCAGGCAGGAACACGAGGAGACCTTTATCTGGATTTAGGGACCACTTCAGATCGTTTTGGATTCCCAGCATTATTACCTGCAGAAAGCAAAAGGGAATGGGCAAAACACAAATGCATTGATGAGCACAGAATACGGCCTGAATATGGTGGCAAACAACCATGCTGGGCCGGGAAGGGGAAGACAGCCCAGAAGGGAAACAGGAGAGATCTGGGGAAGAAAGGAAGGATCAGAGAAGGCCCGCCAATTCCTTTACAAAGGGCTATATTTCCGACAGGACTGACGGAGGCTCTTTACCTCTGTGGTTGAAGTAGCTATAGGGGACATAAGCCTTAAGATTCCATATTCTGGCCAGTGCAGTACAATGGCATAAACAGCTAATCCTTTAGAGGTATACCTGGGAAAAAAGAAACACCGTTGCCAAAGATGCCTGGCTTATTATCCTGCCACATGACCTTATACATTCCCCTTTCAATTATCTACCAATTGCAAGACCTTCAGTCTGTCACTGCTACTAGCAAGCAAATAACTTGAGACCAATTTAGGTTTGGGCTTCCCTGGTGGCTGACACAGTAAAGAATCCACCTGCAATGCAGGAGACCTGGGTTCGATCCCTGGGTTGGGAAGATCCCCTGGAGGAGAGCATGGCAACCCACTCCAGAATTCTTGTCTGGAGAATCCCATGGACAGAGGAGCCTGGCGGGTTCTGGTACAGTCCATGNTGCAGGAGACCTGGGTTCGATCCCTGGGTTGGGAAGATCCCCTGGAGGAGAGCATGGCAACCCACTCCAGAATTCTTGTCTGGAGAATCCCATGGACAGAGGAGCCTGGCGGGTTCTGGTACAGTCCATGGGGTCACAGAGTCGGACATGACTGAGCGACTAAACCCAGGACACACGGTTAAGCTCTGTGGGAATTATGTAGCCCTGGAAGACTCTTTCTGGGTGGTATTTTCCCTTTCTTCTCTGTATGGGGTTCTAAGTTTTCTTAAAACATTTTTTTAACTCTTATATTAGTGACACATACTGAAGCCATCTTCCTCATTATTCATATCTTTACCTTTAAATCCACATGAAAACATCTGAGGGTATAACAAGGGCAAGACGTGCAATGAAGACAAATTTGAATTCCTTTTTAAAATTTTAAATTTTTGGTCATTCCACGTGGTTTTTGGTATCTTTAGTTCCCCGATCAGGGATCAAACCAAGGCCCATGGCAGTGAAAGCGTCTAGTTTTATCCTCTGGACCGCCAGGGAAATTCCCAAGACAAATCTGCTGTTCTGAGGTTTCACTATGCTTAGAGAAAGTGAAAGTGTTAGTCACTCGGTGTGTCCAACTCTTTGCGACCCCATACACTGCAGCCCGCCAGGCTCCTCTGTCTATAGGATTCTTCAGGCAAGAATACTTGAGTGGATAGCCATTCCTTTCTCCCGGGGATCTTCCCAACCCAGGGATTGAACCTGGGTCTCCCTCAATGTGGGCAGATTCTTTACCATCTGAGCCACCAGGGAAGCCCATGCTTATAGAAGAGGATGAAAAAAAATCACTAAATAGAAACTCACCCAAAACAGAACCATGAATGTGTTTCTCCTGATGCAAAGCCCCCAGCTCTGTGATATAACATTTGCAGAGGTCTTTCATTGAGCAGTTAGTTTGTACCTGGCACTCTGCTGGGTGCTTTACATACATTAGTTTATTTAATCCTCATGCTCTAGGAAGTTAGGTATCAACACCCCATTTTGCAGTTGAAAATTTCAAAAAAGCCTGAAGCCTGAGATCAAATTACTAGATACACAATTCCAAGTATGAATCATGCCTTCTTTACTTAGTAGCTTCATGATTCTGGGCCAATGATTACTGCCCCGGACCTGCTTTCTCCTTGTAACCTAGGGATAGTGTATCCACTCAGTGAGATTGTTGAGTGGACTAAATGAGGAGAAAGAATTTAGGATGGAGTCTACCACATGTGGGTGCTGTACAAATATTAGCTATGACTGTGTTTAGGGGTTGAGCAAATTGATACTTTGTAGCTCTTTCTTCCTTCACCAAGCCTACCCACCTCCCTCACTAGTCAAAGATACCGTGGGGCCTAAAACATAAACCTAGGTGCACATTTAATATCACAGAACAGCTTTTGTGTTTCCTCCAGATGAGTCTGAGGCCTGGCTTATAACCACTGTGGACCCAAGGGGTTGCCAGCTCAGGAGGGGCCACCCCTGTTCCCACCTGTAACAGAAGACCAGACTCACCACACAGAGGAGTTCTCAGATTGTACTCTCCATGGTTTGGAGGCATAGATAGCCTCTCCATTGATGCTCAGCCACTTCCCAACAGCAAGAAGCCTTTCTTGGAAGATGGGAACGATAAGTCCGTCTTTGGTTGGTCCAATGTTGAGAAGATAGTTGCCTCCCAAACTTACTGTCTGAACCAGTTGCTGGCGGGAGCAGAAAACAAGGAAATCCCAGTTCTGAATGCCAAGCCTGGCTGAATGCTTAAAACACACAGACGGAGGGAAGAAGAAGAATCTAGGCTGTTCTCCCTGTTTTTTGTGAATATCCTCTATCTTTTGGAAAAGACAATATATTTTTGTCATTTTCATAGCAGGATAGGCTTACATGAGAAAACTGAAAAATTCTGTACAGCTTTGAGAGATATATTAACTCAGATTCCAGGGAGTGATCACGGGCTCTTACTCGTGAGCTGGCACCTGCCATAGCGCCACATGCAGGGAGAAGTGTCATATATCAGAAGCACAGACTGTCAGCCAGGGAGATGAAAACAAAGCACTTGGCCTTGAAAGGATTCTGTGGAGCCAGCCAGAGAGAGCATCTGTTGGGCCCCTCCACTCCCCTCTCCTGGACCTGTGGCTTGTCCCATCTTTGGGAAGGAGTCAATGGCAGAAGCTGGAAAATGTTGTTGGGAGATCANTCAGGATACCCTGGGCTATATAAATGTGTATGTTGCCCCTTCAGGAAAACACGCTGTAAAGAGATATAGTCTTTAAGATTTCTGAGGTGGGATGCATATGTGTGTGTGTGTTTACCCCATACAGTAGCACTTCAAGGCAGTCCAGAAAAATTAAGGCTACATACAGAAAACTTTAAAAAGGACGTTCTGTTAGAGTACCCCAAAGACACCACACCATTAACTTTTGATGTTTCCTTCTGGTCTTTTTTCTTGTGCAGTTAATTCTATATAGTTGTGATACTGCATAACTTGTCTTTTCATCAACCCTGTAAGCATAAATCCATATTACATTCAGAAACATTTTCATGGTTAAGGAAAATCCCCAGATCTACTGAATTATTCCTTTATGGTTGCCAGGAATTGAAACAGCCCAATGTCAATCTGAAAATAATCCTGGGGAGAACACTTCTGTACAGAACTCTTCAGTAATTAGACCTGTCTCCTTAGGACAAATGTTATGAGTATGTTCAATAACCCAAACGGGTTCTCACGGCCCGGATGTCTATCCAGAGTGCTTCCACCGCTCTCAGTCAGAAGGCAGCCTGGGACTGCAGTTAATAAATAATTGCCTCTTACCGAAACGATTGTGGATGCACTTGCAATGTCAGCCATCTCCATGTCTCGACGGTAGCCCCAGGACCGCTGGTCGATGGAGGTGCACATCTCCCACTTGTGATGTGGCAAGGTCTCTGGCTGGAATTTATCTTTACAGTTGTAGTATCCTCCATGGTGACAGGAACAGTTCTGACCCCATCGGTCATTTACTACGACCTCATCCTAAAGGAGGAAGGAGTACTGAGGTCATCGGGGGTAAAACTATCTCACTCAGTTTGGTAAGTTAGGTGCCTGTTTGGAAGCAAGGAGCAGACTCAGTCGAGCACAGTGGTTCTCAACTGGGGGAGACTTAAAGGGCAAAACCTAGAGACGTTTTTTGGTGGTCACAACTCGGGGTGGTGCTACTGCCTGCTAGTGCGCGGAGACCAAGGATTCTTCTAAACACATTACAAGGGGAATCCCCTGGCCATCCAGCAGTTAAGAATCCCTGCTTACGCTGCTAGGGGGTGGGGGTTTGATCTCTGGTCTGGGAACTAAGATCCTGCATGGTCACATGGTGTGGGCAAAAAAAAAAAAAAAACATAAACAATAAACATCTTACAACACAGAGAACTGTCCCTTCACAACAAAGAAATATCTAACTCCAAACGTTATTTGCAGTTAACCTCAGTCTAGCAACATGTAATGTCAGAACTGGAAGGGCCTGTTTAGATTATCTAGTAAACCTGTTATTCTATCAGAAGAGAAATGTAGAAGAGGAGGCCTGCCCGGATCACATTCCCAGCAGAGTTTCTGAAAGCTGGGACTATGAATCTGGTACTCAAAACCAGCCCAGGATGCTTTTCACTATATCATCCTGACTTTCTTTACCTAAGTAAGGCAAAGTCAGTAATCAAACATTCTTTTCCTTCCCTCAAGGTTTTGCCGAACTTCGAAAAATCGTTACATGGAGTAACTTTATGTCAACATTTAATACTACTATGAGGCTCATACTGGGGTATCCAGAGTAAACAAGCCACAGTTCTTGCCCTCAGAGATCCAGCAGCGACTAGCTGAGGAGACAAATACATGGACAATTATGATGTGACCTCACATCAGCGTTAGGGAATTTACCAAAACACCAGTTCAGGAGTGTTTCTTGCTTCTTTCAGGAAAGAATATAAATTGCCAGGAGACAGATTTAGTTTACATTCCACCAGTACTTACTCTGTGTCTAACTGGGCCAAGGACTGTTCCTGGAGTTGGGGATGTAGGAGTGAACAGACCCAAATTCTTGCCCTCACAAAGGTGATGCTTCAGTGAGGGAGACAGATAGCAACGAGGTAAATGGTATCTGAAATATGTTAGGCCAGGTAAGTGGTTAAGAGAAAGGTAAGGCAAGGAAAGACAGACAGCGTTGATGGAGACATGCTGCGATTTTAGATAGGATGGTGGGGAAGGTGTAACCTCCCAGAGAAGACCTCTGTAGGAGAGGGAAATACAGACAGCAGAGGGTTAAGGATCAGGGTCTGTCTACTTCTCCGAAAAGTCATTTCCTAATATGAGTATATGACAACCCTCTTTCCTAACGCGTGAAAAAGCACGCAGGACAAGAGTGGGTAGAACATGGTCTGCGGTGTCCCACCTGAGGATCCACATCTAAGCCACCCTAGCCTGGGAACCACCGGGGAAGAACCACCAGACCTCGCCACTAGAGGTCCCCACGCAGCCCCAAAGTTCCAAAACACCAATCTGAATTTGCTTCCATTTGTCACAGATCTTTCTTCCCTTTGTCTGAATTTAGTAATAGCCAGCCAGTGACATCCTGAGAGGTTTAGGAACCTACCCAGATAGCGGAGTTCAAACTGGTCTTAGATTTCTCTTTAAAATTCGCAACAAAGCTAGAATCTGTAAGGTTTTTGAAATTTTCTAAGGTGAAGATTAAGACTTCTGCTACTTTGTCTGGAAATGTGAACTATGAGCGGGCAGCTATTGTGCAGTGTAGCAGGTTGGTTATGCTGCTGCCGCCGCTAAGTCACTTTAGTCATGTCCGACTCTGCGACCCCAGAGATGGCAGCCCACCAGGCTCCCCCGTCCCTGGGATTCTCCAGGCAAGAACACTGGAGTGGGTTGCCATTTCCTTCTCCAAGGTTGGTTATGAGGGAGAGCATAAGGCAGGCGAAGTTTCCTTCCAACTTCCTTAGAATTTGGATCTCAGGGAAAAGAAATTTCTCTATGAGTTAAACTACACAGTCAACATAGAGGAGCTGAGGTCATAGATTCTCACATTTTATTCCTATCATTTAATAAGTTTTATATATTAATTTTTTGGGTGGTTTTCTTATTTACAATGTCTGTTTGCTTAACAGTTTATTTTCTCTACGGCGGTCTGGGGCTTCTTTATACTATTTCTATCCTGCTACTTAAATTTAAGAAGCTTGTAAAAATCAAGAATTAAAGGAGAAAAAGAAAGCTTTAAGGAAGAAAAGCTTAAAGAAAGAAGAAGGAAGGGGCAAAAAAAGATTTAAGGGAGAAACCTTTAACATCCATTAAGTTCCCTCGTCCCTACCACACCCATATCAATACTGCTATTTATTTATTGACTTACATTTAAAGTCCTTATTGAATTTGTTACAGTATTGTTTCTGGTTTCATGTGTTGGCTTTTTAGCCTCAAGACATGTGGGATCTTAGCTCTCTGACCAGGGATCAAACCTGACCGGTTGCAATGGAAGGTGAAGGCAGTCTTAACCACTGGATCCCCAGAGAAGTCCTGAGATTAGTATTTATTATTGTCACTGTTGTGACATTGTTGTCATTACGGTTATTACTCCAGATTTTGGCTCCTTACATTGTGTTTTATCATAACAGATAAATAAGGGAGAACTCATATAATCACATACCTTAACTGGGCTATCATTGTAGAGCCAAGCAAGGAAACCTGTAGAGTTCCAGTAAGTATCAGGACATTCCCACTCTCCATCAGACCAAATCAAGTCAGGTTTATACCTGAGAGACACACAATTACAACAAAGTTTATCATCTGAATCCAGTCACAGTCAAGTCTGACAGGTCTATCTTTGCCACACATATTTAAACATTAATTTCCTCCTATTTTGAAAGTACCACAGTACAGAGAAAATGGAAAACTAAAGAGATGAAAATGACCACACACACACACCCACCCCTGAGCTAACACAACCACAGTTTTAATACACAGCATTTTGGTATATTTCTTCCCAATCTTTTTTTTTTAATGTCTTGGATTAAAAAACAAAGCTTTAATCAGTGTGTATACAATTTGGTTTCCTTCCAGAAACTGATTCCAATGAAAAGAGTGGTGCTCCAGAACTACAGGATTACTGTTTCTGCTTTTAATATGTGTTAAGAGCTCGAACTAGTCCATCAAATGCATTTTGAGGGACAACTACCCAGAGCTTTGATCATAAAAATCTATTGAATTCACTTGAGCCACAGTTCCATCTTTCTCATATTACTACTCTGAGCCCTATGAGTGTGTGTATTTATACCTCTAAGGTAAGCAGTATTAGTCCCACTTAAGAAAGCAAGAATGTATTGCTCAGTAACTTTGTTTTAGGTGCAAAGCTGGTAAGTAATAGAAGCTGGAACCCATATGTAAATCTGCCTGTTAGCTAATCCAGGTTGAGTCCAGGAAAAAGGCTGCCTAAGAGGCGAGAGAAACACAGATAGTGTGTGTTTTACTGTGTACGAAAAATTGTAGTAGGCACTTTATACTCGTTAACCTCATTCATTCCCACAATACCCTGTGATGTATAAACAGGTAAAGAAACTGAGCTATAGAAAGATTAAGTAGCTTGTTCGAGGTTATGCAGTCAGTAAGAAAAAAGGAACTGGATTTCTGACTTGAAGCTTGTGCTGGTCGGTTTCTTACAACTGTCCTGTTTCCTTACAGCAGTCATCTGGGTGCAAGGAGTTTTTTCGTCTTTTGGTCTACAGTGAGCGCCCAAGCAGATGGCTGCCTATTAATCTTTAAAGGTCCACCATCCTCCTAAGATCCCCCAGGAGCAAGAAGGGCAAATGCAGAATAAAACATGGTGAAGACCAGTGACAAATCCCAAAGTGAAAGTCATCATTTTTAAGGATAATTAAGAATAATAATGCCACTATGATTCTGTACCAGGCATAGCGATAGAAACTCCAAATATTATGCTGAGCCCTACTTAGAAGGCATTATTGTCACTTTACAGAGTGAGCATCTGAGGCTCAGACGAGTAACCTTTTAAAGCTTGTAAGGGAGTTCCCCGGCTGCCCAGTGGTTGACTCTGTGCTCTCACTACCGAAGGCCTGGCTTTGATCCCTTGATCCCTGATCAGGGAACTAAGATCCCACCAGCTGGACTGCTGTTGTGGTCGTTGTTGTTCAGTGGCTCAGTCACGTCTGATTCTTTACGACTCCATGGACTGCAGCACACCAGGCTTCCCTGTCCTTCAATGTCTCCTGCAGTTTGCTCAAACTCATGTCTATTGAGCTGGTGATGCCATCCAACCATCTCACCCTCTGTCGCCCTGTTTTCCGTTTGCCCTCCATCTTTCCCAGTATCAGGGTCTTCCAATGAGTCATCTCTTTGCAGCAGGTGGCCAAAGTATTGGAGGTTCAGCATCTGTCCTTCCAATGAATATTCAGGGTTGATTTCCTTTAGGATTGTCTGGTTTGATCTCCTTGCTGTCCAAAGCACTCTCAAGAGTCTTCTCCAGCACCACAATTCAAAGGCATCAGTTCTTTGGCATGCCTTCTTTACAGTCCAACTCTCACATCCACACATGACTACTGGAAAAACCATAGCTTTGACTAGATGGACTTTTGTTGGCAAAGTAATGTCTCTGCTTTTTAATATGCTGTCTAGGTGTGTCATAATTTTTCTTCCAAGGAGCAAATGTCTTTTAATTTCATGGCTGCAGTCACCACCTGCAGTGATTTTGGAGCCCAAGAAAATAAAGTCTGTCACTATTTTCATTTTTTCCCCATCTATATGCCATGAAGTGATGGGACCAGATGCCATGATCTTAGTTTTGTGAATGTTGTTTTAAGCCAGCTTTTTCACAAGCTGCATGGCACAGCCAAAAAAATGCTTGACGGTAACAAGAGCCAGGATTCAAATACAAATCTGCCAGATGACAAACCCTCTGTGGGGTCCATTAGACCATGTTGCCCTTCTCCAAGCTCCTGACAAAGAAAGTGGTATGTAAGGAGTTAACTGAGGTTTTGACTTACTACCATCCTCAGTTCTGTTTCAGTTTATAAAAGTAGCATGACCATACTAAAGAAGTTTTGAAAAGCAAAAAGAAAAAATATACTTTGTCTTAACACAACGATTACTCATTACTGTTTTGATGTCTTCTAGAGTTTTTTCATATCCCACCCCTACCCCTTTCCCCTCAACAGTATAAGCAGCTCAGATGTCATTGATGAACATCATAAGGCTAGAACAATTTCTGTTTTGTACCTGTTAACAAGGTCATAGAGCTCTGGCATTGTTTTTGCATGGACGAAGGACTGTGTTTTGAAGCCACTTTCCTTATCACGTAGGTAGAGAGGATGGAACCATTCTAAAAGTGAATGATATAGTCCATAGCGTATGTTCCTGAAACAGAAAAACAGGACAGCAACTGTCATTAAGCAAAGAAAAAATATTTTAAGAAAAATCAGTTGCCAGCATTTTTACATCTCAGTGAAATTTACCCATAGGGCATACAGGGGTCAGGACCCACAGCCAGTTCCTTAAATTATCTCTTATCATTCACTTAAGCAAAATGATTGGCTTACTTTGTTTTTGATGATACAAATAACAAATTAGGCTTCCCAGGTGGCACTAGTGGTAAAGAACTCATCTACCAATGCAGGAGACACAAGAGAAACAGGTTCTATCCCTGGGTCAGGAAGATCCCCTGGAGGAGGGCATGGCAACCCACTCCAGTATTCTTGCTTGGAGAATTCCATGGACAGAGGAGCCCGGCGGGCTACAGTCCATGGGGTCACAAACAGTCGGATATGACTGAAGCGACTTAGCAGATAACAAATTATCTTTATACATAAATTATCTTAACACCAAAATGTTATTTAAACCATTTTCTGTCTTTTAAGTCAATTATCTCAATAACTTATAGTCCTATTAAAAATATTTTCTGTTAATCATAATACGTATTGAAGAGATACTGGAAAATAGAGACAAATACCAAGAATATCCAAAATCTCATCATTCAGAAAGAATCACTAGTACCATTTTCTGTGCAGCTGAAATTAATGAATATAGGTTTATTGTTTCATATAAGATTTACTAATAGTTTTTAATATACCTGAAACAAAATATGGTTAAATTTACCTATTTTCATACACTATAAAACTTGTTGTGAATTAAGAAGAATGAGTGTTTGGGAAATGCTATAATACAAGAAGTAAAGATAACACTTGCAATGGCATAGATAAAGCAGAAAGAATTGAAGTTAAGAATTTCATGTGATTCAGTGACTGGACACAGAGAAGGTGAAAATCAAGGCTCTTAGAGTTCAGATCTAATCAATGTCTCAGACTTTTACAGCAGGACTATTAGCAGAGCACAGTATTGGGAAACTGAATGTTTCACAAGTGATGTAAGTCAGAAAATGCTTTCTTAAATGACCAGATAACTTTGAGGCTTTGTAGGCCTTGCTTTCGGAGAAGGTGATGGCACCCCACTCCAGTACTCTTGCCTGGAAAATCCCATGGACAGAGGAGCCTGGTAGGCTGCAGTCCATGGGGTCACGAAGAGTTGGACATGACTGAGCGACTTCACTTTCCTTTTTCACTTTCATGCACTGGAGAAGGAAATGGCAACCCACTCCAGTGTTCTTGTCTGGAGAATCCCAGGGACGGGGGAGCCTAGTGGGCTGCTGTCTATGGGGTCGCACAGAGTTGGACACGACTGAAGCGACTTAGCAGCAGCAGCAGAAGGCCTTGCTATCTCTACCACAACTCTGCAATTAGAGCTTGAAAGTAGCCAGAAGCAATCCATAAGTGAATGAACACAACTGTATTCCAATCAAACTTTATTTATACAAATAATTAGCTGGTCTACCTCTTAAATAGGACATCAAGTTTGCCAAATCACAATAGAGCTGAGTGGGCATGACACAAATACCACTTTTCCTCCTTACAGGCAAATATACTCAGAACAATAGGGTCCAAAATCAGAATAACGGGGTTCAAATCCCACTTCTGCCCCTTCCCAGCTCTTTGACCTTGGGAAGTTATATCTTAAGTGGCAGATATTAGAAAATATTACCTAGAATCACAAGTGATGCCTTACCTCCCTTTTTGTTGCTTTAACTGCCCTCTTCAGCTCTCTCCTGATTTACCACCCATCTAAACCTTCCATGAAAGCCTACAAAGCTCTGGGTTGACAGCTAAGGAGAACACAGAGACACAACCCTGGCCTCCACCAGACACTGGAAAAGGCCCTAGGTTGGAAGCCTTCCCAGAAAGAATCCTTTGAAGAGTACAAGTGCAGCGCTGTGGTCTATGCTGGGTATCCTTCACCTAACCAGAGAGGGCCAGGCACTTCTCTGATGCTGTCACTTCTGGTCACATGGAAACTGCCAAGGTTCAAACACTGCCAATGCAGGGCCAGAAGCCCTCCCGTGTACCAGTTAAATGCAAACTTAGAAAGCACAGAAGAGTAGGGAAGGCACGGGATAGTGGATGGTTAGATCGAAAGCGATGATGGGGTGACTGTCCGTGGACACGCACCTCTTCCGGATGGCTGTTCCCAACTCACCAACCAAATCACGATGGGGCCCCACATCCTTAGAGTTCCAGTTCCAAGACACAGGGCTTGGCCAGTTTGTGTAGCCTTCGTGATGCTTTGTCGTCAGGACTACATACCTGTGGACAATGAAACCATATGAGCAAAGGAAGTGGGCAGTGGGCCACCAGCACCAACTTACCTGGCACGCCTGAGGCTTTTAAAATGATTGAGGGAACTCAACTACAGGAAATGTACAGTTGACCCTTGAACAACGTGGTGGTTAGGGGCTGGTTAGCAGGTGTCTGCTGACCCCTGTGCAGAAGAAAATCCATGTGTAACTCTTGACTTCGCCCTAAACTACTAATAGCCTACTCTTGACTGGAAGGCTTACCGATAACATAAATGGTCGACTAACACCCATTTTGTATGTTATATGTATAATATGCTGTATTTGTACAATGATGTAAGCTAGAGAAAAAATGTTAAGAAAATCATAAGGAAGAGAAAATGCATTATAGTACTGCACTGCATTTATTTTTTTATTTTATTGGAGTATAGTTGCTTTACAATGTTGTGTTAGTTGGAGATTGGGCATATGTCCTGTATTTATTGATACCATAAGTTTACATTGTCTGTTTACAAGATGAACCACCTATCAGTATCTACAGCAATATTGTCTTACATGATACAAAACACTGCAGACGTTATAGTTATTACTAACACTAAATATCAAAGCTGGAATGCTAATGTGAAGAAGCAATTCATACTTATTTGTAGTTATGATTCATTCATTGACAATGAAGAAACAGCATCACGATTGCTTTATAGTAGCCTAGTGCAATCAATATGATTGCTTCATGATAGCACAGCTTACACACTGATGAATGAATCATTATAAAATTTTTATGGCATATGGTATTATATTCAAAATATGGGATTGGAAACATTGTTACATTTATTAAAGTCACTTGAATGTGATGATAGGTTGGTTTTTTTTTTAAATTTTAATTGGAGGCTAATTACTTTACAATATTGTAGTGGTTTTTGCCACACATTGACAGGAATCAGCCATGGCTGTACATGTGTTCCCCATCCTGAGGGCTCCTCCCACCAACCCTCCCTCAGGATCAACCCAGTGCACCAACCCTGAGCACCCTGTCTCATACAACGGTTGAGTTTTGCTGAAAGTTTTAATTTTGTTTTAGGTTTGAAGGATTTGTTAACAAAAGAAATTGCTGGTTACATACACAACAACCAATTTCAATATTTAATAGATAATTTAACTTAATTACAACATACAGTCGTTAAAAGAAAAGAAACAGAAATAACAGAAGTAACAGTAACCTATATCCAGACTTGAACAGACCTGGGAAGTCCCGAGTAACAGCAATCTGGAGGCCCAGCTGGGAGAAGGGTCCCAGGCAGTGGGTCCACCCCACCATGAGACTTCAAATTCCAGGTTTGGGGGCTCCTGCTTATAACCCCAGGACACAAACTGATTTCATCATCAGTCTGCACGCAGCTCTGGTTTTCCTTTAACTTTTACAATGCTGTTTGTTTCACCTTGTGAGCCACAAGATTTTCCAGACCTCCAGGGGCTCAGGAAATTCCAAGATCCTCCCTTATCCAAGGTGCTGCCTGACTTGCTGGTAACAACTGATGTGCTTACAGGCAGACACGTCATCCAGGCAGGGTCCAGGCAAGGTTAGAAGTCAGTCAGAGGCCTGCTATCTTGCTTCTGAAGGCTGAACAAGACTACTTCCATTTTAATTTCCCTAACAGTCTGATACATAGTTATTTAATTATGAGAGGGGACTGGAAGGTGGTGCATACTGTATGATGATATAATTCTTTGAAAGCAAAGTTTTAAAAAAGTAAGGAGAGATATTGTTAATTTTATATGTATCGCTTACTTCCTGCTTATGTAAGGATTGGCTACTTATTTCCATGCCAATCTTGCGTGTGATGTTCTACAGATGGACACTTAGGTGGTGACGGCAATGATGACGACACAAAACGTTTCATACAGTTCTGCCATTCAGTTCTCAGATCTCATGAAGACACTTATACACTTACACAACAGATAGGTTTATTAACTGTATGACATAAGGATTATTTACTGTTCATTAAGTGGAAGTGGGTCATGATAAAGGTGTTCACGACGAGTACCCTGAGGAGGAAGGGGAGGGGTTGGTCTTGCCATCTCAGGGGTGGCAGAGGTGGAAGAGGAAAAGGAGGTGGACAGGAGGCAGGAGAGGTGGGTATTCAGGGTAACGTTATGGAAATATCTCATATATTTCTGTCTGACTGTTAGAACTCGCTTGCCAGTGCAGGAGATGCAAGTTCAATCCCTGGGTCAGGAAGATCACCTGGAGAAGGAAATGGCAACCCACTCCAGTACTCTTGCCTGGAGAATTCCATGGACAGAGAAGCTTGGGCTACAGTCCATGGGGTTGCAAAAGAGTTGGACACGACTTCATGACAAAACAATGACAACTATGATACCAATCCTTCCATGGTTTGCTTTAGTTTCATATCATATCACAGAAGGGTCAATATGGTAAAAGAAGTCAAAAGCTGTCCTGAATAATCAGAATCCTTCTGCCAGACTGTCTAACGTCAATCTGTTTTCCGGCACTGCTTCCTCTATGTCTTCTTCCTCATTGTCTGGCTCTTGTTCAGAAGCACTTATCTCCATCAGACTGTCTTATGTTAGTTCCTCAAGTGTGAGGTCACCAGCTCCTGAATTTTTCCAAGATCCCTATCTTGAAACCCTGCACCTCCCCCCCAGCCGCCATATCCACATCTCTTTCATGATCTCCTTAGTTGTCTCTGTTGTAAATCCTGTGAAGTCATCACAACATCTGGACACAGTTTCCTCTGGCAGGAATTTTATTGTTTTGGGCTTGATGGTTTTTTCTATAACAACAATGGCATCTTCAATGGTGTAATCCCTCCAGACTTTCATGATGCTGTCTATATCGGGGTTCTCTTGCATTGTGCTGGCAACCCTTTCCATCAAGTACCATGTGTAATGAGCCTTCAGTTCAGTTCAGTTCAGTTGCTCAGTCGTGTCCGACTCTTTGCGACCCCATGAATTGCAGCACGCCAGGCCTCCCTGTTCATTACCATCTCCCGGAGTTCACTCAGACTCACGTCCATCGAGTCCGTGATGCCATCCAGCCATCTCATCCCCAGTCGTTCCCTTCTCCTCCTGCCCCCAATCCCTCCCAGCATCAGAGTCTTTTCCAATGAGTCAACTCTTCTCATGAGGCGGCCAACGTACTGGAGCTTCAGCTTTAGCATCATTCCTTCCAAAGAAATCCCAGGGTTGATCTCCTTCAGAATGGACTGGTTGGATCTCCTTGCAGTCCAAGGGACTCTCAAGAGTCTTCTCCAACACCACAGTTCAAAAGCATCAGTTCTTCGGTGCTCAGCCTTCTTCACAGTCCAGCTCTCACATCCATACATGACCACAGGAAAAACCATAGCCTTGACTAGACGGACCTTAGTCGGCAAAGTAATGTCTCTGCTTTTGAATATACTAGCCTTAAAGATCCTTAAAGTCCACTATGGGGATTTCCCTGGTGGTCCAGTGGTTAAGAACCTTCTGGGCAATGCAGGGGATGCAGGTTCGATCCCTGGTCAGAGAACTAAGATCCCACATGCTCCGGAGTGACAAAGCCTGCATGCCACAGCTGGAGAGTCCACCCACTACAACTAAGACCCAATGCAACCAAATCAAGCAATCAATTAATAAAAAAAGAAAAGACCCTTACGACCCCTAGATCTACAGGTTGAATTAGAGATGTTGTGTTTGGGGTAGACCACTTCAATGTCTTTGCTGTTGAACTCGGGGTTCTGGGTGGCCAGGGTATTGTCCAGTATTAAAAGAACTTTAAAAGGCACTTTCTGACTTCAGGGCCAAAGCACTGATGGAACCAATCCAGAAAAAGGGTCTTTGTTGTCCAGGCCTACTTGTTTTACAACCAAAAGACTGGCAGTTTGTGTCTTCAAGGCTCATTGATTAGTAGGTTTATAGAAAAGGATAGTCCTAATCATAAACCTGATTGCATTTGCACCAAACAGTAGAGTTAGCCAGTCCCCTCCAGACTTAAATCCTGGTACTTGCTTCTCTTCCTCACTAATAAATGTTCTTGGAGGCATTTCTCCTGCACTGGATGGCCCACTTCAATCTGTATTAAAAACCTGCTCAGGGGTTTCCCTGGTGGTAAAGTGGTTAAGACTCTGCATTTCTACTGCAGAGGGCACAGGTTCGATCCCTGGTTGGCCAACTAAGATCTCGCATGCCACCTGGGGCCATCAAAAAACAAAAGGAAAAAACAAGCAAACACTGCATAGGCAGAAATCCTTTCTCCTCAATGGCCTCTGGGAACTCATCTCCTGGTTGGTAGTAACTGCTTCTCCCGTTATCTTGACATTTAAAAAGCCAAACCTCTTTAGAAAATTATCAAACCATCCTGTGTTGGCATTAAATTCTCCAGCTTTAGATCCTTCACCTTCCTTTTGCTTTAAGTTGTCATGTGACGACTTCACTTTTTCTTGAATCATTTTAGTGTCTTTATGTATACCTTTCTTATAGCAATCCTGCACTCACATCAAAGCTGCATTTTCAATAAGAGATAAAAAGATATTTTGCAATAAGTGCAAGGTTTTTTCACGCCTTATGGCACAGTTGCAATGACAGCTTTTTTTTTTTTTTAACGCTGGATTCATTTATGTTGGAAGGGCAGTGGGCAACCACAGCTGCAGACCTCAATCTACCATGCGTATCAA
Source organism: Neotragus pygmaeus (assembly GCA_006410875.1). NCBI lineage: Eukaryota > Metazoa > Chordata > Mammalia > Artiodactyla > Bovidae > Neotragus > Neotragus pygmaeus. Next base: position 77,875 of record SJYV01030222.1, read on the forward strand.
GCAATTCAACTTTTTCTTGTAATGTTAATTTTCTCCACTTCTTGAAAGCACTTCTGGCATCACTAGGGGAGTTCTGTATGGATGTCATGGTGTTATTCAAGGCTTATGATATTGCACTAAACAAGATGAAAGATACTTGAGAACATGAGAGATGACTTTTACTGTGATAGGTAATTTACCAGGGGGATGAGTGCTCATGTGAAGATTAGCATCACTTGGTGTTTTACGTGGACACGACAGTTGAGCTCACCAACAGGACACCAATAGGAGGTGGCTACAAAATTATGACAGAGGTACAGTATGTACTGTGATTTATTTAATGCAGTTTATGATTTAATATGGGCTTCCCAGGTGGCGCTCCTGGTAAAGAACCCACCTGTCAATGCAGGAGGCCTAAGAGACAGAAGGCCTGGTGGGCTACAGTCCATGGGGTCACAAAGAGTCAGACACAACTGAGTGACTGAGCAGACACACAGAAATGGTAAAATAAACTAGTATCTATACATTTTATGCATTCGTGACATACTCTTTTCTTAATTTTTGATATTTCTGTGAGTTTTTTCAAATTAAAACAAATCTCCCAAAATTTTGGAAAAAACTTGCATATAAGTGGACCCATGAAGTTCAAACCTGTTGGTGCCCAACGTGATAATTTAATCCCCGGCTAATGCAGGGAGCTCAGGATTTTAAGGGCTAGACAGTATTTCAGGCTCTGTGGACCACAGTCCTCTCTGTGGTATATCCTTCTTCTACTTTTTAAAAACAGGTTTTTGAAAACGTAAAAATCCTTCTTAAGAAACTTACAAAAAACAGGCAGAGGATCAATCCCTCTGGTCATGGTTACAGACCCCTGGTGTGGTGGAAAGAACCTTCATCTTAGGGTCATGGGATGTGGAGTCTAGGACATTAGTTCCCTTCCTCTATCTGGGTCAGTCATCTTGGCCATAGTAAGGGCACTTGTCCTGGACAAAGGAATGTCTCCCAGATTTTAACTTCTTCATTTGAAAATTATGGATTTCTAAGGCTTCTGAAAGACAGTGAACTCCTCCTCTGTTTTGTCAAGCCTTATATCCCCATGCCTTTAATTGCAAACACTAAATATCAGTTGTAATTTCCCTTTAGTACATGAGGACCTAAAGTCCAAGAGAAACTACAGTGGAAGACTGCCCTAAGCCAGAGGCTGGAAAACCTACCTGCCTTCATTCTTACTCTCCTCCAAACCACTGCTCACTCAGCCACCAAGCTCATCCTTGAAGCTGAGGGTCACCATTCCTTGACTTAATACCTGCAACATCCTGAGCCTTCAAGGACGACTCTTTCAGGGCCAGCCTCAGCCTTCAACAGCCTTGGGAGTCCTTGCCTCCCCCCATCCAAGCTCTACACTTTCAGTTCTCTGAACCATTCACATGCAAGCTGCAACAGTTCTCAAAACAATTTCATGAGCACTCTCTACATGCAAGGCATTGAGAAGGGCAGACGACACAGTCTATATTGTTGCCCAGATACACTGGGCATCAGAACTTCCTTCCCTCTGGGACATATTAAAGCTGAAAGAAGAACACAATTCCTGGGTATAGCCATGGAAGGAGGCGGTAGGGAGGTAAAAGGCCTTGTTCAAGTTCACAGTTGAACTAGGATCAGACTCCCCACGTCTGGTTAAAATCCTGGAACCTTGATTGTCTTGCTGACCCGCAGGGGACTGATTTAGGTATCACTTAGCTCAATCCTTCTCCATATTCAGGTCTTTCCAAGTCCACCACCAACCTGAAACCTTTATTTCCTTCTAAACCTCAAGCTTAAGATCTGGCGTGACACATACAATTCTGCATCTTTCGGGAGGCAAAACAGAGTACCCCCGACATCTGAGGTGACAGGGACGCCTGTGTGATCGGGCAAATCTCCTCGCCTCCTCCCCGCCCCAACCCCGCTCGATTCCCACCAGCCTAAAGCCCTCCCGGCGCTCGAGGGTCAGCCCTCGCCCGGGCAGGGGCGCCCCGCCCGCTCCCGCGGCGGCCTCACTCACTTGGCCCCGGCGGCCTTGAAGAGGTCAGCCCAGCTGTCGGGGTGGAAGAAGTGCGCCGTGAACCTTGGCCCGAAGTCGGCGTAGCTGAAACCGGGCGGGTAGTTCTCTTTCATGAAGTTCTCGTACTGTGGTAGCTTCGCGCCCTGCCAGTGCCACCAGAACCACTCGCTGCCCCAGGCGGGCACCGAGAACACGCCCCAGTGTATGAACACCCCGAATTTGGCTTCATCGAACCAGGCCGGCAGCGGCCGGGAGTCCAGACTCGGCCAGTCCGGGGTGTAGCGGTGCGGAGGGTCGGTGCAGCGCCGAGGGTCGGGGCAGCCCGGAGGCCGCACCGCTCCGAGCACCAGCACCAGCTGCAGCAGAAGCAACAGCCCGGCGCCCACCACCCGCGACCTCATCACGGGACGCGGCACAGCTACTTCGGTGCCTCGCCGCCCTCCCCTTAACGCGCAGGAGCGGGGTGAGCGGCCACGCCCACCCCAGCTCCTAACTGGCTCGGAAGGGAAAAGGGGGTGGGGCAACCCGGGCTGATTGGCTACCGGGAGTCTTTTCCTCTCCGTGGGCGGGCGGTCCCTGCCGCCGCTCTGGCGCTCAAAGGGAGAAAGAGGCAGGGAGGCGTTGATGGCGCTCAGGTGACCACTGACTAAACACTACAGAAGAGAATACACTGCCGAGTGAAATCGTGGGCGGGGTGTGTGTGTTAAAGTTACGGTGTGTGCAGAGAACTGTTGACCTTAGTGTTGGGAGCTGTTTGTTGCTGCTGTTTAGTGGCTCAGTCGTGTCTGACTCTTTGCGACCCCATGGACTGCAGCATGCCAGGCCTCCCTGTCCATCACCAACTCCCAGAGTTTACTCAAACTCATGTCCAGTGAGTCGGTGATGCCATCCAACCATCTCCTCTGTCGTCCCCTTCTCCTCCTGCCTTCAGTCTTTCCCAGCATCAGGGTCTTTTCCAATGAATCTGTTCTTCGCATCAGGTGGCCAAAGTATTGCAGTTTCAGCTTCAACATCAGTCCTTCCGATGAACACCCAGGACTGATCTCCTTTAGGATGGCCTGGTTGGATCTCCTTGCAGTCCAAGGGACTCTCAAGAGTGTTTTCCAACACCACAATTAGAAAGCATCAATTCTTTGGCGCTCAACTTTCTTTTTAGTCCGACTCTCACATCTATACATGGCTACTGGAAAAGTAATGTCTCTGGTTTTTAATATGCTGTCTAGGTTTCTCATAGCTTTTCTTCCAAGAAGCAAGCACCTTAATTTTATGGTTGCAGTCAGGGTCCGCAGTGATTTTGGAGCCCAAGAAAATAAAGCCTATCGCTGTTTCTATTGTTTCCCCATCTATTCGCCATGAAGTGATGGGACCTGATGCCATAATCTTAGTTTTTTTAATGTTGAGTTTTAAGCCGGTTTTTTCACTCTCCTCTTTCACCTTCATCAAGAGGCTCTTTAGTTCCTCTTTCCTCTTTGCTTTCTGCCATAAGGATGGTGTCATCTGCATATCTGAGGTTATTGATATTTCTCCTGGCAATCTTGATTCCAGCTTGTGCTTCATCTGGCCTGGCATTCTGCATAATGTACTCTGCGTGTAGGCTAAGTAAACAGGGATAAGGGACTTTTTGAGTTGTACTATAGAAGAGAAAGAGCTTTCCACCTGATGCAGTAGTATAAAAAGAATTTGTGGGCCAATGCAGAAGATGCAAGAGATGCAGGTTTGATCNCTGCATAATGTACTCTGCGTGTAGGCTAAGTAAACAGGGATAAGGGACTTTTTGAGTTGTACTATAGAAGAGAAAGAGCTTTCCACCTGATGCAGTAGTATAAAAAGAATTTGTGGGCCAATGCAGAAGATGCAAGAGATGCAGGTTTGATCCCTGGGTGGGGAAGATCCCCCGAAGGAGGAAATGGCTGGAGTCCCTGGGATGGCAAAGAGTCAGACATGACTGAGTGACTGAACACACACATAGAAGAGAAAGTCAGGCGGTAGGAAGAGCATTGTCACAGCCCTGGCAGAAATGAAGGAGCAGAAGGACGATGGGAGGAAGCATCCCATCGGGTTAGAGGTGGGAGGAAAGTGGGCACCGAAAGAAGAAGAACAGGTCCTCCCATCTCTGCCCTTATAATGCTTCCTCCCATCAGCCTTCTGCCCTCGTTTCTGCCAAGCCTGTGACAATGTTCTTCCATTTGGTGTTCTTGCCTCCTGACTTTCTCTTCTATGTGTATGTTCAGTTGCTCAGTCGTGTCCGACTCTGCAATCCCACAGGTGTGACTATTTTGTCTAATATTTGTCTAGTATGTATTGAAGGGTCTTCCCTGGTGGCTCAGATGGTAAAGAGTCTGCCTGCAATGCGGGAGACTGGGGTTCGATTCTGGGGTGGGGGAAATCTCCTGGAGCAGGAAATGGCAATCCACTCTAGTATTCTTGCCTGGAAAATCCCACGTATGGAGGAGACTGGTGGGGTACAGTCCATGGGGTCGCAAAGAGCTGAACACGACTGAGCGACTGACACACCCCGACATGTCTTGAACTTGCTTTGGGACTTTTGAGGCAATTCAAAGAGCTTGACATCTACAAAACAAGACCTATGCACAGGGAGACTCAAAGGAATATTTTCAGAGTGACAGAGTGAGAAAATTGAGAGCCTTAGGCCTAAGCAGTGCCTCTGTGAATCTTGTCTGACCAGAAGGTCACTAGATTCTACAACTGGTAGATGCTGTTCATATTCAGGTAGGTGGTGAGGTCATCAGGTGTGTGAAGTCTAATGACCACCCCGAATGCACACTTGGTACCTCTGTATCAGTGAGAGAACGGTGGCAGGTTGGAGTTGGAAGGAACTCTGGAGATCTTTGACACCATCCTGTTCTTTACTCTTCTTCCCGTTTTATGGAAGAGGAAACTGAGACCCAGAGAGGGGATTGGAGTTGTCCAAGATCATGTAACTAGTTTGGATCAGCAGTGGGACCAGAACCCAGGCCTGTAGATGCAGAACCTGTGTCTCTAAAATGCTGCTTCTCTCTTGTACCCCAGGAGGTGCAAGAGAGCCTGTCAAAGCCTGTGTTGACAGAAGCAAGCACTTCCTCAATAGGAGCGATAAACGGAATGGCTGTTGCTCAGTGAACAGCCATTTTATCTTCTGTTACTTCCTTTGCAAGGTTATGTTGTAATATTGTCCACAACAGCAAGCCCAGACACTTAAACAAAACAACAACAAAACATTCGTACATGACTTCTAGTGATCAGGGTGAGTAATGGTCTTTGATGCTACAGAGCTCATCTTGGGGAATATAAAATAGGCCACCATGACCTTTATTCCTCCTTAGCCTCATAGCCAAAACGTAAATCTGCAGGTGCAGGTGAGAGACATTGTAACAGTCTGGAAAACTTGGGAGCTGGGAAACCTAGGTTTCTTGCATTGGACACCGCCTTGTTGGGTCTCCTTGGGCAGGTCTTGTCCACTGCCTGGGCCCATTTCCTCATCTAAACAGTGAGTTCTCAGTGATATCTGGGGTCCCCTTTCTCCCTTGCTCTCCCCCTCCATAAACTCTACTTCTTTACTTAAAGCAGAAATAGGGCGTGATAATGAAAGGAGAGAGGAAGAAAATGTGGAAGTGCGTTTAATTCAATGATTTTTAAACTCTAGCTTTATTCATTAAACAAATATTTACTGAGTATCAATTTATGCCAAGCACTTGGGCATTTTTTTGGCTAAAATGAGATAAGACCCCACCAATGAATAAAGAACGGCGTGTCCCAAGTTTAAGGAGTCACATCAGTTCGGTTCAGTTCAGTCACTTAGTTGTGTCCGACTCTGCTACCCCATGAATCGCATCACACCAGGCCTCTCTGTCCATCACCAACTCCCGGAGTTCACTCAAACTCATGTCCATTGAGTGGTGATGCCATCCAGCCATCTCATCCTCTGTTGTCCCCTTCTCATCCTGCCCCCAATCCCTCCCAGCATCAGGGTCTTTTCCAATGAGTCAACTCTTTGCNATCTCCTGTATTGGTTGAGATTCTGAGTTTTATTTGGCGGTGGAGGTTACCTGCCCTCTCCCAGTAGGAAAGATACTGGCGGGGGGCCCAGCTGAAACATCCGTGGCATACCCACTCATGGTCCAGACAGTGAGTGGGGCTTGGTTGAAAGATACTGAGAAATCCCCACCCAGGCAAAAGATACTGGGTGGGGGGCTGGCTGAAAGATGCCAGGGAATTACCTACCCAGTGAAAAGGTAGGAAATGGCAACCCACTCCAGTATTCATGCCTGGAGAATCCCATGGACGGGAGGTGGGCCCATGGGGTCGTAAAGAGTCAGATACGACTGGGTGACTTCACTTCCCTAGGGGGACTCGACTGAGGAAAAAAATTAAGGAATACCTGAGGCTCAGCTGAAAGATGCTGAGGTTGCTCCATTGTGGGGGACTGAATGGTCTTAGCTAAGTGTAAGAGGCTGATCTGACACTTTTCCTCAATTCGACTGCCGTTATAGAATTTGTTAGGATAAAAGTGAGGAGAATATATGAGAGCTTTGCTCTAAAGAAAAGGGACAAGACTCCTCCCGGTTGGTTTCGGTTTTCTCAGCTGACTGAGAAATTTACGGGAGTAGTGGGGACCTAGTCTTCAAACTGTGCAGTGGTCCCATAGGGAAGCCCACTTGTTAATTAAAATACTTGTTCATCTGGGGGTCACACGTAAGAATTGGCTCTTCAGCCACCTGAGCCGCCACGGTGATCTTAGATTGCTGGAGGCAGAATCTGAGACACGTAGGACGAGCTGAAAGACTCTGGGGTGACACCTGGAGGAATTAAGCTCACAAGCAGCAGATGGGCCCACTACACAAGTTCAGTAGTGATTTTTATCCCTGACAAATTCAGCTTAAAATGGGAAATGGAATCTCTCAAAAATAGAAACAAAGGAGTGTCGGAAGGCCAGCCTCTGCTAACACTCCAGCCAAATTCATGTATAATACCTATGGAGCTCATACTTGCAAGTACCTAGTTAATCGAAGAAATTATACTAAGACAGATCTCAACCTAAAATGGCCAAATTGGGGTTCTTTTGATATTTCAAAATTGATATTTTTGCATGCACAATCAGAAAAGGTCTGCTGTGCTTACTTTGACTGGTATCTAGAAGCCTGTAAAAGAGGAAATGATAGAGTAACTTCTTCACAGGAAAACAACAAGAAATTGCTTGAAACTGTATCAGAACTAAAAAAGGAAGCTAGCACTGACTCTGCCAGGTCGCAGGTCTAGCGGAACTGGGAAGTCACGTTTGGCATTTACGCCATTTGGGTTTTGATTTCTGGGCATCTCTTTGCCTTTTGTTTCTGAGTGTGACTCCTGGCTGGTGAAGTTCTGGTTTGGTTTGATTTGACCGTGCAGACATCTGGTACATACTGCTCGAGCTAATATGGGAATTGCTCATTCTAAGTTTCCACACTCCACCTGGGAACCCCTTGGAAAAACAGATTTTTTTTTTTTTTGACTGGTCAATCTGTAGCTATGACAAGAAAAATGGCCTAAAATATTAGATCTTTATTGACAATAGGATAGGAAAATGGACTAAAGTTCCCTTATTTCTAGGACTTCCTTCTGTAGTTAACAGCCTGGGGCTGATCAAACTAAGACCCTCACTTCCCTAGAGGGACAATCCCTGCTGGGACCAATCTGCCCTTGTTATAAGGACCAACTTGAGCACTATCTGGTCTAAATTCTGATTATAAAACTATGATAAGAGAAAAATATTATTTTTGACAATGTGGTCACAATATTCTTTAGACTCCAGAGAAAGCTTGAAGAAAAAAATTATCTTTTTAAGAATTTTTACCCTGAGGAAATAATTCCGCCTGGAATGCAGGAGACTCGGGGTTTGATCCCTGGGTTGGGAAGATCCCCTAGAGAAGGAAATGGCAGCCTGCCGGGAGCCAGCGTGAGGAATCCCGCCCGTGACAAGGTCATGAGGAAGGAAGCCTGACAAAACGCAAGGACGTGATCAGGCTTCAGGGGTTCCCCCTGGAATTTCCTGAGCATCCACTCCCCAAGAGCAGAGTCTGCCTGCTTTACTGTGTTATGCTTTAGATGTGTATAAGAGACAGCACCTCTTCTGTGCAGTGTCTGTGGCCACAGATGTCCTCATAATGCCCTGGAACCAAAAAGGCTCTCTGTTCCATTAGGTGATCATAGACTCATGGCCTTGATTAAAGTGATGAAAAAATTAACCACAGTTAAGAACTCAACCCCTCAAGGCAGAAGTGTATAGGAATCCTGTATCTTCCGCTCACTAGATGTATAATCCCAGGTAAAGTACCAAACCTTTTTAAAGTCCTTTCTCCTCACTGTTTAGCAATGGGATGATAAGAATATGTAAAGTATCAAAAGGCTAACTTACCTCAATATTCTTGTCTCTCATGCATTTCTCAATCAACTCTTGTGTGGCTTGTTGCTTCCCTGCTCCATTGGGGCATCTGTCCTTAAAGTCCCCTTTGTCACAAAGTCACCTTTATCCCTAAGCCGGTGGCCACTTTCCCAGTCCCCACTGTGTTACAACAGAGCCTCAACAGCTCTAACAGTGTTGGCCACTTCCACCTTCCTGAAACAGCCCTTCCCTCTGCAGAAAGATGCACAAAAGAGAAGCCACTTGTGGTCCAAGAGATAGCAACTATCTGAAGTTTTTTTGATCCCTGGAACCAGAGTTATAGCCTTTCTGAGTTTGGATTCTGTAACCCTGTCATAAATCTTTTCTGTGAATTAGGTACTTTGGGGTACCTTAAAAGACGGGAGACACTATGCAAATGGACAGGACCACTGTTAAATCAATTTTAAGTTTTTCTCTTCAAAATCCTGCTCTGTGTACCTGCCCCCACCTTGCTTTCTTAAGCTTTAGCAACAGACAGGCACATAACATATACAACTGACAGGCACTGGGAAGGAGTGAAAAGAAACATGAAAAGTCCATGGTTCAGTGTGATTCATTTCTAAAGCCCCTTCACCAATTAAGTGGTGTCCCTGGAGGGTTCTTCCAGGTCAGGTGTTGGAAAGGTTTCCTTGAATTTAGAGAAAGCTAGCTTAGGACAGCCCCAGGCCTGTGATATTTCTTCACCCCTTAAGAGACTTATTTAAAATAAATAGCCAAGGCTTTGTCTTTTTGCCATAGCCTTCCCTATTACAAGCTGAGGTCAGGACAAATAGCTCATGTCCCTGACTCACAGCTAAGGAAGAGATGGCTCCTTCGAGGAATCACTAAATCACATAATCCTCCTGGCAAAGGACAAATGGAACTCGGCATTCGCCACTGGCTCAAAAAGGTATCAACAGGACTTGGAATCAAACCTCTTATGTTTTTATTTTGCTCGAGGCCCTTCTGACTGNAAATGTTAATTGGCCCTTTTGGCTGGAAGATGATGTAAATTACCTAAGACTGTGTATATAACTAGGTATGCAGCGAGAAAAGCCTGGTTTTGATGAGTCTGGGCTGCTAATGCTGTATAATTTTGTATTGATCTCTATGTACAATCAAAAAGGTATAAAAGGCCTCTCCAGACAATAGGGGCCAGGGCCAGTCACTGGACTGGTTTCCCCCATGTCTCCTCTTTAATTTCAGGCTGAATTCCCATCTGGACCGGGGCGGCCCACTATGTCTACTTACTTGTCCTGGCTTCTAAGATCTGAAAGAGAGAGAGCCCAAGGCGGGGCACTCTCCGATATTCAAATGGGCGCCAGTGGCCCAACGTAGATGGTGCAAATCTCTTGTCCCGAGATTTTATTGGTCTTCCCCGTAAGCCAAGTTATTCAGCCTCTTTTCTCCACCTAATTTTCCTACTATACTATTATTTCTTAATCTAATCTTATATTAATTAATAAATAAGTTTTTTCCTCACCTATCTGTCTCCCCTTCAAATCACCCTAGATCCACCGGGGCTGGACCCTGGCAGCAACCCACTCCAGTACTCTTGCCTGGAGAATCCCATGGAGGGAGGAGCCTGGTAGGCTACAGTCCATGGGGACGCAAAGAGTCAGACACGACTGAGCAACTTTCTTTCATACCTTTAGACCAGCGCTCTCTATCACTCTAGACCATCTCTAATTTTTGAAACCAAAAAGAAAAAGAAAAAAAAAGGGAACAAAGCCTTTTAAAATCTTACTCCAACACCCCCGCCTTTTTTTTTAACAACTAGTATTCATAACTGAGTTTGGAAATTAAGCAGAATATTTTCATTGTACCTAGGTTTAATATAAGTTAACTATTATTATATCTGTTACAAGTTTGTCAGCAAGGAAATTACCTTGAGTGAAGAAACTTCTAAAAAATGTTACCCCAATCTGGAGAGACTATTTTAAACAGATATTCCTAAAGAATAATTATTCTTAACTTGAACTTCTAAGGATTGTGTTAACTTAAGTGTTGGAAGTGTATTGAATAGCTAAGTCATTTCCAAAAAAATAAGATTTTGAAACATTTACTACTGAGCACTAATTTCCTCTTACAGAGAAACTAAAGATTTCTGGGATTAAAAATGAATGATATTTGGGACCATCCTAAAATGTTTTCTCTAAGAAAACAAAGGTTTTAGAAATTATCACTGGTATTTATGCCTACCAATCTATAAAATGCTAAAATAAAAGTCAGTTCTTGGTTGCTTAAGGGAAGTAGAAGTGTGTTTTCAGTAAAGAAGGTATGAAGAATGGAACTGCATTTTGTGAAGGGAAAAGGAAGTAAGCCTGCTTTACAGGTGGCTTTTTAGGAAGAACATAGTCATGGGTACAGAAAGCAATGAGGTTTGTGAAAAGCAAACCATGAAGAAAGAGTTTTGTACATAGTCAGGACTAAGTTTTTCTTTATCTCTTAAATGTTCTGTTCTAAAATCTTTTATTGTGACTTTGACTAAGTGAAAAGCTATTGTTTCACAATGACATATAATTCTACCTGAGTGAATTCTAAACCTTTTTGATATTTGTTGACAAAACTTCCTAAATCCTTCTAATGAAGAAGATTTCTAGCTAACTTCTGGATTCTTCAGAGGGCCCCTGAAACACCCCAAAGAGAGATATTACACTAATTNATGACATATAATTCTACCTGAGTGAATTCTAAACCTTTTTGATATTTGTTGACAAAACTTCCTAAATCCTTCTAATGAAGAAGATTTCTAGCTAACTTCTGGATTCTTCAGAGGGCCCCTGAAACACCCCAAAGAGAGATATTACACTAATTTGGCTCATTTTGTATACAGAATTACATGGGGAATATTGTCCAGTGAGTAATGTCTCAGTTTATATTGTATGGTAAATGTTACTAAAATATAGATATCCTAGAAACTGTATGGAGTTCCTAAAATTCTGATATGTTTGGGTAAAGTGTTATCAGGCATAATTCTAGTTACTATCTCAATATTGTCATAGCATTAACCAAGTTTTGCCTCTTCAAGAAGATTTATAAAAAGGACTTTTGAATAAATACCAGTTTCTGAACTGAGTAAGGATTCTAATAGAAATCCTGATGACTTCACAAAGGTTAACAAAAGGACTGAATGAACTGGTGAATATGCTTATAATTTGTATGGTTTCTATCTGAAAAATTACTGATTTGAATCTGTGTTTTCCAGGTGTAAGGAAAAAAAAAACAAACACCTTTCCCTTAAACTAATTATGGCAGTAGTTTGGTAAAATTATATTTTATGAACAAATTGAAACATTTATCTTTTCTCTCTATCTGAACCCTCCAGAGATTGGAATCTCATAGTTTCCAGTAACTTTATCAGATAAGTTAGGAAGGTTATCTCAATAACAGGTACAGAAATCTCATGACACCACCCTTATGGAAGAAAGTGAAGAAGAACTAAAAATCCTCTTGATGAAAGTGAAAGAGGAGAGTGAAAAAGTTGGCTTAAAGNAGTGAACTCCAGGAGTTGGTGATGGACAGGGAGGCCTGGCGCGCTGTGATTCATGGGGTCGCAAAGAGTAGAACACGACTGAGCGACTGAACTGAACTGAACTGAGAAGGGAGGAATTTATTTAGATCTGTTAGGCAAAATCTGTGATAAGTCTTTGGCATGACTTTCCTGGCCCTGAAAGATTTTATTTTAAAAGTTCAGTCTGAGACTATAAAAGTCTCAGCAAAGCAAAAAAATCTATGATCAATTTTGGTTATATAAATCATGCCAAGCGTATTGAGACCAGATCTATATTACAAACAGGTCTTAATTAGGTTATATTTGGTAAAAATGACCGTGATTTTAGGGAGAAGTGGCTTCCATGGTGACTCAGGTGGTAAAGCATCTGCCTGCAATGCGGGAGACCCAGGTTTGATCCCGGGGTCAGGAAGATCCCCTGGAGAAGGAAATGGCAACCCACTCCAGTACTCTTGCCTGAAAAATTCCATGGACAGAGGAGCCTGGGGGGCTACAGTCCATGGGATCACAGAGAGTCAGACACGACTGAGCGACTTCATTTTCTTTCTTTCTTTCTTTCTTTCGGGAGAAAGAGATGTTTCAATGGATGTTAAATCCCAGTTTGTTAATGGAGGTCTATATCTACTAAGACTCTTTTCCTGGATAGGTCTTTGCTGTTAGGGTATATTAATGTAAAATTTAATGGAATTATTGAAGGACACTGTACGGCTGTTTTTGAAGTTTATCTCAGTAATCTGTCTTTGGATGAAGATCAGTTGCCTCACACATAACCTGCAATCAAGACCGGAAGAATACATAATTTAAGGAACTCTCTCCAACCTGGATGGAAGGACCTTTCAACTCCACGGTACTCTTAGCTAGCTCATGCCCAAGGAAACTGAAGGGCAATTGACTCAGGTTAACTCCCACCTCCAAAGGCCCCTGAGCTGGACTGGTCTATAGAGAGGCCTACTGACCTCAAACTCACCTTAAAATGATGCTCAAACAGAGGAAACTACGCTACCCTAGGACAAGAAGAAGATGACATCAGAAGGAGACAGCTTGCCCAAGATGCTGATCTGACTTGTGTAATCATTTATAATGTTTGCTTCATTCCTTGGACTTATGCCTATCAATCAAATGTTTTCCATCATGGACATGATACTATGCTAGTTTAAAACTCAATCCAATTGTTGGTTTGTGGCCAGTTATCTGTGCCTAGTACTTCTGGGTTACCTTGGTGGATTTCTGTTCTCTAGGGCTCTGATTGGATAGCCCCTAGGAAATTTATTTTAGATGAGTGTTCAGTCCTGTTCTATCTGTTCATTATATTGCTAGATGGGATCCTCTCGCCTGGCCAATTAACAATACCTGCTTTAATGCTGGCCATAGATTTAAGATTTCTCTTAGGGTCATTTAAACTCAATCAAGTGATGAGCTAAGTCTCAATAAAAAATTAACTTCTCATCCATTAAAAGAAAAACTCCCACAATTATGGGGAGAATGTACATGGTTAACACAGGCTATGGTATTTAAGTTTAAAGGCTCCTCTATGTTGGGAACAGTTAAATCATACTAAAAATGATCAACCTGGTAATTATGAGACAAGGCTGGGTGCTTTATGAACTATGCCTGTTATTACCCTTAAAGAGAGTCATTGGTATGGAACTCAGTGGATTTGTGGCACTAATTTATGGCCTTGACATCTACAGGGATGGATACAATGGTGTAGCCTGAGATTCCTATGAATTTAAGGTCATACTTGTTAACAAATTAGAGGTAACCCCAACCANAAGAGAGTCATTGGTATGGAACTCAGTGGATTTGTGGCACTAATTTATGGCCTTGACATCTACAGGGATGGATACAATGGTGTAGCCTGAGATTCCTATGAATTTAAGGTCATACTTGTTAACAAATTAGAGGTAACCCCAACCAATGTATTATTGATATGATCCCAGTGGATCAAAGATCTGTATTCTACTAGTATGACCATTTAGCAGCTTTTGTATGTGTGTGTGCCTTCAATGGGGTTGGAGGATGTAATTGATTATATCTAAGCCTTGACAACTTTCATAAGCTTTAAGTGATAGTAATTGGGCTATTAGCCTATTGAATTCTGAGATCTCTATGATGAGAAAGGAAGCGCTACACCACTTCAAGGTCTTACAGCATCTCAGGGAGATGTCTGTGCTATAATTCAAAGTGAATGCTGTACTTTCATACCTGATAAATCCTTTAATGTAACACATTTGATGACCCAAATGAAAAATCAGATTTCTTCTTTAAAAGACCCATTCCCTAGTCTTGATGATCTAAAAACAAAAACAAAAACAAAACTGGTTTGGTGTGGGAGGCTCATGGCTAAAATATTTACTTTTAATTCCACTAATGTTTTTAACTATACCATTTGTATTTTGGTTGTTTCATAAGATTATCATTTCTTGAATTACCAAGTGTATGACTGAGCCTCCAACGAAAATGATGACTAGACTCGAAGCAGTTGATCAAATGTATAGTTCGATATATGATCAATGATTGTAATAGTGTAACTCTAGGTATGAAAAGATGCAATGAGAGGAAATGCTTTCTCATTGGACCATAACTAGAAGAAAAATGTCCACAGATCTTTGACTATTAAGACCTAATCCAGTAATAGCATGTTGAGTGTCTTATCAACAAACACTTTCTTCAGAACTGGGAACAACCTTCTCAGCAACACGGGACAAAATGGTCATGAAACCCCCCCCAGAGTATGGTCAGATTTATGACCACAAGGGGGCCAGGTCAACTACAAATTGTCACTTACCAAGAGCATTGCCAACGAATGAACAACAGAGGCATTTTCCACCTGCTACTATGGAGCTTGAGCCCCATGCTGCTGCAGCTGTTGACCTTCACCAACCCCTGAGGGAGTTCAGGGTGGAGTGAGGCACTCTGTCCTCCAGGGAATCTGGTGGGACAGGTCTTAATTTTATCAATCCTTGCATCTCCTCATATCTAGAGACGCACTGAATCCCTTCATGGTGACATCAGATCTAACAAAAACCCTTTTGTAAAATGAGTGCTCCTTCACCAAAACCTTATATATTGACTTTCCCCCACTGCTGCTTTGGAGCGGTCTCTCAGAGTTATCTGAGATGCTGTCTCTCAGGCTGGGTCCTCATTTTGCCCCAAATAAAACTTAACTCACAACTCTCAAGCTATACATCTTTTTTTAGTTGACACCAGCAACGCAGGACAAAATGGTCACNTTTTTTTTTTTTTTTTTTTAAATTTTTTAGAGAGCAGAATGCATTTTACCCTCAAAGGAACCTGTATTCATAAGTCAGGTAAAAGCTGAATTCATGTTACCTATGTCCTCTCTTCCGGGCAGCCCAGATTCTTCTGTGGAGCCCTCAGGCTCCAAGGAACAGATAGAAAATCTGTCATTTAGTGCACCTCTATCATTTTACCATCAAGGAAATAGTCTAAATCTGGGGATATAATTTTCTAAGGCCACCTGACAAATCAGCACCAAAATGGGAACTAGACTGCATGTCTGTGTCCCCCAGGCCACAATCAAAACCCTTGTGCTGTGCGCGTAGAAGTGACCTTAGCTGGAAAAGCTGGAGAGGAGTGCTTCCCTGAGACTGACACCCTTTGCTGAATGTTGCCAAGGCCAACCCCGAGTGAGACCGGAAATGGTGTCAGCCGAGTTCTCAGCCCTGGATTGAATGAGTGAAGACGCGGTGTAAGCCTTTATCAGCTCCCACACCCCCATTCTGCCACTGCTGGCTGCTTCCTCCCTGCGCCCCTGCAGCTCCAGTCCCATTTCCTTCCAACTCTCTTCCCCTATTTCCCTTAGAAAACATCCCCCTCGCCCCCATTAAAGAATGGCTTACCCCACGCAGAGTCCAGCCTAGAAGGGGGATGCTCGGGTGGTGGTGGCCAGTATCGATGCCTCACTCAGGCTTGGCGTGGCCACCGACCTATGGTTATTGTCCAAATGAAGTAAGGGCAGGAAATGCGGACTTCTAGATGGAGGCCCCAACAAGAAAACATGCGACAACAGGATGCACAGAGCCACAGGAAACCTGGCTCCCTGTCTGCCTTCCCTCTGAGCAGACAGAAATCTCTTCTGGAGTCAGAGCTTCTAGCTTCTAGACAAGCCTTCCTCCAGGGTGAAGACTGGTCTGAAAGCCCCAGACAGAGACACTGGGTGCTTTGCCACGCCACTCTTCCAGTTCCACCTCTGCCATGGCTGGTCATGTGACTTTGGGCAAGTCCCTTCAACTTCCTGAGCCCCTCTTCTCATTTGTGAAATGACAATGACAAAACCTGTCCCATTCTCCTTGGGAAAACCACACTGGCTGACGATCCCCACCGCTCCCTCACCCCCAGCCCTCCCATGGCTTTTTAACCATGTCCACGGGGAGGCTGTGATGGGGTACCAGTCTTTTCAAAGTGTACAGAGGCTTCACGTCTGTGTGTTTGTTAGGAGGAGGAAAGGGTTCTTCTTTTTTTAATCAGTTGTGTCAATGACGTTCCAAATATTAGGTTTTGTTTTTCAAAACCATTTTGTGACCTGACTTTGTACACATGTAATAGTAAAAGAGAAACCACCTGATGTATGGCAGAAACCAACATAATATTGTAATTATCCTTCTATTAAAAATAATAAAGGGGGAAAAAAGAAAAAACTTGGCGGGGGAGAGAAACAACCAACCAAGTGCTTTTCCCACCAAAGAAAAATGCTGCTGCTGCTGCTGCTAAGTTGCTTCAGTCGTATCCAACTTTGTGCTACCCCATAGACAGCAGCTGACCAAGCTTCCCCATCCCTGGGATTCTCCAGGCAAGAACACAGGAGTGGGTTGCCATTTCCTTCTCCAATTCAGGAAAGTAAAAAGTGAAAGTAAAGTCGCTCAGTCGTGTCTGACTCTTAGTGACCCGGTGGACTGCAGCCTACCAGGCACCTCCGTCCATGGATTTTCCAGGCAAGAGTACTGGAGCGGGGTGCCATTGCCTGCTCCAAAATAAAAATGCTAAAGCCCCCAAACTATATGACTTTCTTTCCCCAGAGAGCATGTTCGCTTTGCAGTGGGTTTACAGGAACTGGAGTTCTGACTCTTGCCGAGTGTCTGGGAAGAAAGCTTTGAGAGCCAGGAAGCTGCTCAGAAAAGATGCAACCTGGGGGTTTTTCTGACCTGAATTGAAAGTGTGAAGTGAAAGAACATCACAGTCACAGCTGGGTCCTCTGTACTGCTCTGCTGAAAGCCCAAAGGCGCTGGGGGTCACAGGTGAGTGAGCCGGGCCTGGCCTTTTGATGGTGGCTGCTACCCCTGCAGTGAGAAGCTGAGATTGTAGACTGGCAGCAATCTTTTTTTTTTTTTAATGTCAGACCACACTCCACCACATGTGGGATCTTGGTTTCTTGACCAAGGATCGAACCCACACTCCCTGCGTTGGAAGGCAGAGTCTTAACACTTTGCCCACTGAGGAAGTCCAGGAACCATTTTTTATCTCTGACGGGGAATGGGGAGGCCTGGGTTCCAGTCCCTGTTCTGCTACTGAGTGACTTTGGGCAGGTCCTTTCTCCTATCTGGGTCTTTTCTCATCTTCAAAGCAAGTAGATTGCTGGGTCATTTCTTAGGTCTCCTCTGGGAAACTCACCATGTTGGATCCCAGTATCACAGGCTTGGCAACCAGACCTCTCTGAATTCAACTAGCCCTGGATTCAATTCCAGCTCTGTACCTTGTGGGCTGTGTGATGCTGGGCAAGTTACTTCACCTTCCTGAGCCTCTGTTTCATTCACCTGTAAACCAGGAGAAACACTACCCATATCACACCATTGTGTAATCAAGCAATAGAAATTTACAAAATGTACAGTGGCTTACAGTATGTGTCTAATGAAAGGCAGGAAATACTCAATAGAGTTAGTTTATAGTATTCTTACAGGATTCTAGGTTTGTTCAACTTCTGTCTGAGAACTTAGGCATCTAGAAAGTTTTTCAGGACTTCCCTGATGGTTCAGTGGCTAAGAATCTGCCTGCCGATGCAGGGGACACAGGTTCAATCCCCAGTCCAGGAAGATCCGACATGTTGTGGGGCAGCTAAGCCCATGAGCCACAACTACTGAGCCCACGCTTCACAACAAGAGAAGTCACCACAGTGAGAACCCCGAGCCCTGCGACAAAGAGCAGCCCCTGCTCGCTGCAACTAGAGAAAGCCCACGAGCAGCAACGAAGTGCAGCCAAAAATAAATAAATAAATAAAATTTAAAAGAGAAAAACAAGTTTTCCGTTCATCCTTAGGGGACACTTTTTTTGGGGGGGAGGGAACCCCCAAACCAACCTTGTTTGAGCTGCATAACTGACCCATTACTAATAGATTGCTTCCCAGCTGGCTGGACTTTTGGTACTACACCCAACCATAGGAAGAGTGTCATGGGGGCTTCCTTACCCCTTTCTTCTCCTAGCTTCCCTCTGTGCTTGGTAGCAGTTGGTTGCAATTGCAACAACATTTTCTGGAGTTTTGGACTATGGGCTATATTCCTTTGCCCAAATCTTATTTATTTTTTCAGGCCCTATATCAAAAGTCACCTTCTCCAGGAAGCATTCTCTGGTTTCTTCTTACTGGTCCACATGGATGAAACTCATTGAGTCCTACTGCAGGGATCACTGCCTACCTTCCATTATTTGTGCCTATTCCTTGTATTGCTTCCTGGACTGTGAGTTTCTAATTTTGAGAATAGAATCTGGGTCAGGGAGCGGCAGCATCTTTGTATTCTATTCCCCCTTACACCAAAAAGAGTCTGTAGTAGATCTTCTCATGAAGGGCCTGAGCTAAGCAAAGCAGCCCTATGGAGTTGGAACTCAGCCCACATAAACAAGGCAATTCGACGGCCCCCAAGCCACTGCTCCACGTTCCAAAGCCACAGCAGATATTGCCCATTGCTCCCAGTCTTCCTGTGCCCTAAGCCTCACTGTCAGCTTCTCACCATAGTGCTTCTGGCCTACAGATCCAGGCTTCCGGAAAGAGGCGGGAACCACAAGCAGCAGGTCAAAAGCAGAAAGTTAACTAGAAGGTTGGTAACCGTCCAGGCTCTTTAACCTTATAAACAGACCAGCAGGATAGTCATTCCTAAAACGGATTTGGCCTTGGAGGTGGGACGGCATGTGGAGGAAGGAACTTACAACTTCTCCAATGATATGAATCAGAGGAGAAGGTTGTTGATGGGAGGCAGAGTCTAGAAACTGCCCTAGGACTCCACTGGGGGTCCAGTGGTTAAGAATCTGCCTGCCCATGCAAGGGACCTGGGTTCGATCCCTGGTCTGGGAAGATTCCACATGGCCTGGGACGACTAAGCCACAACTACCGAGGGCTGAGTGCTGCAACTACTGAAGCCTGTGCCCTCTTGAGCCTGCGCTCTGCAGCAAGAGAAGCCACCACAACGAGAAACCCCTGCACTGGAATTAGAGAGTAGCCCCCACACGCCGAAAATAGAGAAAGCCCGTCAGCAGCAATGAAGACCCAGTGCAGCCAAAAGTAAATTAAAAAAAATTTTTTTTAAAGAGGAGAGAGGCAAAGAGCTGCAAAGGGGTTATTTTCCAAGCTGATTTCTCTAGTATATTCCTCCTGGATTTCCAGCCCTTGAGCACAGAGCCCTGGTAAAAAGTAGGCTCTTATGTATCTTAAAATCAACTTATTGAATGAATGAATGTCTATTAGAAAAAAAGCAGGTTTCTTCAGATTCTCCTCTTTCCTCTCCCCTCAGCTGCCGGGAAGCTCCGAGCTGAATGCAATATAGGCCAGCAGTGCTGGGTCATTCAGGATTGGCTCCTCACTTGCTTCTTGGTCCTTTTAGTGGTTTCGAGTGCTTTCCTTCTATTTCCACTGCCCTAATTCATAACACAGGCCACCTCCAGTCCTTTTAGGAAAGAATTTGTAATTTACAGAATCGGGGCAAAAGATTATTGAGGTCTCCTCGCTAATTCCTTTCTCAAATGCCTATTGGTTGTGGAAGAAACCCAGTCCCGGTGAGTCTGCCTTGTGGGGCTGAAGTGTTCTCTCCCAAGTCTGCTATCTACAAGCCATTCATCATCCCCACCCAGGGGCCCGCAGAGTTACATCCTGCTGTCTGAACACTCACTCTCTCTGAATCTTTCTTCCTCATCCATCTGTATCATCTCCAGCCTCTCCCCCGGGAGGAATTGAGCTACATGAAGCCTGAGGCCTCTTTCCACTGTAGTGAAGGTTAAATGTCAAGACTTTGGAATGAATCATTGTAGGATTCAAATCCCAGCTCTGCCACTGACGGGCTGTGTGACCTTAAGGCAAGTTACTCAAACTCTCTGAGCCTCAGTTTCTTCATCTGTAACTGGGGAAATTAATACCTGCATTCTTTTTTAAAAAACTGTTCCCAAGTTTATTACTGAGTTGCAAAAATGTTTCCCCTGTAATATCTGCATGTTTGACATCCAGATGAGATAATTATTTAAAACGAGCAATAGCTTGGCTGCTTAACTGAAAGGTAGAGTTGTGAGTATGATGAAGTAGAAAGAAAAGGATTCCAAGTTAGGAAGCAGATACTCAGGGTTTGAACCTGGCACTGAAAGTGAAAGAAAGTGAAAGTGTTAGTTGCTCAGTTGTGTCCAGCTCTTTGCAACCGCAGGGACTGTAGCCCGCCAGGCTCTTCTGTCCATGGAATTCCCCAGACAAGAATACTGGACTGGATTGCCTTGCCCTTCTCCGGGGGATCTTCCTGACCCAGGAACTGAACTCAGGTCTCCTGCATTGCAGGCATTTTCGTTACCATCTGAGCTACCGAAGCTGGCTCTGGGACTGGTTAGTTCTATGGAGAAGTCACTAACTGTATGTCCCCTGAACTGCCCTATGAAAAGAAGATTGGAGGATAGTAGTGATGGGCCTTTGAATTGTACTACTTCCCTCTCTTTGATATCTCATTTAAACCTGATCTTATTTTCTGAATCTTATAGATGAAGAAATTGGAGTCCAGGGATGCTAAGAGACTGGCTGAGGGGTTCAGAAATCTGTGCTTTTATTCATTCCTCTGAAGATCCAGGGTCCTATCTTATTGTTTACATTCTTACAACTTCCAAACCATTACTCAGTAAATTAACTAATCTGAAATCTACCCACAGGACAATTTTGTTGAGTCTTTTCAATATTTTCTTTTCAACTACTTTCAGTTCAGTTCAGTTGCTCAGTCCTGTCTGACTCTTTGCGACTCCATGGACTGCAGCATGCCAGGCCTCCCTGTCCATCACCAACTCCTGGAGTNCCTCATCCATCTGTATCATCTCCAGCCTCTCCCCCGGGAGGAATTGAGCTACATGAAGCCTGAGGCCTCTTTCCACTGTAGTGAAGGTTAAATGTCAAGACTTTGGAATGAATCATTGTAGGATTCAAATCCCAGCTCTGCCACTGACGGGCTGTGTGACCTTAAGGCAAGTTACTCAAACTCTCTGAGCCTCAGTTTCTTCATCTGTAACTGGGGAAATTAATACCTGCATTCTTTTTTAAAAAACTGTTCCCAAGTTTATTACTGAGTTGCAAAAATGTTTCCCCTGTAATATCTGCATGTTTGACATCCAGATGAGATAATTATTTAAAACGAGCAATAGCTTGGCTGCTTAACTGAAAGGTAGAGTTGTGAGTATGATGAAGTAGAAAGAAAAGGATTCCAAGTTAGGAAGCAGATACTCAGGGTTTGAACCTGGCACTGAAAGTGAAAGAAAGTGAAAGTGTTAGTTGCTCAGTTGTGTCCAGCTCTTTGCAACCGCAGGGACTGTAGCCCGCCAGGCTCTTCTGTCCATGGAATTCCCCAGACAAGAATACTGGACTGGATTGCCTTGCCCTTCTCCGGGGGATCTTCCTGACCCAGGAACTGAACTCAGGTCTCCTGCATTGCAGGCATTTTCGTTACCATCTGAGCTACCGAAGCTGGCTCTGGGACTGGTTAGTTCTATGGAGAAGTCACTAACTGTATGTCCCCTGAACTGCCCTATGAAAAGAAGATTGGAGGATAGTAGTGATGGGCCTTTGAATTGTACTACTTCCCTCTCTTTGATATCTCATTTAAACCTGATCTTATTTTCTGAATCTTATAGATGAAGAAATTGGAGTCCAGGGATGCTAAGAGACTGGCTGAGGGGTTCAGAAATCTGTGCTTTTATTCATTCCTCTGAAGATCCAGGGTCCTATCTTATTGTTTACATTCTTACAACTTCCAAACCATTACTCAGTAAATTAACTAATCTGAAATCTACCCACAGGACAATTTTGTTGAGTCTTTTCAATATTTTCTTTTCAACTACTTTCAGTTCAGTTCAGTTGCTCAGTCCTGTCTGACTCTTTGCGACTCCATGGACTGCAGCATGCCAGGCCTCCCTGTCCATCACCAACTCCTGGAGTTTACTCAAACTCATGTCTATTGAGTTGGTGATGCCATCCAACCATCTCATCCTCTGTCGTCCCCTTCTCCTCCCGCCTTCAACTACCTTACACTCCAGCAACTTCCCTTTCAGAGAATGGACTCAAAAGGCCCACATTCAGAGTATATTTTATTTGACAGTTTGCACAGCAGGGGAGGGCTCATAGCCATTATGTGAGGCAGGTGGTATTCCTTGAGCAAATGGGTTCAGAAAGGGCAAGGCCTTTGCCCCAAATTTACAGCAAGTGGCAGGCCAAGCCGGGACATAAGCCTTTGTGTTCTGACAAAGTCAAGTTGACAAAGGGACAGGATCTAATGTATGACTTTGCCCAGGTGACACCAGACACCGGCAGTCTTTTGTCTTTAATCCCGGGGGCAAATCACATCTCTTTTCTCTTTTTGTCTTTTTCACTCTTCTGACCAGTTTCACTCAGCCATGCCTCCATTGCTAGCATTCTCTGGCCTAGATTTTAGTCCTGTCCCCATCAGCCTGGGGAAGTCCCAGTCTCATCTCTTCACCCCAACAGATCTGTCAGACAGGCTGAGATTCAACCCTGGCTCAGCCGACTATTAGCTCTGCACCCTCAGATAAAGTCACTTACTTCGTTCACTTCTTTCCCTCAGTTTCCTCATCTGTAAAATAGGAATAACATATAGTATTTGTTTCTTCAGTGACAGTGAAGCAAGAGAACCAGCTGGGATAGCATCATGCCCAGTACAATGCCTGGCACAGAGCTCGCCTGCCACCGATGGTGAGTTTTGCATGTACCTATAAGGTGCATGCATAGTGTAACTTTCTCCTCGCTTTCTCAAGTTCTTTGTTAGTTGGCAATGACTATGAATGACAGTAGCCATGGCTGCTATGCCCTTGGGCTGTATGGGTACAGAAGGGTGGTTCCTGGGAGACAGGAACAAGAGGTGGGACAATGTTAAGAGAGCAGAGGGAGAAGATCCTATTTCCATTCAAAATTTTTGGAACTGAGTGAACAGGAAGCTGAGAATGTGCCTGGGAGCCTGGTGAGTTATTAACCAGGCTAGAGCAAAGAAGTCGGCATAGGTACCTCTCTGGACGTCCAGTGGCCAAGACTCCGTGCTGCAATGAAGATCGAACATCTTGTATGCCACAGCTAAGACCGTGCGCAGCCAAATAAATATTTTTTAAAAAAGAAGCAGCAGCAGCCAGCACCCATCAGCCTGCAATTGTGGGGAGAGCCCTGGGCTAATGAGACAGGAGTCTGGATTTCAGTCCAAATTTTGAGTAGATTTGTTGTGTAGCAATCTCAGGCAAAACAGTCCCCTTTTCAGAATGTCCATCTGCACCAGGAAAGATCTCAAAAGTCTTCTCGTTTGGTCCTTTCAATTTGTGAGTTGTGCAATTAACCTTGTGGGCTGGGGCAGGGCAGGGTGGAGGCGGAGAGTGGGTGAGGGAATTTGTCAGGTTGCAAAAGAGCTCAAGTGAGAAAGACTCGAGCAACAGTTCTCAAACACTGTGGGCTCAGCATCCCTTTACCATCTCGAAACGTGCCCAGATCCTCAAGGGCTTTCCTTGATACAGGTTACGTCTTTCAAACAGTGACTGGTTAGAAACTAAAGCTGACAACTTAAAAATGATATTTAATCGACCTGTTCTGTGTGAAAGAGATAATGTGTTTTTAATGCCAATAATTTTGGGGAGCAGATCTCTGTGCTGCCTAGCAGCTGGAGTCTCATCTCTGCTTCTGCATTCAGTCTGTTGTGATATATCACTGTGGTTAAAGTGTATGAGGAAAGGGGGTTTGTCGCTGTCCCCTGGAGCTCCCTTTGTGGCAGGCACCACGTGGAGGCCTCCTACCCGTACACCCTCTCTCCTTTATCCTGCCAACTCCTCTTGCGGATAAGTTGTCTTATTTTCACTGTCTTAGGGAGCCTGGTGGGCTGCCGTCTATGGGGTCGCACAGAGTCGGACATGACTGAAGCGACTCAGCAGCAGCAGCAGCAGAGATCAGAGAAGTGAGTTTCAGCTGGAAGAATTTGCCCAAGGTCAGATGGCTTGTAAGTGGCGGGGTCAGAACTCAAAGCCAGGATGCTGTGTTCCACTTGGCGCCAGAACTTGTCCATGAAGACCAGGCCGGCCTGTCTGGAGAGGGGCGGAGGACTTTCTCACACTCCAGGTAACAGTCTCTTCCCTGGTGTCCTTTTCTACCTTCCCTCCTCAGACTGCTTCCTCTAACCAAGGCCTGTCACACCACCGTTAGGGCCAGGGCACTGAAATGTCAGCTCCAAGAGGGCCGGGGCTCATCGTCCGGTTTGCTTCGTCCGCTTTGCTTCCTGCTGTATATTGGGGGCCTTAGAACTCCCTGGCCCATGGAAGCTGCTCAAGGAGCACTTGTCAGATGAATTGGTTGAAGGAGTTCTCTGACACTTGTGAAAATCCCCAAGGAGGGTTCCCTTCTTCAAGATGCTCAGAGGAGGGACTTTCCTGGGGATCCAGTGGCTAAGAAACCACCTTCCAATGCAGGGGACGTGGGTTTCATCCCTGATCCGGAAGGATCCCACATGTGGGGGGAGCCCACATGCGGGGGGATCCCACATGGGGGGCAGATATGCTCCCCCAAATTATTGGCATGAAAAACACATTATCTCTTTCACATGTAATAGGTCAGTTAAATACCATTTTTAAGTCGTCATCAGTGAAGTCTGGGAGCTGCTACTACTGAGCCTGTGTACCTAGAGCCCTTGCTCCGCCATGCAAGAAAGGAAGCCACTGCAGAGAAGCCTCCACACCACAACTAGAGAAATGAAGCTGAGCACGGCAATGAAGACCCAGCACAGCCAAAAAAAATAAAGAAGGAAAAAGCTAAAAAAAAAAAAAAATTCCCGCATAGACACAACCGATCCTTTTAAGGGGGAAAAAATGGACGATGTATCAGCAAGAAGGGCATGCCTGGCTTAACGTTTCAAAAGTGCCTTGCTAAAGATCCATGGCAAAAAGACTTAGGAAAAACCTTTCAGAGCCTGACCTGCCTGCCTGGCTCATACCTGCCAGAGTGGGCTCGCAGGGTGGAGGGACCTACCTGAATATGGCGGTGGACCAAGCGCTGGCCTTTGCTGGTAAACTCAGTCACCCCGCACAATAAGGTGTGCAGGGTGGTTCTGTTCTCATGTCTCTCGTTTACAGACAAGAAGACAGAAGCACACGGAGATAAAGGGACTTGCCTGAGGTCATACAGAGAGCAGAGCCCAGCTGGAACCCAGGTTCACGTCCATCAGCCTCATACCTCCCACTCAGTGGGGTCCTGTACCTTTCTCCTGGGGACTTGTATCCTTGGAGGGGAGGGGGTGGTTCTTCAAATACTGTAAGTACATACCCTTCCCTGTTTCCTGCTTTAGCAGATCCCAGAGTTCAGAGACTCAAGAAGGGCACCTTGGCAGGCTGTCTGAAACATGTGCCTTAGTGCTGGCCCTACAGGGAGCACCTCTGTGATTCAGGGCATCACTTCGATTCTGTGCTTTTTATCTTCATATTCACTTACTCATTTATGTTTGGCCACGTTGGGTCTTCATCACAGTACACAGGCTCCCTCTGGTTGTGCATAGGCTCAATAGTTGTGGTGCACAGGCTTAGTTGCCCCAAGGCCCGTGGAATCTTCCCTGACCAGGGACTGAACCCATGTCCCCTGCAATGACAGGCAGATTCTTAACCACTGGACCACCAGGAAAGTCTCTATCCTCATCTTTACAGTAGGAACTAAAGTTCTATCTTTCAAAGAAAACCCACTACAGAAAATTTTAGGAATTCAACGATTAGGGCCTCCCTGGTGGCTCAAGTGGTAAAGAATCCACCTGCACTGCAGGAGACCCAGGTTCAATTGAACCCAGGTTCAGTCCCTGGGTTGGGAACATCCCCTGGAGAAAAGAATGGCAACCCACTCCAGTATTCTTTCCTGGAGAATCCCACGGACAGAGGAGCCTGGTGGGCTATAGTCCATGGGGTCGCAAAGAGTCAGATATGACCTAGAGACTAAACCACCACCACCAGTCACTGCAGAGTGAATGCCTGGTAAGAGTGCATGGCTCCCCTTACCCTTGGGGGTACTTGCTGCTGGTGAAAGCTTGGTCAGGAGTCACTGGGAAGCCTGGTGAGGGGAGTGGATGGGTTTGGGAGCATTGTTAAAACTGTTAGTTACACCTGGAAGAGGGTGGTTACCCCTTCCACCTGTGAAGTATTCTCTGTAGGACAAGCAAGGCATTGTAACCCCAGGGTGCAGAAAGGCTATTAAAATATGCTGAGGGCTCTTTACGGTGGTGGCTTCTCCGCACAGCAGAGTGGGAAAAGGTTAACCGCGTGTGGTGAGTGTTCTGAATCCCTCTGTGGTTTCTTTGCAGGCTGTTCTGCCTCTTCCTGGCTTGCTCAGATCCCAAAGGGTGGGGTGGGGTCCCTCCCTAATCTTGATTCTGGTTGTTTCTAGGGTTGCAGCAGCCTGGGAGAGGGTTACAATTCAGGCTGGGCCTGGAGCAGAGGCGGCCGTGGTGGGGCAATGATGCAGGGAGTCCTGGAGGCTCTACCCTTGAAACACGCCAGTGATCATGACAAAAAGAAAGTGACACTGAATGAGTGCTTACTGTATACTGTGGGCCAGACACCAAGCTACACACTTTACACTTAACAACTACATTCTGCAGGACAAGCCAGTGAGGGCACTGGTACGACTTCCCTTGTATAATTAAGGGAACTGGCACCAGCAAAGAGGCTCTGTTGTCTGTAGGACTTCAGGCCACCAGGATCTGTGAATGGCGACAGAGTGGCTAGAGGATCACCAGGGTGGCTGGACTGGGGCTGGTGATAAATTCAACTCAGTGTGGGTACCCAAAGCCACGGAGAGATGAGAGAGGCCAGCGATTTGGGAGTTAGCCCTCACGGGCGCTCCAAGATAGCCCTTTATGATACAGTGTGTTCATGTGCTTTGGGGAATCTGTCTGGTTTCTGGCCTCTGTGGCCATGAAGAGGAAAGCACGTTAGCATTTCTAGCCTGGGGTCTGGGATCGGATCCAACAAGACTGATTCTTTTAGCAACTTGAACGGTAACCTGGATTTCTATCTCCTGCTTCTGTGAAGAGAGGTGATAAGCAGGTAAGAATCCACTCAGAAGCTTCCCGAGTGGCTCAGAGATTAAAGCGTCTGCCTGCAATGCGGGAGACTCGGGTTCTATCCCTGGGTCGGGAAGATTCCCCTGGAGAAGGCAATGGCACCCCACTCCAGTACTCTTGCCTGGAGAATCCCATGGACGGAGGAGCCTGGTGGGCTACAGTCCATGGGGTCGCAAAGAGTTGGACACGACTGAGCAACTTCACTTCACTTCACTTCAGATAGAGGTTTAAGAGACAGTCCTGAGTCATAGATGTGAGTTCTGATTCTGCCTTTTGTGAACTCTGTGGTCTCCTGGGCAAATTACCTCACCATCCTGAGCCTCAGTGTCGTCACCTGTAAGAGGAGGATGATGAAGTTATCTCCCCTCGGGGCTGCTGGTGAAGACTGAGAGGGGTGGTCGTATGTACAAGATGCGTAGCAAGTTGCCTGGCTGGCGCTTAGTAAATCCTCGTGAACGTTAGCTTTTGGTGTTTTTGGCTGTGCTGGGTCTTCGTTGCTGCTTTTGGACTTTCTCTAGTCTCGGTGCGAAGGCTTCTTGTTGCGGTGGCTTCCCTTGTTGCGGAGCACAGTCTCCAGAGTGCAGGCTCAGGGGTTGTGGAAACGGGCTCGGTTGTCTGCGGCATGTGGCATCTTCCCAGACCAGGGGTCGAACCCACGTCCCCTGCACTGGCAGGCAGATTCCTAACCCCTGGACCACCAGGGAAGCTCAGTATTAGCTATTAATGTTTATTGGTCCTGTGTGCATTTTCTCTGCCAGGTTACTTAAGGATCAGATCCAAAATTTAAAGAGAGAAATAAAATAGAATGAGGTGATTGGACTACACCATCTTTCATCTCTTCTGACTCAGGAACTATTTCACAGTAATATATAATTTTACAAACCCCAATGAGAATTATATGGACTGTGTCATAATTTTATATGGTCCATGAAAAAGGAAGTGTTTTAAGTCAAATGTACTATTTGTAATGTGTCTTATTTCCAAAACTTCCTTAATATTTATTTAACTTATATGCTTAATATGTAAAAACAAATGTTTACCTCTCCACGCTTTGTGGTGACACACGTGCTTGATTTGCTTTAAATTCATGACCGAAGAAAATGCATGGTGGCCAAACAAAGTTTAAAATGATGTTTTATGGAGGGACCAAATGGACATTAAAATAGATTGACATGGGGGATTCCTTGGTGGTCCAGTGGTTATGACTTGGCACTCTTACTGCCAGGGGCCTCGGTTCAATCCCTAGTCCGAGAACTAAGATCCCAAAAGTCTCGAGGGATCATTTATGTGAGTTGAGGTTTTGCATTCTTGCATCTGATTGCTTAAAAAGCTGAACTGTAGCTTTGAAAAAGAATGTTATGCTTGTTGGATGGTAAGATAAAATGGCTCTCAGGTCCCTATGTATAAGCACCTCTCTGGATATGCCTTGCTGGTATACATCACTTTTCTGTGCAACACAGGAAAATAAAAAGTACATGTTATTTTTTCTTTTTAACTATCTTTGACATTTCGTAACAGAATTTTCCTGGTAAGCCATGTAAGGAATTTGATCAGATAAATGCAAATGATAAGTCTGGAGGCAAATCTGTGAAGTCATTATCTTCCTTCTTCTACTTCCTTGTTTATTCAGCCTCAGAGTTCCCTTTGCTTCCTTTCTTTTTCTTTTTTAAAAAAAATGTATTTATTTATTTGGCTTCATTGGGTCTTAGTTGCAGTACAGAGGATCTCTGTTGTGGTGCACTGACCCTCCAGCTGTGGCAAGCTGGCTTACCGACCAGGGATCGGACCCCAGGTCCCCTGCACTACGAGGTGGATTCTTCACCCCTGGACCACCAGGGAAGTCTTTGATTCCTTTCTTTACTCATTGGTTCACTAGAGGTACAAATTAAACAATATAAGATAAAGATCAGTGTAAACCATGTATTAGCCAAAGCCACTCCAGTGGTCAAAAGATGAACCGCCTGGTTGGAAGTCATGAGAGTATCATTTGTTTGATCACCACTATTGCTTTTGATTCTTCCATTTATTTTATTAACAAAATTTGGTGGGGGCTGTGCCATGTGGCTTGTGGGATCTTAGTTCCCCAACCAGGGATCAAACCCAGGTCCCTGGCAGTGAGAGTGCTGAGTCCTAAGCACTGGAATTCCCAATTCTTTCATTTATCTTAAGTTCTCACACTGAGAAAAATGTCTTTTAAATGTCTTTTAAATTATTCACTAATTTTTTTTTTAATGGAAATGTTCTAATAATGTGAACCTTCTGGAATAGCTTCTTCCTTGTTGGGATGAGCTGGTGGAAAACAGTGGAAAGACAGACCTGGGCTTGACTCTTGTCTCTGCCATTTACCTGCTGCGTCTGAGCCCTGGCAGCCTCGCCTGCGCAGTGGGTGTTATATGACGACTCAGAGACAGTCCATGGAGCTCCAATCCCTGCTTGTGGCTTCGTCAGACTCCCCAGGATCCAGACAGATCCCCGGAGACCCATAAAGGATGGACTCGTTGAGTTCTGACAGAGGCAACACTGAATGCAGCTGTGATTCTCAAAGAGGAACTTTGGGGTGGCCCCAACCCCCCAGGAGAGGAAGGCGGGGGGACTTTGCTAGGAGAGGCTGCCTCTGACTCGCTGGGTGAGCGGATCCGGGGCCTCCCCTCTGGGGGTGTCAGCAGCTGGGGGAGGAGGAGAGAAGCAGCAAAACCCACAGGATGCCCGACCTACCCACGCAGTCACCTGCTTGAATGTGATACTCGCAGCTTTCTCCCCCATGCTGGGTGTGATGACGCTGGGGAGGCCCCTCCCACCTGACCTGCGTCATCTATCAGCCCTGGTCTGCCATTTTCTTTCCTTTGGGGGTCTTCACTGCCTGAGGTCGGGGTAGGACACTCTGCAGACCCTACCTCTCCAGAATATGATGGGAAAACGGAATAAAGGCCTTGTCCTTTCCTGCTGGAGGGGGGCTGACCCTGGGGCCTGCCTTGCACTGTAGTGCTTAGGAGGCACTTTCCACATCTGTTCTCCTGTCTGATTCGCGCCACAATGTTCCACAGTTCCGGATTCGGATAGACCTGGGTTTAGGGCTTTGCTTTGCCATGTGACCGGCCGTGTGAACTTGAGCAAGGCTTTATGCCTGGGTGAATTTCAGTTTCTCACCTCTCAAATGTGGGTAGCGACAGCATCTCCCCAACAGGCTGCTGTGAGAATTGAGAAAGGTAAGACCGCGGGTCTAGCAGAGCTCCAGCATGTTGTACTAGAATGCTCAGTAAACGCTGCAGTTGTTCAGTCGCTCAGTCCTGTCCGACTCTTGGTGACCCCATGGACTACAGCATGCCAGGCCTCCCTGTCTTTCACCAACTCCTGGAATCTACTCAAACTCTTGTCCGTTGAGTCGGTGATGCCATCCAACCATCTCATCCTCTGTCGTCCCCTTCTTCTCCTGCCCTCAATCTTTCCCAGCATCAGGGTCTTTTCCAGTGAGTTGGCTCTTCACATCAGGTGACTTCAGAAAACACACAAGCACTCCTTTGAGATGGGTAGGTAATCCTACCATAGCTTCATTTTTAGAGTTGAAGAGATTGAGGTTTGCAAAGGAGATGTGACTCAGCCAAGGTCATCTGACTAATCGGTGAGGGAGACTTGGGTCCTCCGCTGAACCTTAGGTTCAGTGATTGACAGCACAAGCTTCGGAGTCCACAGCGCAGGACTTGACCCTGGCTCTTCTTCTCCTTGGCCATGTGACCTTGAGCGACTCCCCATTGCTCTTGAGGCTTGGTTTTCCTTCTCTATAAGGTAAGACAGCCTGTTTCCCTTCAAAGACGCTGGGGAAGCTCCTCCCGCCTGACCTAATCCATCTATCTGCCCAGTGTCTCCTGGCTCAGGGACTTTTTGCAGGGGCAGGGGAGAAAAGCAGAAGCTGTTTGAAGACAGCCCTGCTTCCTGTCCTTTGTAAAAACAAAATCTAAGCTCAGTGAGAAGGTTAAGCTTGTGTCCCATGGGTGGGAAGAGAAGAGCCTGCACCTGTGATCGAAGGCTAAGGAGAAAGGAGATGCCCCCACACAGGGAAAGCACCCGAGCTCACGAGTCCTGCGAGTGCTGGGGGCCTGGAAGTGCCTTGGGGAGATGGCAGGACCTCTGGGGGAAGTTGCCGGGTGGCATACCCTGGAGGGTGAACCCAAGACACAGGGCATTCCAGCCTTGGCAAAGAATCTGGGCTCCAGGCATACCCGGGGAAAGGAGGAGGGCTGGACTTCAGGGGATCAAACCCCTCTGGACAGGGGGCTTCTCTCACTCTGCTCTGTAAGTGACCCTAAGGGTGAGGAGCAGGGGAGGGGTTAGCTCAGTTCACACTGAGATCCACTTTCTGACTTGCTAGTAGGATGCGGGCTTGGAGTCCTATTGAACGTGCTTTAATAAGAATGTATAAAAGAACATTTTATGAACATCTGAGATCAGGGAGAAAGATGAAGAGACGCGACAAGATGAGGAGGGAAGAGAAAAGACTGGCACCGAGGGCTGCGCTCAGCTGACCCGGGCTGTCGTTTTCCACCTTGTGCGTGTGCTATGCTCAGTCACGTCTGACTTCTCTGCCCATGGAACTTTCTAGGCAAGAAGGCTGGAGTGGGTTGCCATTCCCTTCCTCAGGGGATCTTCCTGACCCAGGGGTCAAACCTGGGTCTTCTGCATGAGGGCAGATTGTTTACCATCTGAGCCACCAGGGAAGCCCCTTTCCCACCGTAATCTGACCTTAACCCACCAAAGGGTAAAGGACGTGCGTCATTGATAGAAATGGATGCTTGGGCTCAGGGCAGGTCAGGGACCAGAGCTGGGGCCAGTGTTGTCAGGGTGCCACCTCCCAGGGTCTCCCCAGTTCCTCTGCAGCCCCTCCGCCACCTCATCCTGGTCTTCATGCCCTGAAGGTGTCTACATGCTACCCATTCTAGGGGAAAGCAGCCCCACAGCCTCACTCATCCTCATCTCAAGTCCGGGGCCAGGGTGCATGGGGTGAAGGTCAGAGTCTCCACCTCAGCCACTCGCTGAGCCCAGCACACGTGCCCACCGCAGCACTGGCATCATCTCATCAACCCTCCCACGAGCCTGTGAGTGATGGTCTCGGGTCTGAATTTCTCAGAAAAGGAAGCTGAGCGGAGGAGAAGTGGCATGATTTGTCTGAGGCCGCACGACTGAAGCGACTTAGCAGCAGCAGCAGGGTTAGTAGAGGCAGCGCTGGCGTTCACACTCAGGCACTGACTCCGGGGTACACTTGTCAACCCTACTGTTTGCTGAGTGGAACCTCCAGCGAAGTGGATCTCTGGCCTCCTGGGTCTAGAGTGGACCGGACCACACTACACTCCTGAGATGCCCCCCGGGCAAGCTGTCTCTCTGTGTGTCAGTTTCCCCATCTGTACAGTGGAGGCCAGGACTCACCAGATGTTTTCCAAGGTCTCTTCTGGCCCTAGTCTTTGTTGTTTTTTTTTTTTTTCCTGGCCCGTGATCTCCTATTTAAGCCTGTACCTTGTAAGGCAGGAGAGCCTAGTGGCTGAAGTGTGCGGGGAGCCAGAATGCCTAAGTTCAAGCCCAGCGCTCTCATTTAATGCCCATGTGACTTCAGGTGAGTCACTGAGGCCCGCCTGTAAAGTGGGGAATGGCAATAGCCCCTGTGGTAGACCGTTGTGAGGATTAAATGAANGCTGAAGTGTGCGGGGAGCCAGAATGCCTAAGTTCAAGCCCAGCGCTCTCATTTAATGCCCATGTGACTTCAGGTGAGTCACTGAGGCCCGCCTGTAAAGTGGGGAATGGCAATAGCCCCTGTGGTAGACCGTTGTGAGGATTAAATGAAATTAAGCCTCGAAAGGTCCTTAGAGCAGTCCCTGGCACACAGCGAGGCTCTCTGAGGCTGTGAGCATCACTGTGCGTCCTGACCTTGGTGGACATGGAGCTGGAAGCTGATTCTTGTCCTAGCTGAGAGGATGAGGACCACACAGGCCATGAGCCTTCCAGGGGCTAGTCCTGAAAAACTTCAGGAGTCCTCAGAAACATCAATCCCCTGGCCCCAGGCAGGCCCGCCCAGCTTCCTACCACCCTGGAGGGAAGGGGTACCGTGAGAATACAGGTTTTCTAGAATGAGGAAGAAGCCCTAAGTAAAACGACAACAAAATCTACTCACGGTTGTCTGGTGGCTGAGCTCCCTGACCTTGCTGGACGCTGAGTCTTGGCGATCGCGTGTCTCAGGTCTGACCCTGTGTCCCAGGCAGAGCTCCTGGGGCTGCTCTCCTCAAACCAGCTTTCTCGCGCATTTGGTTTCTCACAGATGAGTGAGTGTGGGGAGCTCTGGTCTTCCGTCCCTGTCACCACTTCCCCTCTGGGTTCCCGGTGCCACGGTGTTCTTGCCCTTGCAGTTGAATTGCTTCTCAGGGGGATCTCTGGCCAGGGCATAGCCCCAGGGGTTCTGGGATTTGGGTTCCAATCCAGCCTTGGTGTCATGATCTTGAGCAATTCACTTAACCTCCCTAAACCTTAGTTTCTTCATCTGTAAAATGGGGATCAAGTACCAGCCTCACACAGATCACCTAACAGGACATTCTATGCTAATGCTTCTTCCCCATCAGACCAGAGCTTTGAAATCCAACTGCCTTCAGGCACCAGGCAAATAACTGATGTAAATGGGTGCAGGGTGCTGGCTGGTACAGGGCAAGAGGGACTGTGGTGGGGACTATGGTGAAAAGGGGAACCCATCTCTCAGCTCCAGGCAAGACTTGCCACCTGGGAGTGCAGATCTAATTGCCAGGTGTTCCAAGCATTTGGCAGATGTACCACATCTTTTAAGAGACACTAGAAATAGTGACTTTTACGTAGTGGCTTCCAGTTTTAGAATGTTGACCACAAAGTCAAATCTGAAAGTGCTAAGTGGGTCAAATCAAACACCATTTTCAGTTTATGTCTGCTGGACCATGGCTCCCTGAGGGCAGGGAGTGTGTACCCAGTGCCCAGTCCTGAAGCTGGTACAATTCAAACGTTTCTCATACCTGTTATCTCAGATAGAATATTTAATGAGAGTCTGCTTCTCCCTAGGGATACACCAGATGAGTATGATAAAGTTCTTGCCTTTCTGGGGTAACGGCCTTTGATGAGCTAATTAGATCTTTTCACCTACTGCCCCTCACAATCCAGGCCTCAAGGGTTAGATTTGGCCAGTAATTCTCAAGAAGGGAGATTTTGCCCCTGAGGTGGAGTTAATAGATTTAGCGAGTAAAATTATAGGATGGTGATATTTGAGACCTGCACGTGTTGAAAGATTGTTTCTTATCTGAAATCAAATGTAACTGGCTATTCTATACTTTTATTTGGCAACTCTGCCCAGAGGAGACATCTGGCAATATCTGAAGATGTTACACTTGGCAAGGATCCTACTGACATCTAGTGGGTGGAGGCCAAGAATGCCACACACAGCCTACAATGCTTGGGACAGAGGGATTATCCAGCTCAGTTCAGTTTAGTCACTCAGTCGTGTCCAACTCTTTGCGACCCCATGAACCGCAGCATGCCAGGCCTCCCTGTCCATCACCAACTCCCGGAGTTTACCCAAACTCATGTCGATTGAGTCAGTGATGCCATNATTGCCATTTCCTTCTCCGGTGCATGAAAGTGAAAAGTGAAAGTGAAGGGTGTGACTAGGTGACAGATTCTCAGATGAATATTGTGAGAGCAGGAACTCCCTGGGACCTGGCAGCATGTGAGACACAATAGCTTTTTACTCATGTGCATACGAGACCAAGTTCTGAGTATGCTCAACAGTCTTGATAATTCAAGTGTTTTTACTGATTTACAGTTGATATTCAGGGCTAAGTATTTCCCAGAGCCAAACTTACCCTGTCTTTCATTTTCCTCAGCCTTCACGTAGTGACAGGAATGTATCTTGGAGATGAACAGTTTCTAATCACAGGGAAAACCAAAACCACGTGGGTTTAAACTCTCAGCCCCTCTCCCTTGACATCCATGTGGAGATTACATCCATCTCATCCAAGGTGGAGATTACAACACCATTGTCTGCAAACAGAAGCAAATTCCACCTTCACTGCTTTTTGGTGAGTTGTGGATATATGATAAGGCTCTGCTGGCAGTTTTCCAGCATCTATTACTGTCAGATTTGCCATTTCTTTTTGCTCAAAGATCACTTGTTGGATCACTTGAAGGGACAAAGTCCATTTCTCAGTATTTCAGATTTTGGTGATGACAAAATGGCTTCTGAGCAAAGCAACATGGAAAGACATGTTTCTGGGGTTTGTAGTCCTGTCCTCAGCAGAGGCGAAGGGTGTCCAAGCTCTATTTCTGTAAAACATGGACTACAAAGTTGCTGCTGCTGCTGCTAAGTCACTTCAGTCGTGTCCGACTCTGTGCGACCCCATAGACGGCAGCCCACCAGGCTCCCCTGTCCCTGGGATTCTCCAGGCAAGAACTCTGGAGTGGGCTGCCATTGCCTTCTCCAATGCAAAAAAGTGAAAAGTGAAAGTGAAGTCGCTCAGTCGTGTCTGACTCTT
This sequence comes from Neotragus pygmaeus, assembly GCA_006410875.1. Classification (NCBI taxonomy): domain Eukaryota; kingdom Metazoa; phylum Chordata; class Mammalia; order Artiodactyla; family Bovidae; genus Neotragus; species Neotragus pygmaeus. The sequence goes on from SJYV01030222.1 coordinate 113,879, forward strand.
AGCAACCCCTGGACTGCAGCCCACCAGGCTCCTCCGTCCATGGGATTTTCCAGGCAAGAGTACTGGAGTGGGGTGCCATGGCCTTCTCCAACAAAGTTGCTGAGTGTTGTTATTGTTCAGGTAGACATCTTCATGTCTAGGTTTGATGGGCGTTTGATTTTTCTGGCCACTTGACGCAGTGTTTTGTCATTTACAAAGCACTTATTGCTTGATTCCAATTGCACAGAAAATCACCTTTCTTATTGCANCAAAGTTGCTGAGTGTTGTTATTGTTCAGGTAGACATCTTCATGTCTAGGTTTGATGGGCGTTTGATTTTTCTGGCCACTTGACGCAGTGTTTTGTCATTTACAAAGCACTTATTGCTTGATTCCAATTGCACAGAAAATCACCTTTCTTATTGCAATGAACTAGCATCAGAGGAACTGATTGTTATTCAAAGGAGCACAAGTAAAAGCAATAATTATACTGAATGTGCATCTTAATCAAAAGACACACAAAGGAGTGACTCAAAGCATCAAAAGAAAAATTACAGATGGGAAACATAAACACACTGTAGATAAGAGGTTTGAGTATCTGTTAATAATCTAGATTCTTAAGTAAATGAAGAAGAAAGTGAGGATGCAAGGAGAGGATGCAGGAGAGCAGACTGAAAGAGGACAACCCGCCTCTGACATTGGGAGCGCACTTGCTGGGTCTTCTGGAGAAGTTACCTCCTGGATGAGTTGTCATCTTGGTCGGTGTGCTGCGATTAGCCTTACAGCCCCTGAAAAACTGACTATAAACTCCTTGAGAGGCCTGGCTTGAGATCGCTGGACATCTTTTACATCTTATACATCTTTTAACTTACAGATGTACACTCACTCCTGCTAAAAGTGGAGGGGGCAAGTTTTGAGTAGAGACCAGCAGTAGGTCTGGTGATAGCTGGAGACATTTAGAGAAGAAGCCGCAGAAATTCAGACCATGAAGACCAAGGTACAGGCCAACAGATCTTAATAAGACAGTCTTAATTTACGAGAGTATGAACTGAAGATACCTAGATTTTTTTTGCTTGAGAAAAGCTGAAAGTGAAAGTGTTAGTTGCTCAGTTGTGTTTGACNCATACTCAACATGTCAATAGCACTGAAGTTGAGAAATGGCTCTAGACCCAGCCCAGGTCCTTTCTGAGCGAATCCCAGTCTGGAAGGCCTTTCATTTGATAACTTATCCCTTGTGTGTGGGGGGGCACTCCTAGGAACAAGTAATTGACAGTAAGGATGAGAAGAGACACTAGGGTATTAAGAAAGAGGGAAAAAGAGACAGGATGTAGTTGGGGCGTGGGGGCCACCTGCAGCCTACATCAGACTCTGTCTACATAGGAATTGGGGAACACCAGGGATAAACTAGGAAAGATCCAGGAGATGCTGTCATGAGACTGATTCCTGGACCCCTGGCTTTGAGGAGACCCCATCAAGAAGAAGGGGAGGTTGCCCTCCCTGCTGAAGCCTGGCTCCCCACTGCAGCCCAGAGAGTGGAAAGGCAGGCTGAAGGCAGGTCTATGAGAAATGAATAATGAATGAAGAAAAGGAGGGAGCTAGTTTTGAGGCTTCGGTGGGAACAACACTGGGAATCCGGGTTCTGCCGCTACCTGGCTGTGTAACAAGTTACTTATTTTGCCTGGCCTCCATTTCCCCACTTTTAAAATGAGAGGTGCCACTTTTTCTAGATTCCACATGTAAGCGATATCATACGGTGTCTGTCTTTCTCTGTTGGACTTTCTTCACTTGGGGTGATAACTCCCAGGTCCATCCATGTTGCTGCAAGTGGCATTATTCGTCCTTTTTAATGGCCGAATAATATTCTCTTGTATGTATATTCCACATCTTCTCTATCCATTCTCCTGTCAGTGAACATTTAGGTGGCTTCCATGTCTTGGCTATTGTAAATAATGCTGCTATGAACACTGGAGTGCATGTATCCTTTTGAACCATGATTTTCTCTGCATATATGCCCAGGAGTGGGATTGGTGGATCATATGGTAGCACTAGTTTTAAAACACACATGTTGGCTGAGGACTTGGCAAAATACTCACGGGGATTTTTGTGCAGAATTTTAGAGCTCTTCTCTAAATTGTTTCTTTTTCTTCATTACTGTGCTCAATACTCTATTATAATCTAAATGGGAAAGTTTGAAAAAGAATAGATATATGTGTGTGTGTAATGGAATCACTTTGCTATGTACCTGAAACTAACACAACATTGTTAATCAACTATATTCTAAAATAAAAAAGAAAAAAGATAGGTGCTTGTACAATTTTCAGAGTCACCTAAAGGGCTTGTTAAAACAGACTGCTGGCCTACCCCACCCCAAGTTTCTGACTATGTATCCTGGGGTGAAGGTTGGGAATCTGAATTCCTGACAAATTCCCAGGGGAGTTTGGTCCCAGGGGATGCTGTTGGTCCTTGTCCACACCTTGGGCAGCAGTGAACAGCGTCATGGGTAAGCGCCCTTCCTGCTCTGCCAGTCCGTGATCTCCGACTCCTCTGGGTACCTTGGGCAGGGCTGGGAGGGCTCACAGGAAGTCCATTCTCTTTTCCCTAGGCAGGGCAAAGTGCACCTGCTGGGGAGGTTCCAAGAGTTGGTTTTCTGTTCCTAGTGAACAGCCGGCTTCACCAGCCCTTGTTTTGTGAGACGCTGCCATCTACTGGATGCATCTGCCCATAGCTGGGCCCAGAGCACAGCTGTGTTTGGGGCCTGATTGAAAGAGGAACCTTCCTTCCAGTATTCTCCCCTGGAGAATCCCAAGGACAGACGAGCCTGGTGAGCTACAGTCCATGGAGTTGCAAAGGCTGAACACGACTGAGGTGCCTGAGCACAGCATAGCACCTTCCCTGGGTGGTGTCTTTCCTACCAGGCCTCAGGGAAGCAGCCTTGGTAATGTCTAGGCCACCTGTCCCCTTTAGATGACTCAGTTTCCAATATACAGGACACCTGAGTTAACCTGGGAAATGAAACCAAGATGCTCTGGTAAGCTTGTGGTATAACATGCTATCTCCAGACGTTGCTGTTTTCTGCTTTAAAAATCCTGACATTCATTTATTAAATGGAAAAGGATTAGTGTACCTTTTACAAATTTTTACCATCAGCACCCTTTTAGTGCTAAGTTGCTTCCGTCAAGTCTGACTCTCTGTGACCCAACGGACTGTAGCCTACCGTGTCCCTCTGTCCATGGGATTCTCCAGGCAAGAATACTGGAGTGGGTCACCATGCACACCTCCAGGGAATCTTCCCAACCCAGGGATCAAACCTGTATCTCTTCCTTCACTGGCAGGCAGATTCTTTACCACTAGTGCCACTTGTGAAGCCCAGGTGATTGTAGAGGGCATGCTTAAGACACAGTGGCTGACTTAATTAAGCTTAATTAAATTTGATAGCGATGTTGGCAAGCCTGCTGTGAGACAGACACTCTTGTACACTTAATAAGCAAGTATAAGCTGAAAGTAAGTGAAACTCTCTGACATAGTGGGGTGGTTTGAATGCAGGCTCTGGAACTGGACTACACCTGGATTTAGATTCTGGTTTGGGGCAAATCTATGTTGCTTGGTCAAAGCACTTTTTCTGATCTCAGTTTCTTCATCCAGGAATGAGGAACTTGGTTCCAGTCAACGTTTCTCAAAATTTATCTTCATCAGCATCTCCAGGAGAGCTTATTAAAGTGCAGACACACTGTACGGATAGCCCATAGGTAGATGAAATGATACTTATCGCCATTAATTATTAGGGAAATGCAGATTAAAACTACAGTGAGGTACCGTCTCACACCAGTCAAAATGGCCATCATTTAAAAGTCTACAAATGACAAATGCTGGAGAGGATATGGATAAAGGGAACCCTCCTACACTCTTGGTGGGAATGCAAGTTGGTACAACCACTATGGAAAATAATACAGAGGTTCCTCAGAAAACTCAGAGTGACCATATGATCCAGCAATCCTACTACTGGGCATATATCCAGACAAAGCTCTATTTTAAAAAGATACATGCACCCTCTGTGTTCATAACAGCACTATTTACACTAGCCAAGATATGGAAACAAACTAAATGTCCATTGACAGATGAATGGATAAAGAAGTCAGTCAATCAGTTCAGTTGCTCAGTTGTGTCTGATTCTTTGCGACCCCATGGACTGCAGCACACCAGGCCTCCCTGTCCATCACCAACTNGGCAGCACTTAATATGGATCCTTAGGCAACATTGTCCTCAAGCTGTGCAGACCTTGGGGAAATTACCTCCTGTCTCTGGACCTTAAGTCTCCACCTCTGGAGGATGAGATGATTGGGTTTCCAGGAATGGCAAATAGATTTTACCTTGAGGGCCAAGTCCGGTATTTTGGTCATTGCTGCCTAAAGCATAATGTTGAGAAGGATTCTGAATCTAAGCTCAGGAGGAAGAAGTGTCATGATCCACTAGTGAGGCTTCACGGGTGTAAGAGGGGCAGTGGTGGTCGGCATCTTTGGAATATAGTTCTTAAGGTTTGGGGGGGTCATGGCCCCTTTAAGAATTTGATGGGCTGCAAGGCAAGTAGTGAAAGCGCAATGGGGGCGGGCAGAGAACTGGGTGTAACGTCAGAGAGTGGAGGCCTGTGGCCAGCGGGAGAGCCCTTGCCATGGAGATAGGAGGCTGTAGCTCTCGGCTCTGATGTTTTTTTTTTTTTTTTTTTTTGGTGATGTTTTGCTGTTTAAAAACAATTTATTTAATTTATGTGTGTATGCATGTGTTTTGGCTGCGCTGGGTCTTGCTGTATCCTGCCTTTCTCTAGCTGCGGTGAGCGAGGGCTACTCTCTGGTTAGGGGCACGGGCTTCTCTTGTTGCAGAGCACAGGCTCTAGGCATGCAGGTCTCAGTAGTTGTGGCTCATGGGCTTAGTTGTCCCGAGGCAGGTGGGACCTTGGCTCCTGGACTAGGCATCGAACCTGTGTCCCCTGCATTGCCAAGTGGACTCTTAACCCCTGGACTACCATGGAAGTCCTGCTGGTTGTTCTTTGAAGGAGGGAGTTCAGCTGGGTGGCCAAATCACATGATTTTTTGAGAGATCCCTCAAATCTGGAATTCTTAGATTTTTTAAAAAAATCAAACATGTTTAAATAAACAACATGTCTTTGGTGGGATCTATCCTGTGCACCTCCAGTTGACAGCTTCTGCCTGAGGACCCTTCTGGTTCTGGGATTTCCATGTTGTCCCAACCTCTCCCTCTCTGGCCCGTCCCAATGAGGATAGCTGGTAACTTCTCATAGGTGAATACACACACATCCCCTTACCGGAGGTAACTATTCTTCCCTTTTCAGAGGGATTTGTATTTCAAAAGAAGGGGGCATGTGACTCCACATCCATTCACAGTTATCCCTGAAATCTATCAGACCCCACCATGGTTATTTATTGGGTCTTTTTTTTTTTTTCTTTCTGATTATGAAAGTAAACAGAAGTCACAGACAAGGTTTACCTAGGTGAAAGTTTAAAAAAGAGAGACAGAGATAGAGAATGGCAGAAGACATGAATTAGAGGGTCGGTCAATAGAACCTGAATTTGGAGCCAGNTTTTTTTTTTTTTCTTTCTGATTATGAAAGTAAACAGAAGTCACAGACAAGGTTTACCTAGGTGAAAGTTTAAAAAAGAGAGACAGAGATAGAGAATGGCAGAAGACATGAATTAGAGGGTCGGTCAATAGAACCTGAATTTGGAGCCAGACTTTGAGCTCCAGTGCCCAGGTGAAGCACACGGGTATTTCCACCGCCTCTCAGCCCAGCCCTAGCAGCAACAATTGGCTCTATAAATAACAATGTCAACAGGGCCTGAGGGTAGCTCTGAGACTGCCATGCTCAGGAACCAGAAAGAGTTTAATAATAGCCTCGGTTGTCTCTCACCACTGGGCTCAGACAGCAGTGCAAACAAAGGCAAATGACATCTGGGCTCCCAACCAGGACCTGCATGTGCAAAGACCATTGCAGGTCTTTGCAATAGCAAAGAACTGGATTTTGGGATCTGGCAGTGAGAAGCAAGGGGCAGCATGGTGGTTAAGCAGTCCACTGCTTCTGGACTTTGAAGCAGATGGACCTATTCCTGATTCTGCCACTGAACGGCCATGTGACCTTGATCAAGTTACGGAATTTCCTTGAACTTCAGTTTTCACTCACACTAATGTGTGTGTGTGTGTGTGTGTGTGTGTGTGTGTTAGTCGCTCAGTTGTGTCTAGCTCTTTGCGATCCCATGGACTGTGGCCCACCAGACTTCCCTGTCCATGGGATTCTCCAGGCAGGAATACTGGAGTGTGCTGCCATGCCCTTCTTCAGGGGAACTTCCTGGCACAAGGATGGAATGCGGGTCTCCTCCATTGTAGGCAGATGATTTACTGTCTGAGCCACCAGGGAAGCCCTCCCCTTGTATAATACCACCTATCAACTGATGGAAAGCCATATATACATATCAGGAACAAGCGCAAACGCAAGAGAAATAAGGCAGACACAGATGCTGTCACTAAGACTCTCTCCCCCACAGAACTGCAGATGGTCTCCTCTGAGTCCCCTTTTCAACTTGGCCTTGATGTTGGCCTGCCGTAGGCCTGCCCATCCCAGTCCTAGCAAACAAGCAAGCTAAATCATCCTCCCATCAATGATATCCTATCAAATTCCTCATCGCCCAAATGTGACGTCTGAGTCCTTGGACGGCCTTTGGCAAGAATCCCATCAGATCAGTTGAGCAAGAATCCCCCTGCCCTCAAAGACGTTTCCTAGTAACTTTCCATCCATTGGCACCCGCTCCCTGCTCCTTGGCTTTAAATCCCCAGCTGCCTTGGTGTACAGTGAATCCCCTATGTATGAACCTTCAAGCTGTGAACTTTCAAAGATGCAGACACGCATCTGTTTCCAGCAAGGAACCAGAACTGGTGCCACCCATGTCAGGTGTGAGTGAGATGCAGCTTGCCCTCGGTCTCCTATTGCTGATGATCCTTCATCTCTACCATCTCCTACCTCCTCTCCCTTATCCAGTCAGTAACTTTTCTTCCCTGTCCACTCAATGCCAGTCCCTGTATACCAGCTGTGGTACTGTACTACTGTACTTTTCAAGGTATCAGTTCAGTTCAGTTGCTCAGCCGAGTGCAACTCTTTGTGACCCCATGGACTGCAGCACGCCAGGCCTCCCTGTCCATCACCGACTCCTGGAGTTTACTCAAACTCATGTCCATTAAGTCGGTGACGCCATCCAACCGTCTCATCCTCTGTCGTCCCCTTCNTGGACTGCAGCACGCCAGGCCTCCCTGTCCATCACCGACTCCTGGAGTTTACTCAAACTCATGTCCATTAAGTCGGTGACGCCATCCAACCGTCTCATCCTCTGTCGTCCCCTTCTCCTCCTGCCTTCAACCTTTCCCAGCATCAGGGCAGCTCTTCACATCAGGTGGCCAAAGTATTTGAGTTTCAGCTTCAATCTCTTAAGGTGTTGTAAGTTTAAAAATGTTCTTATTTTCGTGTTTTTTAATGTACGCATTATTTGTGTGCTAAGTATTATAAACCTATACAGCACTATATAGCTGCTTGTGTTAGCTGGGTACCTAGGCTAACTGTTGGACTTATGAACAAATTGGACTTAGGAACACACTCTCAGAATGGAACTTGTTTGTAAGTAGGGAACTTAGTGTATTTGAAGGTGAGTCCCATCTCTCTCCTCTGCTGCAACATTCCTCTCACAATATTCCTGAGCTAAATCTTCCTCACTGTTTTAGCAAGAGTCAGAATAATTGTTCTCCAATTTCCCCAACTGGAACAAAAAATGTGAAAGTTAACTCAGGAGAAATAAGCATCGGGTAGTAAATCCTACATTCCTATTATAAACTTCATACTATCCCAGTACCTGGCATGAATGCACAGTCCTCAAGTATGTGTTGAGTGAATAAGTAAGGAGTGTGCCCAGGCTGGTAAGAAGAATGAGAAGCACAGTGTTTAAGAGCTGAGTTCTACCCACTGCCTTAGCCCAGGTGTGGAATGGTTTGTGGAGAAGGAGCACCCGAGTGGGGAGATCTGTGCCTGGTCCCTGGGGTTGCAGCCTCAGTTCCCTCATCTGCGAAATGAGCAGGCTGCTTTGGTAAAGAGCTAACTTTTTTTTTTTACTGTAATCTGTGAAAAATTCAGTTTGCGTTATGACCCAGTACATTAATAACATTTACACTCAACCATAAACAAGAATGAAATAACGTCATTTGCAGCAACATGGATGGTCCTAAAGACTGTCATACTGAGTGAAGTAAGTAAGACAGAGAAAAATGTCATATGATATCATTTGTATGTGGGATCTAAAAAAAGGGTTATAAATGAATCTATTTATAAAACGGAAATAGAGTCACAGATGTAAAAAACAAACATGGTTACGGGAGGTGGGGACAGGGTGGAAGGATACATTGTAGATTGGAATCAACATATACACACTGCTATATATAAAATAGACGGCTAATAAGGACTGTTTAGCACAGGGAACTCTACTCAATACTCTGTAAGGACCTACACGGGAAAAGAAATCTAAAAAAGGGTGGAGAGAAGACAAAAGCAAGGGAGAAAGGGAAAGATACAAACAACTAAAGCAGAGTTCCAGAGAATAGTAAGAAGAGATTTTAAAAATAAAAGTCATTTTAAATGAACGATGTAAAGANTAAGGACCTACACGGGAAAAGAAATCTAAAAAAGGGTGGAGAGAAGACAAAAGCAAGGGAGAAAGGGAAAGATACAAACAACTAAAGCAGAGTTCCAGAGAATAGTAAGAAGAGATTTTAAAAATAAAAGTCATTTTAAATGAACGATGTAAAGAAGTAGAGGAAAGCAATAGAATGGGAAAGACTAGAGAGCTCTTCAAGAAAATTGAGGGCATTAAGGGAACATTTTATGTAAGGATGGACACAATAAAGGACAGAAATATTAAGGATTTAATGGAAGCAGAAGAGATGACAAGGAGACACAGAAGAACTATACAAAAGAGGTCTTAATGACTGGGATAACCACAGTAGTGTGGTCACTCACCTATAGCCAGACACCCTGGAGTGTGAAGTCAAGTGGGCCTTAGGAAGCAATACTACAAACAAAGCTAGTGGAAGTGATGGAATTCCAACTGAGCTATTTAAAATACTAAAAGATGATGCTGTGAAAGTGCTGCACTCAATATGCTAGCAAATTTGGAAAACTCAGCCATGACCACAGGACTGGAAAAGGTCAGTTTTCATTTCAATCCTAAAGAAGGGCAGTGCTAAAGAATGTTCAAACTACTGATCAGTTGTGCTCATTTCACATGCTAGTAATCTTATGGTCAAAATCCTTCAAGCTAAGCTTCAACAGTTCAGTTCAACGTGAACTGAGAACTTCCAGATGTACAAGTTGGGTTTAGAAAAGGCAGAGGAACCAGAGATCAAATCACCAACATTTGTTGGATCATAGAGAAAGCAAGAGAATTCCAGAAAACATCTACTTCTGCTTCATTTACAAATCTAAAGCCTTTGACTGTGTGGATCATAGGAAACTGTGAAAAATTCTTAGAGATGGGAATACCAGATCCCCTTACCTGTCTCCTGAGAAACCTGTATGCTGATCAAGAAGCAACAGTTAGAACCTTACATGAAATAACCGACTGGTTCAAAATTGGGAAAGAAGTACTACAAGACTGTGCGGTTTTCCCCTGCTTATTTAACTTCTATGCAGAGGATATCATGTGAAGTGCCAGGCTGGATGAACCACAAGCTGGAATCAAGATTGCCGGGAGAAATATCAACAACTTCAGATATGCAGATGACACCACCCTTATGGCAGAAAGTGAAGAGGAACTAAAGAGCCTCTTGATAAGGGTGAAAGAGGGGAGTAAAAAAGCTGGCTTAAAACTCAACATTCAGAAAACTAAGATCATGGCATATGGTCCCTTAACTTCATGGCAAATAGAAGGGGGAAAAATGGAAACAAATTTTATTTTCTTGGGCTCCAAAATCACTGCAGACAGTGACTGCAGCCTTGAAATTAAAAGATGCTTACTCCTTGGGAAGGAAAACTGTGACAAACCTAGACAGCATATTAAAAAGCAAAGACATCACTTTGCCGACAAAGATCCATATACTCAAAGCTGTGGTTTTTCCCATTTACTGATGTGAGAGTTGGAACATTAAGAAGGCTGAGTGCTGAAGAATTGATGCTTTCAAGTTGTGGTGCTGGAAAAGACTCTTGAGTCCTTAGACAGCAAGGAGATCAAACCAGTGAATCCTAAAGGAAATCAGCCCTGAACATTCATTGGAAGGACTGATGCTGAAGCTGAAGCTCCAATACTTTGGCCACCTGATGTGAACAGCCGATTCATTTGGAAAGACCCTGATGCTGGGAAAGATGGAAGGCAAAAAGAGAAGAGGGCAGTGGAGGGTGAGATGGTTGGATGGCATCAATGGACACGAATCTGAGCAAACTCCAGGAGAGAGTGAAGGACAGAGAAGCCTGCCGTGTTGCAGCCCATGGGGTCGAAAAGAGTCAGACACAACTTGGCAGCTGAGCAACAACAACAGGCGATGAAAATCAATTAAAGAATAAAAAAATATTAGCATTCAGGACACAATACCATATTGGCCCAGCTGACCTTCCTCCCGCTCCCCAATATGATTTAGTTCTGTGGGTCTTTCCAAGGGAAATAAAAGTGAATGATGCAAGATCATCTTAAACTGATCTAATCAAAGGCAGACATCTCTTCAGGACTTTTGTTTCCAGGAGCCCTGCTCTGGTGAAGAATGTGTGAATCAGGAGCTGCGTGGAGCTGAGGCTAAGCCAAGATCAGGTGAGGCTGTTGAATATGCAGAGTGTGCTCCTCTCTGCATTTGTGATACACAGATCCAAGTGACCACCATCCTTAATATTTCCTTCCCATAATTGAGTTTGCTGGTCAAAACATCATTAGTTCATTTATTGGATAATTTGTGACTTGATATTTGTCTTTGAGATATTCCAAGTTTTCCATTAGCTTTTGTAGCAAGTGTTAGTAAAAGAGAAAAACTGTACTTAAATAATAATTTAATTATTTAAGTAACCAACTATCCAAAAAATAATATTTACATAGTGTATATAAAAATACAATCTCAATTTCATGTGACAGTAGTAATCTCCTTTATTCTCTTTGAATCTACTCCATTTTATTTTAAAAATGCTATTTGTAGCCAAAAACATACTTTTAAATCATCCACGAATGGGTCACGAACTGAAATCTGCAAACCTTTCTTAGACAATAAATGCTGGAGAGGGTGTGGAGAAAGGGAAAATCTCTTGTACTGTTGGTTGGAATGCAAACTGATACAGCCACTGTGGAGAACAGTATGGAAGTTCCTTAAAAACTGACAACAGAACCACCATATGACCCAGCAACCCCACCGCTGGCCATGTACCTAGAGAAAACTGTAATTCAAAAAGACACATGCACCCCAGCATTCACTGCAGCACTAGGTACAATCGCCAGAATACGGAAGCACTTAAATGCCTCTCAACAGAGGAATGGATAAAGAAAACATGGTATACAATGGAATGTTACTCAGTCATAAAAAGGAACAAATTGGGTCATTTGTAGATGTGGATGGACCTAGAGACTGTCATACCAAGTGAAGTAAGTCAGAAAGAGTAAAACAAATGTCATATATTCACACTTGGAATCTAGAAAAATGGTATAGGTGATCTTATTTGCAATAGAGACAGAGATGTAGAGAACGAATGTATGGACAAGGAGGAAAGTGGGGGAGGCTGAACTGGGAGACTGGGATCGAAAATCCCAATAGTATATACACTATTAATACTATGCATATAATAGATAACTATTGAGAACTGACTGCATAGCTCAGAGGACTCTACTCAGGGCTCTGTGGGGACCTCAATGGGAAGGAAATCCAAAAAAGAGAGGATATATCTGTGTGTATATATATCTGATTCATTTGCTGTACAGTAGAAAGTAACACAACATTGTAAAGCAATTATATTCCAATAAAACTTAACAACAACACCAAAAACAACCCTTGTGAGAGGCCCTCCTACCCAGGTCTGGAATTCTGAGCTGCCTGCATATCAAGGCTTCCACATCTTTGGTTACGCTGTCATAGCAGCCTGCAATGCCCTCTCCCTCTACTTTTCTGTTTGGTCTGGACTCCTTCCCAGATGGCCCGGTGGTGAAGGACTTGCCTGCCAATGCAGGAGACACAAGAGGCGTGGGTTTGATCCCTGGGTCGGTAAGATCGCCTGGTGAAGGAAATGGCAACTGGTTCCAGTATTTTTGCTGGGAAATCCCACTGACAGAGGAGCCTGATGGGCTACAGTCCGTGGGGTCACAAGAGTCAGATGCGGCTGAGCAGAGCAGCACCACCTTCTTCCAGGTCTAACCAAATCCTTTCCCCTGTAGATCTTCCCTGCTAGGTCAGGAATCCCACTTCTCAACCTGCTTTTGTTTTTTTCATACATGGTTATATTTTTGTCTGGCAATTAGCTTGGAGTTATGCTTATGTGTCTAGAACTGTGCTTGGGTCTATGGAGGAGTCAAAAAGGCAGAAGACTCATTCAGGGTCCAGGTGCTGACATGGAGGGATCAGCAAGACACGAGGAACAGGGGACGTGAGAAGGCAGCCTGGAGGGGGTGGGGTGGGGGTAATATCCTGCAGAAGCGGGGAGCGGGGAGAACCTGCTTTTCACTTCCCCGTTCAGAGAAGTGGAGGATGGGCGAGGAGAGTGAAGGCTGAGGACAGAATGAGCCCCAAAGCAGGGGAGGAGCAGAAAGAACCCCTCCTTGAACAAACAGGAGGCGCACCCGGGACCTCTGTGCAGGGGTCCAGGGAAGTGGGTCAGAGGGAAGCGCTTCCTGCCGCCTGGCTGGCTGGGCTTGGCGATGAAGCAAACTTAGGGTCAGCCAAGGCAGTTCCCACTCCGGGCAGATGCCGAAGGGCCCGACCGGCTGGACACTCCTGACTCAGGGTGACTCAAGAAGCTGTTGATACATTTACCTTGAACCTTTGAAGAAAAGAAAGTTGACTAGACTATTTCACAGTTTGGGGATTCTCTGGTGGCTCACATGGTAAAGAATCCACCTGCAGTGCAGGAGATGCAGGTTTGATCCCTGGGTCGGGAGATCCCCTGGAAAAGGAAATGGCTACCCACTCCAGTATTCTTCCATTCTCCAGTATACCTGAAGAATTCCACGGACAGAGGAGCCTGGTGGGCTACCGTCCATTGCGTTTCAAACAGTTGGACAGGACTGAGCGACTATAACACACACACACACACACACACACACACACACACACACACTTCATGGTTTTAAATTGGAAATGGAGTAGCAATGAAGATTCTCTCCTTGACCAAACTCTGCTCAGGCTCCCCGGGACTTTTCAATTAGGCTTCAACTTTTGGATTTTCATGTTTATCTCTGTTGTCCAGTTCTAGAAAGAATCCTGCTAGGTTGGTTTAGTTAGAATCCCTCATCCTCTGTGTCCCATCTGCCTCCATATCTGATTGGATTTCTCATGTACCACCACCCCCAGGTGATAATTGGTCACCCTGACTGGACTTCAGCAGGAATTCTGTTGGATCAGTTTAGCCAGAACCTCCATCCCCCTTACTCCTGATGTTTCCTCTTAGTAATTCTCCATCCACTCACACCCACCCTACCCCTTGGTGATAAATCCCCTCTTGCTCATTGTAAGGTGAGTGCAGAGAAAAAGAGAGCAAGCCGGACAGTCAGGTAAGAAAAGGAAATTTACTAGAGGGAAAACAGAGGGTAATTGGCTCTTAAGGAGAACCAGCGTTCTCCCTTTCTGACGGAGTCCTTCTTATACCCCACCAATGAAAAATTCTCTGAAGGGATGGTCACATAGCTGGAGGTCTGGAGTCTGGTGGTCTCGCAGCTTTGAGAAGATAGGCGCCAGTGAGATAACAGGATGTCACTTGGGCAATTTGGTCAGTCTCACAGATCACTGTGATTTATTTTTTGTTTTTTGAGGTCGACATAATGAGCCATCTTATCAATGAGACCCCCATGTGGGCCCTATCATCCATATGATATTCAGAGTTGCATCCAGTCTCTCTCCTGCAGCAAAAACCCATTGCAAAGACTTCCCTGGCAGTTCAGTGATTAAGAATCTGCCTGTCAATGCCGGAGACACTATCCCTGTTCCAAGAAGATTCCACATGCCTTGGGGCAACTGAGCCCATGCACCACAACTGCTGAAGCCCGAGCTCTCCAGCCTGGACTCCAGGCTCCACAACAGGAAAACCCACCGCAATAAGAAGCCCACACACTGCAACTGAAGAGTAGCCTCAAGAAAACCCGCACACAGCAATGAAGACCTAATGCAGCCAAACAACAGCAACAAAAAACCAGTCCATTGCAATGGCCCCTACACTGACCAGGATGCCCACCCCCCACCACAAATAAAGTCTCTTACCATCTCTAACACGTGTCATAAATTATTTTCCAGTAGCTTTCAGGACCCATGAGAAAATACGGAAAACAGTCCACAAGCAAAAGTTTGCGGGGAACACCCGGATGGTTGAAGAAGCCACAGTGGAGGCAAGACTGGATCGGGTTCAAGTTCTAGTTCTGCCTCATCCTGGCTGTGTGACCTAGAACGAGTCGGAGCCTTAGGTGCTTCCCTTATAACATTAGAGTTTGGGGTGGACCACCCAGCTCTGACTTTCTGTAGGTACTTAGTAAGCGCTCATTGAATAAATGAAAAGAAAATAAAAACAACCTTCAAGTATTGAAGCCTCACTGTACACAGTTCTAGACACATAAGCAGACAAATAAACACCTACCAACTCACTGACAGATGCTGAAGCTGAAACTTCAATATTTTGGCCCCTTGATGCAAAGAACTGACTTATTTGAAAAGATCCTGATGCTGGGAAAGATTGAAGGCAGGAGGAGAAGGGGATGACAGAGGATGAGATGGTTAGATGAAATTACCGACTCGAAGGACATGAGTAAGCTCCGGGAGTTGATGATGGACAGGGAAGCCTAGTGTGCTACAATCTGTGGGGTCGCAAAGAGTCAGACACGACTGAGCAACTGAACTTAGCTGGACTGACAGATATAACCATCTAAGAAAAAAATAAAAACAGATTGAGAAGTGGGACCTGTGACCTAGCAGGGGAGATCTACAGGGGAAGGGATTTGGTTAAACCTAGAAGGAGTCGAGGCATACAACTAAACTTTTCAATAAATACATTCTCATTTGTGAGAAAATCTCACAACACTTAGCAATAAGGATCATATATCCACATGACATTGTGTGTGAAAATATAGCATAGTCTTCTCTAGGAAGGAGGGAGAAGGCAATCTATGATTTGGCTGAGATCAGGTCTATCATCCTTTGTGGCCTGGACTCAAATCTTCAAAGGGTCTTATAGGCCAGGAGGCAAATCTATTTTACTTCAGGATTTCCTTTCTCCTTGCTTTGATCTGTTTCTTCAAAGCACTCATCATCTGATATCCACTGATTATTTGACTTAGTTTTTCATTTGTCTGTTTCTCTTCCCTAAAATGTAAACTCCACAAGGCAAGGATCTATGTCTATTGTGGTCCCTTCTATAAAACTAGACAGTGTGTTAAAAAGCAAAGACATCACTTTTCCAACAAAGATCCATATAGTCAAGGCTACGGTCTTTCCAGTAGTCAAGTACGTATGTGAGGACTGGACAATAAAGAAGGCAGAGCACAGAAGAATTGATGCTTTTGAGGTGTGGTGCTGGAGAAGATGCTTGAGAGTCTCTTGGACAGCAAGGAGATCATAACAGTCTATCAAAAAGGAAATCAACACTGAATACTCTTTAGAAGAACTGATGCTGAGAAGGGGACGATAGAGGATGAGATGGTTGGATGGCATCACTGACTCAATGGACATGAGTTGGAATAAATTCCGGGAGTTGGTGAGAAACAGAGAAGCCTGGTGTGCTGCAGTCCATGGGGTTGCAAAGAGTCGGACATGACTGAGAGAATGAACTGAACTGAACTGAACTGATGCTGAAGCAGAAGCTCCAATACTTTGGCCACCTGATTCAAAGGGCTGACTCACTGGAAAAGACCCTGATGCTGGGAAAGATTGAGGGCAGGAGGAGAAGGAGATGACGGAGGATGAGACAGTTGGATGGCATCACTGATTTAATGAACAGGAACTTGGACACACCCTGGGAGATGGTGAGGGAGGGGAGCTTGGTGTGTCGCAGTCCACGGAGTCACAAAGAGTCGGACGTGACCTGGCGACTGAACAACAACAACATCCTCTGTGCCTGGAACGGTGTTGGGCTGTGCTGGGTCTTCGTTACTGCGTGACTGTCTCTCTAGTTGTGGTGAGTGGGGGCCACTCTCTAGTTGCGCTGTACAGGCTTCTCGCTGCAGCCACTTCTCTTGTTGTGGACCATGGGCTCGTGGGCTCGTGGGCTTGTGGGCTTCAGTAGGAGTTGTGGCTCCTGGGCTCAGTAGTTGTGGCTCAGGGCCTTAGCTGCATGTGAGATCCTCCCGGATCAGGGATTGAATCCACATCTCCTGCATTAGCAGGCAGATTCTTTACCATGGAGCTATCATGGGAAGGCCTGGTGTGGATAGTTTTTAAAGCCTTTATTGAATGTGTTAGATTACTGTTTCTGTTTTCTGCTTTGTGTTTTTGACCACAAGGCATTTGTGGAATCTTAGCTGTCCAACCAGGGATGGAACTCACACATGGCACTGGGAGGCAAAGTCTGAACCACTGGACTGCCAGGGAAGTCCCCCAGTGAGTGTTTATCCAGATCCTAATTCCTACTGGGCCCCATTCCAGATGCTGCGGTTACACCAGTGAACAAAACAAAACCTTTTCCCTCAGGCTGCTTACATCCTCGTATCCTCCCATAAGAAAAGCGACATGATCCAGGTTCTTATTCTGGTGAGCCCAATGCCGCTCACAATCCTCTAGAGTGCAGCACTCCAGGCTGCCACTGTCGACTGGAGTTGGCCGAAATAAACCCTATTTGCCGTGCATGAATAGGTGAGTCAACAAAGGCAGGAATCCCAATCATGTGCTGTGCAGTCAGAACCTCTGGCTGGCCCAGGACTCGGAGTATCTTCCCACTGGTCCCAGTGTCTCCCATTTTCCTTTCCCCAGCCGCTGACCTATCCTGGGGAGTGGAGGGCAAGGAGGCTCACCTAGGTGCAGATCAGATGGAAAGGCCCTAGAGGTGACCAGGTTGTGTTGAAGCTGGGAGTGGAGCCTCGTGTAAGCAACGGGCACAGGCTCTGGGATGGGTGGTTCATGGTTCAAATCTCTTCTTCTCTATTCATTTGTATGATCCCGGGCAAATCACTGGACCATTCCAAGTCTTAGTTCCCTCACTTGTTAAATGGGATAATTGGCTTTGAAGGGTTCCCTGGTGGCTCAGCTGGTAAAGAATCCACCTGCAATGCAAGAGACCTGGGTTTGATCCCTGGGTTGGCAAGGTCTCCTGGAGAAGGGAAAGGCTACCCACTCCAGTATTCTGGCCTGAAGAATTCCATGGACTGTATAGTGCATGGGGTTGCAAAGAGTCGGACACGACTGAGTGACTTTCACTTTCTCCTTGAAGGGCTGACACGCAGATTAGGTGAATAGGGATCTGCTGTGCTCGGCACAGAGTAGTCGCTTAGCAAACGTTTGATGAGTGAATGACTGCCCGAGTGAGTGAATGCCTTTGTGTTCTAGCAGGGAAAGTGGACCACCAGCCCCGTTCCCAACTCCTTTTCCCTGACCCCAGGTCAGGTTCTAAATTCCCATAACTTTCGGGCTGCTGAACAACAGGAAGAGCACTGGGCTTGGGGTCACAACTTTTGGGTTCGAGCCCTGTCCCAAGACCAGTAGCTGAGTGATTTGGGGTAAGTCAGTTTGCCCAAGTCAACTAAACCTTAGTTCCTTCCTNAAACAAAACCTTTTCCCTCAGGCTGCTTACATCCTCGTATCCTCCCATAAGAAAAGCGACATGATCCAGGTTCTTATTCTGGTGAGCCCAATGCCGCTCACAATCCTCTAGAGTGCAGCACTCCAGGCTGCCACTGTCGACTGGAGTTGGCCGAAATAAACCCTATTTGCCGTGCATGAATAGGTGAGTCAACAAAGGCAGGAATCCCAATCATGTGCTGTGCAGTCAGAACCTCTGGCTGGCCCAGGACTCGGAGTATCTTCCCACTGGTCCCAGTGTCTCCCATTTTCCTTTCCCCAGCCGCTGACCTATCCTGGGGAGTGGAGGGCAAGGAGGCTCACCTAGGTGCAGATCAGATGGAAAGGCCCTAGAGGTGACCAGGTTGTGTTGAAGCTGGGAGTGGAGCCTCGTGTAAGCAACGGGCACAGGCTCTGGGATGGGTGGTTCATGGTTCAAATCTCTTCTTCTCTATTCATTTGTATGATCCCGGGCAAATCACTGGACCATTCCAAGTCTTAGTTCCCTCACTTGTTAAATGGGATAATTGGCTTTGAAGGGTTCCCTGGTGGCTCAGCTGGTAAAGAATCCACCTGCAATGCAAGAGACCTGGGTTTGATCCCTGGGTTGGCAAGGTCTCCTGGAGAAGGGAAAGGCTACCCACTCCAGTATTCTGGCCTGAAGAATTCCATGGACTGTATAGTGCATGGGGTTGCAAAGAGTCGGACACGACTGAGTGACTTTCACTTTCTCCTTGAAGGGCTGACACGCAGATTAGGTGAATAGGGATCTGCTGTGCTCGGCACAGAGTAGTCGCTTAGCAAACGTTTGATGAGTGAATGACTGCCCGAGTGAGTGAATGCCTTTGTGTTCTAGCAGGGAAAGTGGACCACCAGCCCCGTTCCCAACTCCTTTTCCCTGACCCCAGGTCAGGTTCTAAATTCCCATAACTTTCGGGCTGCTGAACAACAGGAAGAGCACTGGGCTTGGGGTCACAACTTTTGGGTTCGAGCCCTGTCCCAAGACCAGTAGCTGAGTGATTTGGGGTAAGTCAGTTTGCCCAAGTCAACTAAACCTTAGTTCCTTCCTTATAGAATGGAAATGCTGTAACTGCTAGTAGTATTAAGAAAATTGCAAAAATATTAAGTATTCTATACCTTCTGGGCTCCGAGCCCTTTATTTTATTATTATTATTAATATTTTTGGTCACGCCTCACAGTATACCCTGACCAGGTATCAAACCCATGGACCTTACATTGGAAGGGCCAAGTCTTAACCACTGGGCTGCCAGGGAAGTCCCACTCTGAGCCCTATAAACACACTTCCCTTACCCCTCACACCCCCCAGTGAGTCAGAGATAATCATCTTCATTTTGCCAAGGATACCTGACTCAAAGACATTAAGTAACCTGCCCAGGTTTGTGCATTGCCTGAGTAACAGGGCTGAGATTCAAAACCAGGCCATCGAGCTCCAGAGCCTTGCTCTGAACATTGTGTTGACCCAGTGGGGTGGGGTGAAACTCGCAGAGTGCTTGTGAAAGTAAGTGAAAGGGCTTCTGTAAATGCAAGCTGTGCTGTGTGCAAAGGTGCAGAAACCTTTTTATAGCTGGAGCTCCCTCGAAACACTTTTTCATGTTCGGCATTATATAGTGTACACAGTTGCTCTTGTTTCTGACTCCTGCTGTCAAAACTCCCTAAAGGCAAGAACCATGTCTTATTCATCTCTGCACCCACACAACAGTCAGTCTAATTCTAAAAACTGAACTGGAGCTCAGGAATAAACATAGAGGGTGTGGGTGCCTTGTATAAGCTGAGGCACTCAGGTAATGATATTCGCTCATTAAAATGTAATGAAAACAAGAACACCTTTCAAAACTCATTTAAAAAAAACAACAACTCAGTGTTCCTGATACACTTCAAAATCACGCTTTCTATTCTAGGCTTTAAAACTCCTATCCTTTTCTTTCTGAAAGTTTGCAGATGTGGTCTCAAAAGAAGGGGAATAAAGAGAAACAGAGGGTCTTAGGGACACATTTCCCAGGGAAGGAAGAGGGTCTTCCATTCACAAGTAGCAGAAATCTGACTGGGGGGAGTTATTTGAAAGCGGAATCCTCTCAGGCCCAGAGGTTCTGTGGAAACCTGTCTTTTCAAAGTTATCTTGTGTGTGACCTGACCCAGAAACTCTGGGGAAGTTTGAGAGAGATTTGATATTATGGGCC
Source organism: Neotragus pygmaeus (assembly GCA_006410875.1). NCBI lineage: Eukaryota > Metazoa > Chordata > Mammalia > Artiodactyla > Bovidae > Neotragus > Neotragus pygmaeus. Next base: position 134,027 of record SJYV01030222.1, read on the forward strand.
AGCTGCCCAGGAAGTTAGGTTTGAGGCAGGAGGCAGATGGGCCCCCCAGGACAAAACGATTGGAGATTCATTCTCTATTGACAGAAACTCCAAGACAAGAATAGCAGGGCAATTAAGGGAGGAGGCTGAGCTCTGCACAGACCACGTATTTCTCGTTCCAAAGGCTAGAGACCCTCCAACCAAACATTCGCAGAAAAGGCTCCTTGGAAGTCAAAGAGGAGTCATGTCAAAAGATGTTCTACCCATAGGCCTTTGCGATAGAATCCAGCTTGGCTAAGAGATGTGTGTGTACACAGGAAAGGATCCTGAGATGCACCAAATATGAACTGTGAACCAGGCAAATCATAATGATTGGCCAAAGGAAACCTGGAAGAAATGCCCCATCAACGTAATTCAATCTGCCACGAGGGCATGACTCAGCAACTCAGGGCCTCTCTCCCAAGCCTGCCCGTGTGTCTATCCACGCATACTGTACTCTTTTTCCTCCTGATAAATACTTTACTTGCTTCACTACTTTCCATCTTTGTGGAAGTTCTCTGCAAAGCCAAAGGGCCAGGGCCCTTGTCACTGACCACTGGTCTAAGGGCCAGGATCTGCTGCTTCCACTGCCGTGACCCAGCCTCCATCTCTGGTTGGGAACCCAAGCCTCCTGAGATCATGTCCACAAGCTTCCCTCAGTCTGAGGTTCTTCTTATAGAAGACTGGAAAACGTAAATTGTTTCCAGTGGAGCAAGAGGGGAAATTCTTCAGCATGTTTGTGTTAGGGGGTTTGTCAGTCCTTTTCCACAGTGAGTAGCTAACTTCCCTAACAAGTTGATGCTGAACCAAAATTTATTTGACTAGAGCTAAGTGCAACTGGAAGAGCTCATTCTCCTCCTCATGAACAGTCATCTAAGACTTTAGCCAGTGGTAAATATAAGCTCTGAATTATAACTACTAACATTTCACATTCTTCTGAGCTGTTGAAACAGCCAAGTGGGCATGAAAAGTACAATGGCTAAAACAACAGGTTTGGAATCGAACGGGCCAGGTTTGACTCTCAGTTCAGTTCAGTTCAGCTGCTCAGTCATGAAATGAGCACAATTGTTCAGTAGTTTGAACATTCTTTGGCACTGCCCTCCTTTGGAATAGGAATGAAAACTGACCTTTTCCAGTCCTGTGGCCACTGCTGAGTTTTCCAAATTTGCAACACTTTCACAGCATCATCTTCTAGGATTTGAAATAGCTCAATTGGAATTCCATCACCTCCACCAGCTTTATTCAATGATGCTTCCTAAGGTCCACTTGATATCACACTCCAGGGTGTCTGGCTCTAGGTGAGTGATCACACCATTGTGGTTATCTGTGTTATGAAGATCTTTTTTGTACAGTTCTTCTGTGTATTCTTGCCACCTCTTCTTAATATCTTCTGCTTCTTTTAGATCGATACCATTTCTGTCCTTTATTGTGCCCATCTTTGCATGAAATGTTCCCTGGGTATCTCTAATTTCCTTGAAGAGATCTCTAGTCTTTCCCATTCTGTTGTTTTCCTCTACTTCTTTGCACTGATCACTGAGGAAGGCTTTCTTATATCTCCTTGCTATTTTTTGAACTCTGCATTCAGATGGACACATCTTTCCTTTTCTCCTTTGCCTTTTGCTTTTCTTCTTTTCTCGGCTATTTGTAAGGTTTCCTCAGAAAACCATTTTGCCTTTCTGCATTTCTTTATCTTGGGGGTGGTTTTTATCATAGCCTTCTGTATAAAGTCATGAACCTCTGTCAGTAGTTCTTCAGGCACCCTGTCTATTAGATCTAATCCCTTGAATTGATTTGTCACTTCTACTCTTTAATCGTAAGGGATTTGATTTAGGTCACACCTGAATGGCCTAGTGGTTTTCCCTGCTTTCTTCAGTTTAAGTCTGAATTTGGCAATAATGAGTTCATGATCTGAGCCACAGTCAGCTCCTGGTCTTGTTTTTGTTGACTGTAAAGAGCTTCTCCATCTTTGGCTGCAAAGAATATAATCAACCTGATTTTGATGTTGACCATCTGGTGATGTCCATGTGTAGAGTCTTCTCTTGTGTTGTTGGAAGAGCATGTTTGCTGTGATCAGTGCATTTTCTTGGCAAAACTCTGTTAGCCTTTGCCTTGCTTCATTTTGTCATCCAAGGCCGAACTTGGCTGTTGTTACTCCAGGTATCTCTTGACTACCTACTTTTGCATTTCAGTCCTCTGTGATGAAAAGGACATCTTTCTTTAGTGTTAGTTCCAGAAGGTCTTGTAGGTCTTCACAGAACCATTCAACTTCAGCTTCTTGGCCCCATCATTTTGTAGCTGTGAAGCCAGGTAAATAGTTTCATCTGTTTAAAACTTAATACCATCCAGTACAAACTAGGTCTAATGAGTTAGAGATTCCCAGGGTCCTTGTCAGGATTAAATGAGAATGTGTACATGTACGTGCCTTCCCAAGTGGCACTAGCAGTAAAGAACCTGCCTGCCAATACAGAAGACTTAAGAGGTGCTGGTTCTACCCTGGGGTCAAGAAGATCCTTGGAGGATGGCATGGCAACTCACTCTAGTTGTTACCAAGTCCAAGCTTGCTCTGCTTGTAGCAAAACAGACCAATGAATCTGAGAGATGAGGTGTTGCGGCAAGGAAAATGAATTTGTTTGGAAAGCCTGCTGACCAAGAAGATGGCAGGCTAGTGCCTCAAAGCAACCATCTTCTCAGGGTCTGAATGCCAGGTTCTTTTATAGATCAGAGAGAAAGAAGCAATGAGGAACTAAAGTCAAAAGGCAGAATAGAGTGTGAGAGGCATTGGGAAAGTAAAGTGAAAGGGTCTTCAGTCTTGCAAAACATGTACCAGAAAATGGCCAGCCTCTGGAAGGCATATGTTAATCTCTTCTGTTCACAGGTGGGCAGGGACAAACTATCTCTCCTTGAGCTGAACAAAGGCACTTTAGTTTACAGTCAAGCAGAGGGGCAGGATCCTCTGAGGCAGGCCATTATGTATAATTAACCCATTCCAGTATTCTTGCCTGGAGAATCCCCATGGATAGAGGGCCTGGGGGGCTGCAGTGCATGGGGTCACAAAGAACTGGACATGACAGAGTGACTAAGTGCATAATAACAAAAGGAACAAAAAGCAAGTCAAACAAACATGGAGTCAAAATTGGCTTCTTCCCTGCAACGCAGTATTCTTGCCTGAAGAATCCCACGGACAGAGCAGCCTGTGGGGCACGAAATCGCAAAGAGACTGACATGACTGAAGGGACTTTAGTCCACATGCAGGCAACTGTTTATATAATATTTACATTGCATTTACAACAATTTTCATAATATTTACAATGTATTAGATGTTATAATCACGATGGTGTGATCACTCAGCTAGAGCCAGACATCCTGGAATGTGAAGTTAAGTGGGCCTTAGAAAGCATCACTACGAACAAAGCGAGGGGAAGTGATGGAATCCCAGTTGAGCTATTTCGAATCCTGGAAGATGATGCTGTGAAAGAGCTTCACTCAATATGCCAACAAATTTGGNGAGAACACACTGGTCACAGTAAACACTTTCTTCCAATAACACAAGAAACAACTCTACACATGGACACATCACCAGATGGTCAATACTGAAATCAGATTGATTATATTCTATGCAGCCAAAGATGGAGAGGCTCTATACAGTCAGTAAAAACAAGACCGGGAGCTGACTGTTCCTAAGATCATGAGTTTCTTATTCCAAAATTCAGACTTAAACTGAAGAAAGTAGGGAAAACCACTAGGCCACTCAGGTATGACCTGAATCAAACCCCTTATGACCGTACAGTGGAGGGACAAATAAATTCAAGGGATTAGATCTAGTAGACAGAGTGCCTGGAGAACTATGGACAGGGGTTTGTAATGTTGTACAGGAGGCAGTGACCAAAATCGTCCCAAAGAAAAAGAAATGCAAGAAGGCAAAGTGGTTGTCTGAGGAGGTTTTTCAAATAGCTGAGAAATGAAGAGAAGAGAAAGGCAAAGGAGAAAGGGAAAGATATACCCAACTGAAAACAGAGTTCCAGAGAACAGCAAGGAGAGATAAGAAAGCCGTCTTAGGTGAACAATGCAAAGAAACAGAGGAAAACAACAGAATGGGAAAGATTAGAAGTCTCTTCAAGAAAACTGGAGATATCAAGGGGATATTTCACACAAGGATGGGCACATTAAAGGACAGAAACGGTAAAGACCTAATAGAAACAGGAGAGATTAAGAAGAGGTAGCAAGAATACACAGAAAAACTATACCAAAAAAAGTCTTAATGACCTGGGTCACTCACCTGGAGCCAGACATCCTAGAGCATGAAGTCAAGTAGGCCTTAGGAAGCACTACTACAAACAAACCTAGTGGAGGTAACAGAATTCCAGCTGAGCTGTTTAAAATCCTAAAAGATGATGCTGTTAAAGTGCTGCAGTCAATATGTCAGCAAATTTGTAAAACTCAGCAGAGGCCACAGGATTAAAAAGGTCAGTTTTCATTCCAACCACAAAGCAGGGCAATGCCAAAGAATGTTCAAATTACCATACAATTGCGCTCATTTCACAAGCTAGCAAGATTATGCTCAAAATCCTTCAAGCTAGGCTTCAGTAGTATGTGAACTGAGAACTTCCAGATGCACAAGCTGGGTTTAGAAAAGACAGAGGAACCAGAGATCGAAGTGCCAACATTTGTTGGATCACAGAAAAAGCAAGAGAATTCCGGAAAAACTTCTACTCAGGCTTCATTTACTAATCTAAAACCTTTGACTGTGTGGATCATAAGAAACTGTGGAAAATTCTTAAAGAGATGGGAATACCAGACCACCTTACCTGCCTCCTTAGAAACCTGTATGCAAGTAAAGAAGCAAAGTTAGAATATCACATGGAACAATGGACTGGTTCAAAATTGGGAAAGGAGTATGTCAAGGCTGTATATTGTCACCTGCTTATTTAATTTATATGTAGAGTACATCACGTGAAATGCCAGATTGGAGAAATCCCAAGCTGAACTCAAGACTGTCAGGAGCACTATCAACAACCTTAGACTTGCAGATGACACAACTCTAATGACAGAAGGTGAAGAGGAACTAAAGAGACTGTAGATGAGGGTGAAAGAGGGGAGTGAAATAACTGGTTTAAAACTCAACATTCAAAAAACTAAGATCATGGCATCCAGTCCTATCACTTCATGGCAAATAGATGGGGAAAAAGTGGAAACAGTGATAGATTTTATTTTCTTTGGCTCCAAAATCACTGTGGATGGTGACTGCCATGAAGTTACAAGACACTTGCTCCTCGGTAGAAAAGCTATGACAAACCTAGACAGCATATTAAAAAGCAGAGACATCACATTGCTGACAAAGGTCTGTATAGTCAAAGCTATGGTTTTTCCTGTAGTCATGTATGGATGTGCAAGTTGGACCATAAAGAAAGCTGGGAGTGCTGAAGAACTGATGCTTTTGAACTGGGGTGTTGGAGAAGACTCTTGAGAGTCCCTTGGACTGCAAGGAGGTCAAACCAGTCAATCCTAAAGGAAATCAGCCCTGAATATTCATTGGAAAGACTGACGCTGGAGCTGAAACTCCAACACTTTGGCCACCTGATATGAAGAACTGACTCATTGGAAAAGACCCTGATGCTGGGAAAGATTGAAGGCAAAGAGAAGAGGACAACAGAGGATGAGATGGTTAGATAGCATCATGGACTGAATGGATTTGAATTTGAGAAAACTCCAGGAGATAGTAAAGGATAGGGAACCCTGTCCATGGGGAGCTTGGGGTCCTGCATGGGCTGCAGTCCATGCGGTCACACAGAGTTGGACACAACTGAGCGACTGAATAACAACAATATTGGATATCCTGAAGAGAATGTGTTTTCAACTCCTGCTTCCAGTTCTGGGTTGTTGTGAGTACCTGGTAAATTATTAATGAAGGATGAGGCTTGAGCTGTATTGTGAGACTCCTGGGAGCCTGGGACATGGTGTAGGCTTTAACAGTGCTCTTTGGAGGGCCCTGGGGAGGACACAGAGGTAAGTAAGACACAGATGCTGCAGGGAACATAGAGTGGGCTTTGGAGCCTTACTTTGTGGCTTTCAGCTTTAAACTGTTCTAAGCCTCAGATTCTTTACCTGTACAGTTCAGTTCGGTCGCTCAGTCGTGTCCGACTCTCTGCGACCCCATGAATCGCAGCACGCCAGGCCTCCCTGTCCAGCACCAACTCCCGGAATTCACCCAGACTCACGTCCATCGAGTCTATCTGTCATCCCCTCTATTTCTGCCTTCGATCTTTCCCAGCATCAGAGTCTTTTCCATTGAATCAATTCTTCGAATCAGGTGGCCAAAGTATTGGAGTTTTAGCTTCAGCATCAGTCCTTCCAGTGAATATTCAGGACTGATTTCTTTTAGGATTGACTGGTTTGATCTCCTTGCTATTCAAGGGACTCTCAAGAGTCTTCTCCAACACCATAGTTCAAAAGCATCAGTTCTTCGGCACTCAGCTTTCTTTATAGTTGAACCCTCACATTCATACATGACTACTGGAAAAACCATAGCTTTGACTAGATGGACCTTTGTTGGCAAGGTAATGTCTTTGCTTTTTAATATTCTGTCTAGGTTGGTCATAGCTTTTCTTTTAAGCAGCAAGCTTCTTTTAAATTTCAGGGCTGCAGTTACCATCTGCAGGATTTTGGAACCCCCCAAAATAAAGTCTCTCAAATACATTACAGGTGTGTTTATACAGATAAGGTCTGGAGGCTGATTTAATTTTGTATTACAACTGGGGGCCAATACAGGTTGTTTTTTTTTTTTTTTTTTTAAGTAACACAGTCAGATCCATGAGGGCGGAATGGAGGGAGAAGTAGGATTGTAGCAGGGATGAATTTAAAAAATATATGGATGGTGATAATAAAGAAAGAATTAGAAAAACAAAGTGCTCAGACTAAAACAAGACTGTTCATTTTACAAAAAGTGAAAGTCACTCAGTCCTGTCCTCCTCTTCGGGACCCCATGGACTATACAGTCCATGGAATTCTCCAGGCCAGAATCCTGGAGTGGGTAGCCTATTCCTTCTCCAGTGGTCCTTTCCAACCCATGGATTGAACCCAGGTCTCCCGCACTGCAGGCAGATTCTTTACCAACTGAACCTCCAGGGAAGCCCAAACCACTATATTAAAAAATATATTGCAATGGTCTTTTTTAAAGTCAAAGTCTTGAATCCATTAAATACTGCTTAGCTGTAATCTAACTGCATGTCTAAGTCAGTTTCTTAAATTTTTAGGAAACAGATTACACTTTCAGTGAGGTAGCAGTTCCTTATTATATACATCTTATTTGACTATAATGCTTAGCAGCTGAAAGTCCCATGCTCAGAAATATCTCTTCTACTCTACATATTTCACCAAATTAATTTGATTAACAAACTCTTTTAAAATGGTTTTCTTAAGAAACTTAAGGTCCATGGGTAGAACAACATAAAGAGTGGGGGATGATGGTAGCAGAAAAACTCAAGACTAAAAAACGAATTATGTGGGACTTACACAAAGTACACATAAATCTTGTAACAAAAATGTTTATGTTTGTAGAAACTGGTGTTCTCCTTTAAAACGCCAGCTTTGGGTTGCTTTTCCATTTACTCCAAATAAGTTGCCCTTTTTCTCTTCCTGGCACCTTGGTGGCACAATCAACCCCCTTTCACTTACAGACGGAGCCGAAAGAGAGAAATGAGAGAGCCCCATTTTCTCAAACTTTTCTCGTGCACTTAGCATGTGCTCTGGGCTCAAACGAGTGTGTGCGTGAGTGACTGGGCGGACAAGTAGCTACACTATGGTGTGACTCAAGTTCAGGACAAAAGAGGAACTGATTAACTTGATCCGCACAAGTGTCGGAAACCTCTTCACAGAGGAGACAACTTCTCAAGAATTTTGAGGCTGCGGGCAGGGAGGACGGGAGGGAACTACAAGCTGGGGGAGCTGCAAAGTAATTTCCTTGACAGGGGGACACGAAGTGTCAGGACCAAGTGGCCAAGGGTCGGCCTCGGGAAGCAACTTGGTGGAGTATCTTGCATCGTAAGAGACTGGTTATGCGGCTAGGTGAACTTAACTCGGGAACTCAAAGCCCCCTTCAGTGACGCCCCACGGTGGGGAACCATCGGGTTCCAAGGGCCGCGGGACCCGCGAACCGGGCAGCCCCGGTATAAGCCGCGATCCGGGTTAGCCGCTCACGTCCCCTCCCCGGCGCCGGACGCGCGCGGGGCTGGGAGTCGCCGTGAGGGGTTGGCGCTGACTGCGTCCTTGAGTACCGAGCCTGGCCGGGCGGGCGCCTCCCGGGAGAGGACAGTGTCACCCGGGCCCCCGCAGTGGGCCGGCCGCCGGGACCGCGGCGGTTATTCCCGACATGCTCCTCTCGCGGAGGATTTCAAACCTCCGGCCACAGCCAACTCCCCTCCCTCGGCCCCGTCGGGCCCCAGCAACAGGCGGTGGCCCGCGTATCATTGGCCGGGTCGCGCGAAAGCGTGTTTTGATTGGCCGCAGCGCCTCCCGGCCCCGTTTCAGCGCTCGCCGCCGCCTCCATTTTGTCGGTAGAGACAGGAGGAGGAGGTCGGTTGACACGTTGAGGTGGCCAGCAGCTCGCTCGTCGGTGCTCGTGGGCTTCGCCCGTTCCGTGCCTCGTCTCTCCCTGGAAGGGGAGGGGGACTTCGAAGCCGAGCAGAAGCCGCCGCCGCCGCCGCAGTCCCGGGCTTGAAGTCGGTGAGTGGCGGCGGCGCGCCGGGTGCGGCCATGTTGGCGGCGGCGCTCCCTATTGTTGGGGGAAGGAGGCGAGATCCGAGGCTGGGGGGCGCGGGCGGCCCGGAGGAGCGGGTTCCCGGGCCGGGCTCGAGGGACGCGGGGCGACTTGGAAGCCCAACCCCGTTGCGGAAGACCCGAACTTGCCGGGCTCGCTTTGGGAATGACTCAGGGTCTGGAAACTTAATTTCTTTAGGGCGCTGAAACAGTCTGGAAGGGCCTCTCACCCTTTCGATAAGAGCTTTTTGCTTGGTAACTTGGTTTCTTGGACTATCAAGTGGAATCGCAGATGTTTAATGTTTATAATAGTGATTGTTTTATATATTTAAGATGGGAAACTGTTATGGCTTGTGAAACTTATTTTAAAACGGGGAGGAGTCAAGAGTTCATAACCAAAGGAAGCGCTGCGTGACGTAAACATGTTGGGAGAGGAGGCTCTGCTAAAACATACGGGATGTGTCTAAAGATTGGAAAATTTTGGTGGGACTTTAAAAACACGGTCTCTTTAGGAAACAAATTTTAAGCACATTTCTTGGCATGACTGTAGAGGCTAACGTTTCCATGGTTTGACAACATTTTGGTCACTAAATCCATGTGAGACATTATTTTCTGCCTTTTTGTTCAGTAAGTAGCCGTTCTTTAAATTTTTTCTGGAGTAAATATAAACGATCACTTTCTCTGTTTTTTAATTGAAATAATGAAGAAATCGTTGCTTTTCTAGCTAAGACTTCTCTCAAACTTGTGTGCTGAGGAAACTCAGATGTTGGCCTCAGCTCCTAGGCTGAACCCAGAAGATCGGCCCATGAAAACTTCTGTATTGAGACAAAGGAAGGGATCTGTCAGAAAGCAACATCTATTATTCTGGGCGTGGCAGCAAGGAAGAGGACAGGTAGTGGAAATCCTGCAATCGGAAAAGCAGACTGAAAGGTATCAAAAACTTACGGTTGTAATGGGGCTGACCTTTTATGATGGACTCATTCTAAACCAGGATCCCTGGTGGCTTAGACGGTAAAGCGTCTGCCTACAATGCTGGAGACCTGGGTTCAATCCCTGGGTCGGGAAGATCTCCTGGAGAAGGAAATGGCACCCCACTCCAGTATTCTTGCCTGGAAAACCCCATGGACGGAGGAACCTGGTTAGGCTACAGTCCATGGGGTCGCAAAGAGTCAGACACGACTGAGCGACTTCACTCACTCACTCACTCATTCTAAACTAGAGCTTCCCAGGTGACTCCATGATAAAGAATCCACCTGCCAATGCATGAGACCTGGGTTAGATCCCTGGGTCAGGAAGATCCCTTGGTGGAGGAAATGGAAACCCATTCCAGTGTTCTTTGCTGGAGAATTCCATGGACTGATGAGCTTGGCAGGCTACAGCCCATGGGATTACAAAATGTCGGATATGACTGAACATGCACACTGGCGCATCCTAAACAAATTGTTTTTAAATGCAGTTTTATTTAGATTTGTTGGTAGACTCATTTCTTAGGAAGGTAATAAAGGCTGTACAAGTGTGAACGTATAGTGAAGCTAAAGCAGCTCAGTAGCACATACGTGAGTCTTCTTAGAGATATTTGGAGTTGCAAATTGGGGCCACTGAAGTTTTGTACTACTTTGTGGAATTTCACTCAGTATTTTCTTTCAACTCACAGGTGACAAAGAAGCTGAAGATGGGTGGTGGAGAGAGGTATAACATTCCAGCCCCTCAAACTAGAAATGTTAGTAAGAACCAACAACAGCTTAGTAGACAGAAGACCAAGGATCAAAATTCCCAGATGAAGATTGTTCACAAGAAAAAGGAAAGAGGACATACTTATAATTCATCATCAGCTGCATGGCAGGCCATGCAAAATGGGGGGAAGAACAAAAATTTTCCAAACAATCAAAACTGGAACTCTAGCTTATCAAGTCCTACCTTACTTTTTAAGTCTCAAACTAATCAGAACTATGCCGGGGCCAAGTTTAGTGAGCCACCATCACCAAGTGTTCTCCCTAAACCACCAAGCCACTGGGTTCCTGTTTCCTTTAATCCTTCTGATAAAGAAATAATGACATTTCAACTTAAAACCTTACTTAAAGTACAGGTATAAAATGAGATAAAGTACTAACATTTAAACTTAGTCATATTTAAGGATAATTGGCAATTGTTTCAGACCAAATTCACTAGGGAATTAATCTGTAAAACTGATTAACATAGAAAATATAATTAGACTTCATCTTAATTGTTTTATGTGCACTGTGATGGTAGAAATCAGTACAGTTTAAAATAACTGAATTATGGATAATTGTATTTGATCTCTTCACTAGTATTCTCAATTGAGTAATCATACCAGTGAAACCATTCAAGTTTAGATTTGGGCAATGATAAAGGAATCAACTTTTTATATTGCTTGTTGGGGGAAAATACTGGAGATTATCATTTCATGGGTCAGCAGATTGACTTGTTAAGATATGGTAAATCTGATTATAAGCATCCAGTTAAAGACATACAGGGGTTAAAAACTATTTGAATCTTTGAGACGTATTGTCCTAGAGACACCTGAATCAGTACACCTAAACCAGTAGTATGACAACAACCTGATGCACTGCCTAAAGAAAATGTGAATTTTTTTTTAGAGAATAGTATTTTAATGAACTGTATGGTGGTGAATGTGCAAAGGGCACTAGGGGCTATTTAGAATGAAACAAATATACCCCATTGGCCCTGTTATGTGCAGTGGATAGTGTCTGCAACAAATGCACCAAAACCACTTTTTATAGAAACAGTATTTGGTGTTCAGAGTAGCTTTCAAAATACGTTTTTGTATGATGGCACTGCACAAGCTATTCTGACAGTAATATGGCTTTAAATCGTCCCTGCAAAGGTTTTTTAAAGTTGGGAGCTATATAATGTGAAAGTTCTGCATACCTAGGAAAGAGCCATGTAAATATATGTAATAAAATTGTAGCATATGTAAAGTTTTGTTGGCATTTATCCTACAAAAATAGAATATTTTAGTACGAATTTGCTGAATGTAAGACATGGACTCTTATACTATGGCCTAATTTTAAAGGTCAAAAAACTCCCCATAAACAAACCTGTTTTTAAATTTTGCCCATGTGCTGAAGTGCCAGTGTATGTATAACTGATCTTGCTGTAAACTATATTTCACAGTAAATCCTAGTGTAAGTTTTATATAACTGAAAAGGTTTTAAGCTGCTAAAACACTTGCTATTTTTGAGATGTGAAATGCAGTATGGGATTTTTTTTTCCTTAAACCCAGAGATTAACTATTAAGCAGTCCCTCCAACCTTAAAGATTCCTTTTGGCTTTCAACAACTTGTGTAACCTATGAGTATAGTGGACAACGTCAGTGTATTTTTTTTTTCCTTGTCAACAGGTGCAGCGCAGGGGACCAACTTATTGCAAAAGATGTAATTTCTTGCATAATACCTTGATAACATGTTTTGCTTAAACATGCTAATTAAAACAGCCATCCCAGTAGTAAAAGTAGTGTGTGTATGGGGGTGGGGGGTCTATTTTCTAATTTGGCAGCTTTTTAAATACTTTACGCAGAATGGCTAAATTGTTTCTCCAAATAAATTGAGGTGAGATAGTATTGTCCAAGTCAAATGATAATATCCTAAAAACAAGTTTTATATAGTACTTAATGTACATACATGAATTTGAAGCATGAAATTAAAAAATAAAGTTGTTTCTTCCCCACTGCCTTGTGTTTATTGTATGGAAGTTGTTATGACTACCTATTTGCATAATTAACCCCACTGAAATACAATAGAACCATTGGTTTTTAAGAAGCAACCCATTTGCTGACAAAGACTTTGGGATTAGCAACTATACATTAAAATGGCAAATGACTTCCTCTTTACAGCAGGGCTAACAGTAAAAGGCCATAGAATATTTCAGGAACTTACATAAAGCTTTTGAATTTATTTAATAGTAAAGCAGGTTTAATTGCCTAAGATGGTTTAGGTTTGTAGGAAAAAAAATAAGAATTATTCAAATTGACAGGAACATTTGTGTTATCTATTTGTTAACATATAGTTTTCACAAGAGGACCTTGGGGGAAAAAAATGTAACCAGCACTCTAATGCACTGCAAAAGACAGGGTAGCTTAAAGTAGTTCTAAGCTAAGCAGGCGGGGATGCCCAGGGCCAGGCTGTGTTGTCTCATGCACTCTTCTGAGGCGTCACCTTTCTCCTGTGTCCCCGTGTAATTTCCATGAGCAGTAATGCAGGCAACTGCCAAGTGCTCTTTTGTGCCCTGCTGGAATCCACTGGACTGAACAATCCTTATCCCAGGCATTAAGATAGGGTTTGATGTAGACATACAAATGTATATTCTAGGTTTTTTGGCTTGGAATTTACTCAAGTGGTAAAAAATGTTCTTCACTACAAAAATTTTAATAGCTAAGGGTAACCTTTAGATACAAAGTTATGGTTAGCCTACAAGAAGTATGTTGACATCAATTTCCCAAATTGTTCTAAGAACCCAAAAGTTTAGAACTCATCTTGCAGGGCTGCGGTCAGCAAAAGCAAGAGCCTTGTCAGTGTTATTATAATTTAAATGTCATCTCTGATGGCAGCATATACAGTTCGAAAGAATCTTCAGTCTATAACCTATCTTTACACTTAAGTTCATCCCAGAAGCAAGCACAAGATGGAAAAAACCAAAGGGTTTTGGGTAAGTTTTCTAGTGTTTAACTGTATTTTCATAGGCAATTACTTTGTAAAATAAGTGGGATAAAGTACATCTCCAACCTCTTATACAAATGAGGAAAGCCTACCCAGTCACAAATCTGTCAGGCAGAGCTAAACCTAAAAAAAAAAAAAATTCAAGATTTTTTGGATCCTTGACCAGTTTTATTTCATTATCTAGCATTCAGAGATGTGCTCTACGAAAAACTAGACACAAAAAGGCCTTTTACTTCTTTACAAACTACTCTGTCAATCATCAATAAAATCAATTTACACACCTTGCTTTTTAGGCCAAATATGAAAAGAATTCCACCTTTAACATAAGGGTGAAACAACTGTTAGGAATACAGAGGAACAACACAATGAACATAACCAACACTGCTAAAGGAGGGGCAAAGGGAAAACCCAAAAGGAACCTTTTCCGTAGCAGCTAGCTATGTTTTACAGACAGATAACAGTAGTTGTGAATAGGTTGCTGACTTCATTTATCCATGAGGACAGTTACACCTGGGATTCCAGGTGTAAAAAGCTTTGACAGACCTCTTAGTTGAACACTGTTACTCCTGAGCTACCACTGTGCTGTTCAAGCTCACAGCCTCCCCACTTCAAAATATCTCAGGATTTTGTAAACAAGAATGTTCAAAATGCAATACAATGTGATCGAAATTTGGAAAGCTAGATTGGAAAGTGAGTGACAGCTGCTGTCAACAGCTGATCTTGGATTACATTTAACCTCTTTTTCATCCAAGAAAGTTCCAAAAAATTCTTTGTAATTAAGTTCATAAATCTATTAAATCTTGCAAGTGAATTCTAGATTCCATTGTATTGTATAAGTTATTAAATTTACCTATTTGATTTAAAAAGATGAACCAAATGAAAAACCATCGACACTAGTACCTGCCACTTACTTGCTGTGTGGTCTTGTGCAAGTTTGAAATATTAAAAAATGAAGCAGGGGTAAAAATACCTCCATTTCACATCTCCCTTAGATGTATTCTGCTATATTTTCAAAATCTTTATAAAGGCTTAAACACTTCTGTATTTTTAGGTGAATAACTTTAGATAAAAAGTTTTAAATGCAGCAGAAATACAACAAAAATATAATATGCAAGTGATGAAATCAATGTATAGGTAAACTGCACATCCTAATGAGGAACTAAGGAATCCAAAACATTTTGATACTACAAAAGTTATTTATTCACTATACACAGAACATGTCCCCTATAAAATGTACATGTAAATCACTAAAAAGTATAATTTGGTGAACATTTTCTCAATTACAGAACNAGGTAAACTGCACATCCTAATGAGGAACTAAGGAATCCAAAACATTTTGATACTACAAAAGTTATTTATTCACTATACACAGAACATGTCCCCTATAAAATGTACATGTAAATCACTAAAAAGTATAATTTGGTGAACATTTTCTCAATTACAGAACATACTAAATCAGTTGGGAATTAACAGCTCTCTGTCTGCCTCAAAATAATCTTAATTATAGCACCCAGAGTCTCCTTTACATCTGATGCAAAGTTAAATACTTATTTTGGGGATTGTTGGCCTAATATGTGTTTGAGGAGGCAGAGTTAACAATTAAATATAACTCTAGTATATTACAGTCACTGCACAATAAATCAGTTTATTACAGATTAAAACAAATCATTTTTCATTATTTGTATTAATGGGATGCATACAAATACTGGATACTTTTAAATGGCAAATAACCACAAAATTGCTTCTTTGATAGTATATCGGACTTTATAATTACACAGGATATAAATGGTGTAAAATATTGTTATAATACACCTCAAACAAGACAATGAGGCCACATTGTTATGATTCACTAGATTGTGCTCAGTAGACATTTATTGAATAAGTGAATTTTATCTGTTTTTCTCCCCAATTACCCAGTACAATTTTTTGGGCATAATAAGGGCTCAGTAAATGTTTGCTGTATATACTGACTAGGAAAGAGGTGAGAAGAGATGGACCCTCTTAGCTGGATGTCAAGTATCATAATTGGAATTTACAAGGGAGCGTGTTTAAGGAAGATGTAAACCACATGGCATACAAGTAAGGAAACTCAGATGCCAACAAAGCAAAGCATTAGCAGAAAACACTGGCACTGGAATAATAAACAAAGGCAAGATTTCCCAATAGCAAAAATAGAACTGACTTTGAAAGATAACCAAGTTTATATTGGACCATACCTTTTCTCACCCAATTCACTTTGAGACAGACCAATAGAGGCACTGTAAGAGACTATGGCTGTCTTCCTTGATATTCAGACATCCTAGTTTCCAATAATTTAACATGGACCTGTTACCCATGAATCAGTATAAACCTATTCAGATTTAGGGATTAGTTTCCACAAGTACAAAGTTGAATTTCCTTTTATTTGTCCTAAAATGCTTACTTTCAAACTTGAAGGGACTTCAAATATTCCATGTAGTTTCCATAACATTCTTTTATCTTTTCAGACCAGAGTCAAAATATTCATACAGTATTCATACTGCAGCACCTTCCACCCACCCTTTGGTCGCTTGAACTGCCCTTCTTTGGTTCTTTTTCCGCTTTCTCAGATCTTTCTTGAAGTGTAGTAAGCAGAACTGTACTGGGTATTCCAGCTGCAGTTTGGTCTTAAATAAAAGAAGGATGTTTGTCAGTTTGGTTTTTCTTTATTCTTCTCTGTGGTATACAGGATTTTGTTAGTTGAACTGGATGTAGCAGCTTACAGGGCCAAATTTTCAAGAGAATAGTATAATAGTTCCTAGGTCTTTTTCCTGGGTTGTAACTTAAGAGCTCATACTCTATGTAGCACCTTCCCTTAAGCATTATCTGTCATTATTCTTCTTGTTTACTTGACTTCAAAAAAAAAAAAAAAATGCAGCGAGATCTTAAGTAAAAAGAGAGGTGAACTGTCAGCTCTCACTTGAGTCTTGCTATGTTCTACTCCAATAATGGGTTGTGCCAGACACACAGTACATACTCAATAATTATGCAACTATGTAACCCAACATTAAAGCCCTCTATAAGGATCCTCAAGTATCAGTAGGATCCCTATCATGGGTTAAACTATAAAATAGTCCCTTTGAAGCCATGTTAAATATGTCACTTTAGAAATAACAAAGTTCTCAAGAAAGTCTAAAAATAAGTGACACACAAAAAAATGAAAACATCAGGCCTTCTAATTCTATATGGACTTTCAATGGGTTATTTCCTCAATCTACTCTATTTATAGTCCACTAAAAAAAAAATCATCTAAGGATCAGGCCTGAGCTCAAATCCTGGATCCTCCTTTTATAGCTTTTTCTTTGTGCCTCAGTTTATCATCTGTGACATGGAGAAAATAAAAGTATCTTTCTTACAGGGTTCATGATGAGTAAATGAATTAATACATAAAACTTTATAACAGTGTCTGGCACATCATAATATCAGCTATACTTGTTTTCATTATAAAGCTAGAACTCAGACCACAAAACACCTAAACCAGTTTCCCACAGTGATTATCACTTAACATTAAGTGCTCACCAACACTGAACGCAAAAATATTTTAAATCATGCCATAAAGATAAAGCCCAATCCATCTTGTTTAGGATGGGGATGAGTAGAATTATTGGTCCATCTAATAATGGAAATATAAACTTAAAAATCTGACTCACATTTCATTTTAATGCATATCTTAATACAAGTAACCTAAGTTATTTAACCCAAGGGGTTTAATATGCAATCATGAAACAACTTTTGAAATTACATAGGAAATTTTAAGTACTATGTAAAAGATGTACCTTTCTGGCAAGTTCTATCATTTCCAAAGTAAAAGTTGTGCCTAGTGCAACACTGATTTAAAATACTCCTAAATCTACAAAGAATTGTTTCCACTGTTATTTTAGAATCTCATTCAAAACTATAATAATTCCAGTTAATCATTATTTCCTTCATTTTGTTTTTATTATAGCATGTTTGCTTAATTTACAGCAAGCAGAAAATAAGCTGGGTCTTGTTTTGATCCAAACATTGATGTTTTAAAGGTTGTACACAATATTTGTTAAAAAGAACATATAAAAATACCTTTTTAGAAGCTTCTATAAGAAAGAAAATACAAAGTTTAACCCCACAACTTTCCTCTTTGCTAGAACTGCGAACTACTGCTACAGTTTTAAATAGACTTTTTGTTTAACTATACATCCAGGAAAATCTAAAAAATTAAAGAAAACGTGCATATAAATGATTGCATAGCAGAACATGAACATTAACTGCAAACAGTAAAGAAATGAGTTAGAAATACTATCAAATATACAAAGGTTCTAGAATCAATCCTTTAAACACATTCCACAAACAGTATTTAAAAACCACCTTTTGTTCTTTACAGGCAAGGCCTAGATCTCTAAAACTAAAACTGAAAAAAGTAATCCTCTAAAAGGGATAGTTTCTCCACAACATTTCTTATTTATGCCTGTAAGCAAGCAATCTAAAATTTTAAAGATGCTAGCTTTTACTCTGAAATGAGACTGGACATATCAAATCACTTTTTATTGCCCCCACATGATCTCACAGAGAGACGTTAGAAATTTTTATAAAGAGTAGGGTATTATTCTCTTATTTTTATCAGGTACTATACTGATAATCAATCAAAAACTCAAGAGATGTGACTTTCTTGAAATTAATTTTTTCCAAAGTTATATTTTAAATCTCATGGCACCAGAGAATCACTTAGAATGGGAGTGTTTTTTTAACTTGCCTCATGTTAAATAAACTGAGGTGTGAAGAACAAGCTTCCTTCATAAAGAGATGGGCACATTTTGATACAAATGCACACACCAAGTGCTTTAAGCATCAAAATTCAGTCCTCTTACACTATGCACACTCACAAACAAAACCTCCTTTGAAACACTTTACTTGCTTTTAACAGCAGTAAGAAAACTATGCAATATTATGGTCAACAACGCTCCTTAAAGTTGAAAGTAACTACACAAGAGCATTCTTTTCCCCTTAAAATTATTTCTGCCATCATCAACCTGCCCAAGTTTTAAGGTGAGTTTTTCCGACGTTTGTATGGTTCCAAATCTTCATAGAAACCAGGAAAGTGAAGGCTCCTTGTTTCAATCGAACAATCTGCCTGAAAATGCTACTTAACCCACTTGTCATTTTCCAAGACAGTGGGGGTTAACAAAAGAACTATTCCACACTGTGCCATAAATTATCATCACGGGCCTAGACATCTTGACAAGACAAACAGGTCCACCCTGAACCTAAATGTGTCTGGTCGGTCAGTGTTGTACTGTGGCTACAACTTCACTTTTTTATCATTCTATCTTATTAGCAAGCTACATTTCTAGGTTAACAGTTCTACCAAGTATGGATATGAAAGTTTATTTTTAATAAGACAATGTTGCAAATTATGGTCAACCAACATCTTTTCACCAATACTTCAAGCATAAAAAATGAGAATCTTTACAAAAATATACAGAGACACCACGAATTTGTAGCTGCCCATAACATTAAACAAACTGGACTCTTAAGAGTGGCTTCTCAACAGCATATCATTTTAATTATAACCATTGCCTGGTACAGGGAAAACTGACAAGTGTTTTTTAAGCATCATTGCAACATTGTATTCCTGATAATTTAAGTAAACCAAACTATGAGTAAATGAATGATACATGCCTAAAAATATCATGGTTTATACTATCAGTGGCCACTGGACTTAGGACTAGTCCAAGACCTTGACCTAGATTTTGACCTAGACCTAGACTGTGATCTTGACTGAGATTTGGATCTAGGTGGTTCTTTTTTCCTTGATTCCTTTTCATATCTTGAGCCAGACTTATAATGTGTTTTGGAATCTGTTTTAGAGGTGCCTCTAGTTTTGGTGTGAGATGCAGACCTAGAACGTGATTTAGCCTTCATTTCTTTCTTGGGCTGGGACTTGGACCGTGATCTTGAATTGGATTTAGATCTTGAAAAAGATCGATTTCGGTGTTTGAATCTTTCAAAACAGAGGAGAAATACAATTAGAGTAAAAATTAGATTCTATATTAATCAAATTTGTTTTTAGAGCAAAAGTTCACTCTGAAATTGAAAAATGTATAAAGTCTTTTTCAAAGCAAAGTTATTTACCTATCATTGTCGGAATGGCTTCTGCTACGCCGTGGTCTTCCAGTCGGTCTACTGCTAAAAAGTACATCAGAAAGAGCAGACAGTGACACATGTCTATTTAAAAGTTTCTAATTTAAAAAGTGAACCATAAAACTTTAAAAAATATAGTAAAAATATTTTAAGTCTCAATGAAGCATACAATATACATATTTAAAAAGTATACAAAAAGATTAAAAAAAATTAAAGACTAACGAAGTTTTTCTAACAGATCACTGTGGTACACACATCACTTACTTTCTAGGACTATAAGATCTTCTATAGTTGTAATCAAAGGACCGACTTCTTGATCTTCTTCTGTCATAACTTCGGCTTCTAGAACGTCTGTATCTGTCATAATCATCATAGCGTGAAGAACTATACACATTCCTCCCTTCCTTGGCTTTCATCTGATTTGGAGCTATGAAACAGAGAAGGGAAATATTTACAAACATTAAAAATATAGTATTTAAGCCTTCAAATTATAGGAAAATTTCCTGTATCACTTTCCTTTTTGCCCTCAAATCTGTGTCAAGGCTAACTGTGAATATCTTGGAAAAGGTATTTATTTTCAAGCAAGGCTATTAGGAGACGGTTTTATGTTAAAAATGATACTCTCAAATATCTCAAATTTTTTTCCCCAAAGACCTCTCACATCTAGTTTGATGTCCAAAATAAGCCAACTACTTTTAACATCAGGAAAATATTTTTAAAATTCCAAATTAAAACACAAATGACTTTTGAACCACATGCTAATTTGGAACAATCTCACCATAGTTTCCATTCAACTGGAACACAATAAACAATGACAAAATACTTAATGGTGGCCTATGAACAATATGTAGTGTCAAAATGCAACAACATACATTTAGTTATATAGTTCTGAGAAACCATGACAAAGAAAACTAACACTTGCTGAATGCCTTGGTGGTGGTTTAGTCACTAAGTCGTGTCCAACTCTTGTGACCCCATGGACTGTAGCCTGCCGGGCGCCATTTCCTTCTCCTGGGGATATTCCTGACCCAGGAATGGAACCCGAGTCTCCTGCACTGCAGGCAGATTCTTTACCAACTGAGCTATGAGGGAAGCTGAATGCCTTAAACATACTCATATCCTTGGACAGGCCTCAATCCTTTCATTAATCTCATTTGATCCTATGAAGCAGATTTACGTATACTTTATGTATATGTGTATGAAGGTATAAATAATACAGTGACTACCCAGGAACCTATCATCCAACCCAAGAACTAGAGAATTACCAATAGCTTGTATCTACCTAGGTGATCCTCCTCTCTTCAGTAACTATTTTAATCTCTATCTTTTACTATCTTGCTTAAGGTAACATAAAGGTTAAGCCAGAATTTAAACCCAGGTCCATTTGACTGCAAAGCCTGTACTTCTGCCTTATTAGCACGCAGCCAACACCTGGTGTATGCCTGCATTAACAAAAATCAGGTACTAATAATAGCATCTATTCTAGGTTTAATCTATATACTCTTTCCCAGTCTGTCAACTTCTACAGCCAGGCATGTACATAATTACTCAATATATAATGATGATCTTTATAAGGAAGGGAAACGGCTCAAAGAGAACAAAAACTTAACAAATTTTATTCCTTTCGATTACACAATCAGTATATTAAACATGCCCTAACTGATAATAATGATCCACTTTCTTAGAGTCCAAACATACTTCAGGGATTCTGATCAATGCATTCTAAATCCTTATGTCTACCTTGAAATTCTGCAAAGTATTCAAGAATTCCTCCAAACTATTGTTTTCGGTTTTGAATAGATAGACATATTGCATAAGTATTTCCAAGAAACATTCTCAAAACAGTGTCTAAATATGATGTATTTTACATGTATTAGACTTAAAGAGTCCTTATACTTACTCTTTCGATCCCCCTGTGCAAACTGTATTTCAATTTGGCGTCCACAAATCCACTTTCTGTCCAAATTATGTAAAGCATCTTCGGCATCACGAACATCCTCAAATGTGCTAAATGTTAAGGGGCTTGGGAAGTTTTGCAAACTTGGATAATGAATGAGTTCAGTTGGTAAGTCTGGAACAATTCGCAATCTCTCAACATTATATTCTAGAAAATCAAGACCCCACTAACTAGTTGGTTGATTCAGCTATAAACACTTCACAGTATTAAAGCACTTGTGGTTGAAAACACATGTGAATACATATTATAAAGTTATAATTGATAGAAAGTCTGTTATAGCTGAACTACCAAGTAATCCCATCAGGATTTTCCTGTTTTAAGAATTTTACAGAAAAAGACAAAATAGAAAAACAAATGCCAATTTTATGTTGTATGCCAAAACAAAAATTTCTTAAAACCAAAACTGTTTCTCGTAATTTTGTTTCAAATGAAAAAAAAAAATGCCAATAGTTCTTGTGTAAGCAAGCGGAATATACAAGAAATGAAAGCATTAACCTCAAATTAATCTTGCTATTTTTTCAGACATAGCTAACCAATTATTTCACGTAGCTGTCTTACTATATACCACACTGAGAAGACTGATAGGCTAGCCACTTGCAGTTATCAAGGACAGAATCAAGCAATACTAAAGACATCACTATACCAGAAGCACATTACATCCATGCACAGACTATAAAAGCATGCTGTCAAGAAATTACAGACCATTTCTAAAGATTCCTGGACTGGAAAGCCCTAATCATGACACTAAGCATAAAGCTTCCCATGAGGAAATGGGTTTGGGACTGGTTTTCAATTTGAGAATTTCAAGAATACTTTTAAGCCCAAAGCAGGAATTGCTGCTACTGCTGCTGCTAAGTCACTTCAGTCGTGTCCGACTCTGTGCGACCCCATAGACGGCAGCCCATCAGGCTCCTCTGAGAGGCCAAGTTGCCTTGTATCTCCCCAGTCAATGTAAGCTTTACAAAATTCTTCTGGCCAAATTTAGTTCCTTTCCTAAAACCACCATTCTAATAGAAGCCAAGCACATATTGAAAGCAGTGTTTAACAGGAAAGGTTCTGAAGTGGACCTAGGCTAGGTCTGCGTGTGGATTTTCATTCTGTACTAAAATTCACTGTTCTAACTTGTCCATTTCTATTTCTTAAATTTCAGAGGAGTTCAGATCTTAAGTGCTGATTAAAAACATCCCAAAGTGATACAGTCCCTTCAAGACTGATATTCCCTTACTCCAGAGACTAAAAGGTCTGTCTCACTATATTTGCTAGTTTTTGTTCTGAAAGGACTTAAGGACCACAGCAGGGTCCCAGTTTTCTTTTCCTGAGGCTATTATGTGTAGTGAAGGAGAGGCTTTCATCATGAAAAGACAAAGGTTGATGGGGAGTTTACAGCCTGGAATACTATAACCAAACACTCCTCCAGGTTAATTCAGTTGGGTTCTAAAATAATGGAATAGAACAAGTTCATTTAATGGTATACTACCTTGAGACAAAATAAAGGATTTAGACCATGAAGCATAAAAATTATTAATGAGAGCCAAACACCATCTGAGGCTATCCTCAAAAACAGAACCCTGGGTTGGATAAACCATGGTAAGGCTCTACCTTACCCGTTAAGAGACAGTTGGTTGGGAATGGGGTCAGATAAAAAAGAGAACCACACAAAGGCAGTCAAATATTCTGATGCCAATTATGGATACTCAAGGTCTTTGCAAAATCCTGATACCCATTTCTTTTTAACTATTTTAAGACCATAGAAAGATTTTATATATATAAAAATAGCTATAATTTGCCTTGAGGTTCCTTTGAATAATAACTCTTCTCTGGCTCAAGTATCACATACTCCTGAGTCAAACTGCTGATCCTGGTTCCCAGGCCACCCCCAAACCACGTAAAATCAGGTCAACACTCTAAGCCAGAATACACTGCTACTTCAAACAAACAAACAAAAAAACACGTCAGATATAGCTCTTATCCTGTCTGTAACAGAGCTCTGCAAAAAATTCTCACAACTGTCCTTGAGCAGAGGCCCTGCAGGAGTCACAGCTTTGGGCATTTCCCCTAAGTCTCTCTAGAACTCTGCTAAGTTTCCAGAGATCCGCTGAATGTGAACAGTAAGAATTTAAGTACACAGCCCAAACTTTTGCTGTCTCAAGATGATCTCACAAAAGAAAATAATGTCACCCGAGACACTGGGCCAGGGAACAATTTCCCATAGATCCTAATTAGTGCTTATAGCAAGGATAAGGCTTTCTGCAGCCATTCGGGGACAACTGATCATATGTGCTAAAGCATTCAGGGCCACTAGGTTTCACAGAACTAAGCTTCAGATATTAAAAGAATGTGTGTGCCACTGGCATTCCCTTTAAAAACCTATAAACAGATAGTATCCCTAGTGGATATGACCTTCTAAGACCACCAGAACAGTTTCTAAGTAATCCCCAGTGCATGCACCTGTGTCCCCTTCCAGCATGCCTCTGTGGAGTCGGTTTGACTCCAGAACCTCATGCTACTCCAAGAGCCCTGCCTGCCACCCTATGGCACCTGACCACCTGGTCCAAAACAGAAATATGCTGAATTTAAGCTTAACAACATTACATCCTGGTACACTTTAACTTCACAAGCTAAGAGAGAGTGCATTTATACAAGACCACATCACAACATCAAAAGCCCACAAAATCAAGTTACAGGTTTTGTCCCTAGACCAAACCGGAAAAATTTTGGAAATTAACTGCTTACAAAACATTAGGAAAAAAAAGAAAAAGAAAAAAAAAAGAAAAAAACAAGGAAAATAGTTATTCTGTAGGATACATCAGGTATGACTCCTTTAATCTTGGCCATCATTCAACTTCATCTTGACCTTTAACTCTTTAAGTGCTTGTCAGAAGGACTTGTCATGAGATGCTTGGCCAAATATGACAGATGGCTTTATCTTTAACTTTGAAAAACAACCTTTTCCCCCTTTTGTAGATAAAGCGAGGCTTTGTCTCCCATTAGGCTTGTCCTTCTTCCAGCTTTTCTTTATATTTTCTTTTCCCAAACTTTCCCTTCTCTTCAAGCCTGATCCTTAAGAGGTCTTTGGCTTGTCTACTTGCCTTAAGTGTTGAACTCTACTCTAAAGGTTCTTTCATGCTTTCTCTTTGGGGTCGCCATTAACTGTACAGCTTTACATTCTCTGAGGTAACAACAGAGGACAGCAAATTAGGGGACAGTATTAAAGAAGCTTACCTCATTGTTATACAATTTGTTTTTGATCAAGTGATTCAAATTAACAAACAAGAATACCAAACTTTAATTGCTAAGCACAAGAACATATTAACCTTTAATTTGAGTTACATTAGAAGTGGCAGAGTGTATTCAAATTTAAATCACATATTATAATTGATTTGAGTTTCAGCAGCATGAATGGGAATTTAAATATTTTACTCTTTTTGGATTAACTTTAAGAAATAGTAAGAACAACGTGAGTCAGAATTAATTTAGAAAAAAAATTGAAGACAAAACATTAGAGGACCCCAAAAAAAAAAAAACCCCACCAAAAAAACTACTTTTTAGATATTACCTCTTACAAAAACTTGAATTTCAAACTTCAACACCCCTCACTAATCAGCCATCTGAAGAAAGGATATTGAACATATGCAAATCCTCTTGGACGGCGAGTGTAGAAATCAAGTGGAACATACACATCAACTATAGGACCATAACGACCAAATTCCCGACGTAAATCTTCAGACCTAAAACATCGTAAAAAGACGCCAAATTTTTATTTCACTCTTTTAACAGTTTCTTTGTAAGAAATAGGTTTTTTTCTGTACTATTTTAAATAATGAAAGGGACTGTGCTATGTTCCTGGGTGACCTGAAACAAACAGGGAGAGCCAACTGTAAAAATATACAACATGTATCTTTTTGAGAAAGGACAGCCAGAATCTATGATTTTGGAACATAATAAAGGAGCTGGTAATAAAAGCTACTAGTATTTTACATCAACAGGAAAACAAGACATTTAAGGAAACCTGATCACAACTTAATCTTCACTGCTTTTATCCACAGCCTTCATAACTTCTCATAAAAAGTAGAGTTAACATTAAATTGTATATAAGTATTGTTAATTAAAAAAAATATTAAAGCAACTCTAGTATTCGGAAAAATACCAAGCATTTTTTTAGCCCCAAATTTTAGCTACAGGGTTACACACTTAATAACAGGTAAATACGGTTTGAAAAATAAAAAAGACAAATATATAAAATTTCTCAATAAATGTCAATATGACATAAAGGGGAAATTTTCCTAGAAGCTGGAGTAATTACTATTGCTTACTTTCCCTACTTAAAAGTTAAGACAAAAAAAAAAATCACACAAGGCTACCAAAATGGTGTGTGTGTGTATAGAGTGGTTACTTGTGAAACCGTAAAATCTGGTAACATCTCTTCCAAAAAATTCTGACCGCAACTCCAAGCAATTAAGGGAATTGGAGAGAACAAAGGGACGGTTCAGATTAATCCAATTTAGCTATCAACGCCCTAATGGTAGAAGCTTCCTAAACCTCCGTTTTCAAAGGGTGATCGGCATTTCCCGGAAAAGAGGAAGAACTACTTCGTACCGTCTCACTGGGAGAATTTTTTTTTTATCTCTAATCTCAACATCCCTTTTCTCCAAACATCTCCAACACCAAAAGAAAAAAAAAAAGAGAGAGAGGCAAATATAACATAGCAAAAAGGGTAGCAAATGCTACGCCACACTCCCCCCGCCCCGATCCCGTTATTTTACTGCAAAGCAATTTTAACTAAAAAAAAACAACAAAACCTTGTGAGCCGAGGGGGCGTGCACCCCAAAGAGAACGTTAACTTCAAATCAATGGGGAGCTGATGATCGGCGGAGACCCGAGACTGGAACCGAAGAGAAGAAGCAGGGAGGAAGGCTCCCCCCCATCTGCAGAGAAGGAGGGGGCCGAAACCCGCGCCACGCGGGCCGCGCTCCCGCGACCGCCTGGGAGGATCAGCGGCCGCCGCCCTCGCTCCCACGCGGCGGTTGAGCCGGTGGCGCGGCCTAGTTGAGGCCCGAAAGCCCGCGCGGTACCCGCCATCTTCACCCCTTCCCCTCCCCCCGACCCAGGCCCCATGCGTCGCCGCACCGGTCTTCCCCGACCGCCTGCGGCCTCCCCTGTACATACCTGGTATCGTCGGCCACGTTCCTCACGAAGAGAGACGTGTTGGGGGGACGCAGGTACCGGGACATGACGCCGGCGTTGAGTCTCCGCAGGGACACTAACGGGCTCAGCAAAGCGTCTGCAGCTTCGGCGCCGGATCCTCCTCAGACACACACACACACACAGCCAGAGGGCTCCGCTACAGCGACCGCCTCTTCTCGCGAGACTTCACTCCTGCTCCCCCACCCCCTCCCCTCCTACCTGGGCTCCACGCCGGGACCTGCAACGGTTCTTTCCCGCGAGATTACTAGGCGTGCGCCTGCGCACACGGGCGGCCGGAGTACGTGCCGCAGCCTCGGTCTCATTCATTGGCTTCTTGAGCTACCTCCCCCTTTGCCCGCAGCCCGCTCTTTCTTTCTTNACGCCGGGACCTGCAACGGTTCTTTCCCGCGAGATTACTAGGCGTGCGCCTGCGCACACGGGCGGCCGGAGTACGTGCCGCAGCCTCGGTCTCATTCATTGGCTTCTTGAGCTACCTCCCCCTTTGCCCGCAGCCCGCTCTTTCTTTCTTTAAGGCTTTTATTTTCCCGCCTTTTCCTGCCTTGGGTAGCTTTCCCCTCTTTCACCCCGCCTAAGTCAGGAAGCAGATGTTTTAACTTGTGCGCCGTACTGTACAGTCGTTACAAACTGGGCAGAGTTTTAAATGTTATAATTCGGAGAGACAGGCCTTTTTTTCTGTCTGGTCCACGTTATGTCCTCCTGGCTTTCATTAGATCGCTGACCTGCAAGAGAAGTTACGGCCTCTCTGGTATTAGTGTGAGAGGGAAGGAGGTGTGTGTCCTTGCAGAGAAATGGGCCTGCCTATCCAGTGCTTTCAGCTGGCTCACTCCCTGAGCGCCTTTGCCCAGGTGGCCCCTAGCCACCACCATTCTTGGTTGTTTTCCCTCTTATCCACGCGGTTTCCTCCCCATGAAAGGCTGTTCCTTCCAAAATGGGGAGCAAACCTCACATCTTAGTCGCCATTGCCATCTACACCGTCTCTGTTGCTAACAGCTTCCTGAATGTGCTTTGTTCCTGTATTGCAGTGTTTCTCCAACTATTTGGTCTCAGAACTTCACACTCTTTAACAGATTATGGGAAGACTTCAAAGAGGTTGGTTTATGTGGGTTGTGAAAGTGAAAGTCTCTCAGTCATGTCTGACTTTTTGCGACCCCAAATTCTCCAGGCCAAAATACTGGAGTGGGTAGCCTTTCCCTTCTCCAGGGGATCTTCCCAACCCAGGGATGGAACCCAGGTCTTACGAATTGCAAGTGGATTCTTTCCCAGCTGAGCCACAAAGGGAAGCCCAAGAATATTGGAGTGGGTAACCCATCCCTTCTCTAGCGGATCTTCCCCCCCCCCCGACGCCGGAAATAGAATGGGGGTCTCTTGCATTGCAGGCAAATTCTTTACCAACTGAACTCTCAGGGAAGACATGTGGGTTATGACTATTAGTATTTACTGAACTTAGAACTTAAAATGGAGAAAGTTTTGACACAACACACAAGCACATATCCCACCATCCATCACATATCTTGTAGCCTCTGGGAAACTGCAGTTGTGAGAGACTGGACCTGAAAGTGCTTCCCTGGTGGCTTAGATGGTAAAGAAGGTGCCTGCAATGCGGGAGACCTGGGTTCCATCCCTGGGTTGGGAAGATCCCCTGGAGAACGGAATGGCAGCTCACCCCACTATTCTTGCCTGAAGAATCCCATAGAGAGGAGCCTGGCAGGCTAGAGTCCATGGGATCACAAAGAGTTGGACACAACTGAGCGACTTTCACATCTACTTGCTACCAATGTATTTCCAGGTGGACCAGCAGTAAAGAATCTGCCTGCCACTGCAGGTGATGCAAGAGATGAGGGTTTGATCCTTGGGTATGGAAGATCCCCTGAAGAAGGAAATGGCAGCCCACTGCCCTATTCTTGCCTGGAAAAATCCCATAGACAGAGGAGACTGACAGGCTACAGTCCCTGGGGTTGCAAATAGTTGGAGGCGACTGAGCATGTAGGCCACAGATATGAAAAAGGCAAATGATATTTAGTATAGTTTTGACCTTGGAAACTCCTTCGACAGGATTCTGGGGACACTTTCCAGACCACACTTTGAGAACCATTCCTTGCTCTGATACACTCAACTTTTAGAGATGAGGGGCCATCTGTTAGAATGCTTCTGGCATGTAGCACATTGCCAAGCAGATAGCAGTGACTCGAGAACTATTTAATTGAATGCGCTTTTATTTTACAAAAGGCCAAAAAAAAAAACATTTTACATCAGTCAGCATCAGCATCCATAGCAATTAAGTGATTTGACATGAATGGTGATAGTCTGTTGGTCTCTGTTGCAGAGACATTGTTTTGCTAATTTTATGTTTTCTAAAAAGCCTCTTGATGAAAGTGAAAGAGGAGAGTGAAAAAGTTGGCTTAAAGCTCAACATTCAGAAAACGAAGATCATGGCATCTGGTCCCATCACTTCATGGGAAATAGATGGGGAAACAGTGGAAACAGTGTCAGACTTTATTTNCTAAGTCAGAGACTATCTGAAGCACAACGCAAGAGTAGACAAACGTAGTGAGCGTGACCAAGTTTTGTGGTGCCAGATATTTGGTCAAACATCATGTCGCGTGTGTCTGTGTGTCTATTTTGGGACGAGATTAACATTTGATCAGGTAGACTGAGTAAAGGAGGTTGCCCTCCCTAATGTGGATGGGCTTCATCCAGTCAATGGAAGGCTTGAATAGAAGGTCTGAAACAGCTTGGGTCAGAGAGAACTTCACCTGCTTAATTGATTGAACTGGGACATTGGTCTTCTGCTCTTGGGCTGGATCCTGAAGGCACTGTGGCTGAGGCTGTTAGCTAACTACACATTGGGTGAGGGGAGGCAGGAGGCTCACTCTAAAAGGGAGACCTAGGCAAGTTACCAAACGCAAGTTCCAAGATCATGTGTCAGATGCACAGTAAGGTCAAATAAACGGAAACATTGGAGTTTTAAGCAGAGAAAGGTTTATCTCAAGGCCATGCCAGGAGAACAGGTGGCTCGTGCCACCAGATCCTGAACTCCCTGAAGGGTTTCAATAAATCATGTTTAAGGGTCAGGAGAGAGATGAGGGTCACAGGGGGTGTGATCACCTCGTGTGCATGTCTCTCATTGGTTGATGGTGATCAATCTTTAGGTGCCAGAAGGTCTGGGGCTACATGCTCATGATCATCAAATGGTTAATTTTTTCCATTTGGTGGAAGCGTTTAGCATCTGAAAAACTCAGGAAATAGTTTGAGATACTATTATCTGGTCCTTCAAAGAGGGCTACCTCACCTATATGGGGAGGGGTCTGTCCCAGGAAGGCCCCATAGGGTCCTGCATGGTTTCACATCCGTGGTGGCTAAAGTCCACACCTCGATCCACGGAGATTCCCTTTTTCTTATATTACTGGGAAGCATCTCCTTCATGGGTCCCATGACTCTCTTACTAAGGGGAAAACTTGGAAGAGGGAGGCTCTTGGGATCCCACGTCTGGCATTTGGTCTTGGGCCACATCTGGCATTTTTCCTCTCCCTCCTCCTCTGTCTTCACACTCAAGTCACTTCTTCCAATCTTGATGGCTTGCCTGGTGGTGGTCTGAACCGCTCGTCACCATGTCCTCCTCAGGTTGGGGTTACAGCACTTGTCCACTCACAGTACAGTTGTCAGGGGACATCAAGAGTGTCCTGACTAGGTCACCTGGGTTCCACATGCATTCCTCCCAATGCCAGTGGTATCACAGTAACCCTTCCTCTTATTGCCAAAGGGTTTGATCAGCTGGTTGTGAGACATCGTACCCATGGCTAAGCATTGATCTTTGTTTCTGGCAAGTTGGCAGCAGCTAGGTCAGTCTTGACAAGTGGAAATGTATGCCAGGGGTTAAAAATGACAGCCCTTGGGCCAAGTCTGGCTTGTAGCTTGTTTTTGTATGATCCTCATACTCTGGTGGCTCCGATGTTAAAAAATCTGGGTTTGATCTTTGGGTTGGGAAGATCCCCTACAGAAGGAAATGGCAACCCACTCCAATATTCTTGCCGGGGAAATCCCAAGGACGGAGGAACCTGGCAGGCTACAGTTCATGGGGTCGTAAAGAGTCAGACGTGAATGAGCAACTAACAGTTTCAGTTTCATATTAAGAATGAGTCTAAATGGCAACCCACTCCAGTATTCTTGCCTGGAGAATCCCATGGATGGAGGAGCCTGGTAGGCTACAGTCCATGGGGTCACAAAGAGTTGGACATGACTAAGCAACTTCACTTACATTTTTAAATGGTTGAAAAAATTCAAAAGATTAATATTTATTTGTGTATTACCCAACTCCATCTGCTGAATGTCTNGGAGAATCCCATGGATGGAGGAGCCTGGTAGGCTACAGTCCATGGGGTCACAAAGAGTTGGACATGACTAAGCAACTTCACTTACATTTTTAAATGGTTGAAAAAATTCAAAAGATTAATATTTATTTGTGTATTACCCAACTCCATCTGCTGAATGTCTGTTTCTTAAAAGCATGGACTTGTCTATTTTATTCATGCCGGGACAGTCTCTCGCAAAAGCATGTAATAAAATGTGAATCTATGGAAACTTTGTGCATTGCTGGTGCGAATTTAAAACAGTGCAGCCACTGTGGAAAACAATTCAACCCTTCCTCAATAAACTTAACATAGAATTATATAGGACATCAACATAGAAATGCCCAGCAAGTCTACTCCTGGTGTAGATACTCCAAAAATTGAAAACAGCGTTCAAAGGAAAACTTGGACATGAATGTTTACAGCAACATTATTCACAATAGATAAAGGTGGAACAACCCAGATATTCATTAACTGATGGCTGGGTAAATAAAATATGATATTATTCATACAGCTGAATATTATTCAGCCATAAAAAGGAATGAATCACTACCACACGGATGAATCTTGAAAACATCATACTAAGTGAAACAAGCCAGACATAAAAGACCACACGATTCCATTAATGTGAAATATCTAAATAGGTAACACTACAGGGACAGAAAGGAGACTGTGGCCACCGGGGGCTGCTGGGGAAGGCCTGCTCAATGGGTATGAGGTTTCTTTTGCGGTGAAGAAAATGTGCTGGAAAGAGGAACACAAAAAGGAAAGAGGTCGTAGTGATGGCTACACAACAACATTGTGAGTGTATTAAGCGTCCCTGAATGACACACTTTAAAACAGTCAAAATGGTAAATAGTATGTTACACACATTTTACCACAATAAAAAGAGGTCATAAAAATAGGAAAAAAATTTAGTGTATTGCTGAATGTTGGGACATCTGCATGGTTTCCAAATTTTCATTATGAAAACTAACCCTGAGATGAAAATCTTTGTATATTTTAGTTAGTGTTGGTCGCTCAGTCGTGCCCGACTCTTTGCGACCCCATGGACTGCAGTCCACCAGGCTCCTCTGTCCACGTTTTGGTTAGGACAAATTTTTGATTTGTTTTGAATCACTGAGTCAAAAAACATGAAAACCTTTAGGGACTTGACNGTTGGTCGCTCAGTCGTGCCCGACTCTTTGCGACCCCATGGACTGCAGTCCACCAGGCTCCTCTGTCCACGTTTTGGTTAGGACAAATTTTTGATTTGTTTTGAATCACTGAGTCAAAAAACATGAAAACCTTTAGGGACTTGACAGACATGATCAAAATACCCTTTGGAAAGCTGTACTGATTATATTCTTCTTATTCATTCAATACGAAGCATGTGCAGAATTTATACTCTCTTCTAAAGCTGGGAGTACACTGAAGAATAAGCCACAGTTCTCAGGGGATTGAAATTTAACTGGGTGATGCAGTATGTTAGTAGCCAGTAACAGTAAGGGATAAGAGAGGGAAGTTTAGGGTGACACTGAAACAAAGGGGCTTAATTTACTCTTGGTTTGGAAGGGAGGTGATATTTGGCAGATCTAGGGGTTTTCTCAGCCCGAATCAGCCAATGTCACCAATTCTGAACATTATTTTAAAAAAGAAGTTGTAATTTTCTAGATTTTTCTAGATTAAGATTTTTACTTCTTTAACCTTATATATATTTGATTTCTAGTGAAGATGAAGTTTCCCCCCATGTTTATTGACCGTTTCTATATATTCTCTAACCCATTTTTTTCCATTCACGTGTAAACATTTTTCTCACAAGTTTGAAGAGTTCTTTATGTAGTAAGGATACCTCTATTCCAGTTATTTTCATGGCAAATATATTCTGCTACTTTGTAATCTGTCTTCAAACCTTGTGTAGGTTAGTTTTTAAAGATAGCTTTATTGAGGCATAATTTCAGTTCAGTTCAGTTCAGTTGCTCAGTCGTTTTCGACTCTTTGACCCCATGAATCGCAGCATGCCAGGCCTCCCTGTCCATCATCAACTCCTGGAGTTCACTCAGACTCACATCCATCGAGTCAGTGATGCCATCCAGCCATCTCCATACCATAAAATACCCCCATAGTAAATGTACAATTCAACAATTTTTAATAAAACTTAAAATGTACAATTTAATTATTTTTATGTATATACATTGGGCTTTACTGGTGACTCATCCGGTAAGGAATCTGTCTGCAATACGGGAGACCCTAGTTTGATCCCTGGGTCAGGAAGATCCCCAGGAGAAGGGAATGGCTATCCATCCCAGTATTCTTGCCGGGAGAATCCCATGGACAGAGGAGCCTGACAGGCTACAGTTCATGGGATTGCAAAGAGTCAGAAACGACTTCTCTCTCTCTCTGTCTCTCTCTATATATATAGAAGTGAAAGAAGTGAAGTTGCTCAGTCATGTCCGACTCTTTGCAACCCCATGGACTGCAGCCTACCAGGCTCCTCTGTCCATGGGATTTTACAGGCAAGAGTACTGGAGTGGGGTGCCATTTCCTTCTCCAGAGGATCTTCCCAACCCAGGGATCGAACCTGGGTCTCCCACACTGTAGGCAGATGCTTTACCATCTGAGCCACCATAAATATATATATATATGTATGCACAGATATATATAGGGCATAAAATATATAGTAACTATAGAATTGTGCAGGATGTTTTAAAAATATGTATATATCTTTCATTTATATGGTCACAGTGTTTTTGTTATTATTTTTGAGCTCACACTAGAGATGAAAAATACCAGGAAAAAAACTTCAACATTCTTTCTGGAACCATATTTCATAATCCATTGTTATTTACTTTCCTGTCTGGAACATGAGCGGAGACACATAGCTATGAGGGAAAAAAAAAAATCACATTAGATTTTTTTTCACATGTAGAGACCTCAGGTATGAAAAGCAAAAACGTAGAGGTTTAATTGTTCAGCTCATGGCTGCTGTGCCGCAACTCTAACTTGGTGAACAGGCACCCACAGGTATGTGGGAGGGTCAGATGACTCGGAAGCCCTGGGTGGGAAGTTGCCGCGGTTACCCCGTTCTGATTTAGGGCAAGATGACCTCTGTTTCAGCATTGTTTTGACTTCCCTCCCTCTCCTGTGCACCTTTCCCGTTCTCTTTTCCCTTTCTTTCAGTCTGAGTCTTTCTAGAATCCGCTGGGCTTTGTGATAACTGTTGGAGAGGAATGACTTCTGGATGATTTCCGCTTTTAGAGGGCATTTCAGCTCAAGTCCTGGCCTGGATGATCAGACCATAATCAGCTCCAGGCCTGCGCTTTGCATCTCCTCCCTCCTCTCCTGGGGTTTCGTCCTTCTTTGCCCCATCCTGCCACACCACTGAGGGTGTGGGCTACCCAGGTCTGCTTTTGCTTCCTGGTCTTTCACTCTGTGAAGTCAGTATCATTCTCTCTTTTTTCAGTTGAGGAAGCTAAGAGGAGAGACAAGGTGGGGCTGGGGAGGGACTCCCCTGGTGGTCTAGTGCTTTAAAATGCCACATTTCCACAGCAGCGGGCACAGATTCCACCCTGAGCAGGAAATTAAGACCCCACATGCCACACAATGTGACCAAAGGAAAAAAGAGAGAGAATTCAAGGGATTTCACCAAGACCCACAGGTTAAAGCAGGGCAGACATTGTCTTTTGTTCTTGCTCATGCCCTGTTTGGGAAATCCCCTGTTTTCCATGTCTTGGTTAGAGGCAGAGCCTGTCTCACAGTATAGATACTTGCTCTCCCAGTCTCCCTTGCAGTGAAGGTGAGGACCTGTGACCTAAGCTTCACCAATCACACGCCCCTTTTCCAGGGTTAGACAGCAGGCTGGAACCACACAGGAGCAGTGGCAGTGCTGGTCACAAGAGTGGCACAGACCAGTGCCCAGCCACCAGGCAGCGCTCCAGAAGGAGTGGCTCCTCTGCTGGAAGTGAGGCCTGGAACCTGGGGTTTAAACCCTCAGCATCATGGGAGTCTTGGAAGTGACTGAGGTCCTCAGGGCTGGGCTATGAACTGTCACGTCTTTTTAAATATTTATTTTTGTTTTTATTTATTTACTGATTGGACTGTGCCAGGTCTTACTTGCCGCATGCAGGATCTTTAGTTATGGCACGTGAACTCTTAGTTGCAGCATGTGGGATCTAATACCCTGATCAGAGATCAAACCAGGGCCACCTGCATTGGGAGTGTGGAGTCTTAGCCACTGGACCACCAGGGAAGGCCCTGAACTGTTATCTTTCAATGGGCCACATAATTCTGGGTAATGAGCCTTTTAATGTCAACCTCAACAGACTGGGAATCAGAGTACTTTTCCCCCAAATTTTTGGGATTACCTAAGTGCCCCAATATGCAAATACAATTCTGGGCAAAGGGGAAGGAGGTGGGCCTCCACATATAATGAAGGTTATATTTTTTTCCACCCACATAGACAAGAATTCAGAGCCAGATAAAGAATCCACCTGCAACGCGGGAGACCTGCGTTCGATCCCTAGGCTGGAAAGATCCCCCAAAGGAGGGCATGCTACCCACTCCAATAGTCTTGCCTGGAGAATCCCCATGGACAGAGGAGTCTGGTGGGCTACAGTACCTGGGGTCGCAGAGTTGGACACGACTGAGTGACTAAGCACACACACAAACAAATAAAACATCATGCCTTGGGTCTAAGTGGTACGGAGAAGAAAACATTAGCTGTATATGGGAAATAACTCACATGTTTTAATTGTATTTAGATCTCTATTTTCTCCTACCATCATAATCATAGTCATAATGATTGATTATTCATACTGAGAAGGAACACCTGGTCTGGATCTGAAACTTCTATGGCCACTCATTAAGGCATCCTCTAATTCTATCGAGTGATACTGAGCTGAAAGACAGGGTCTATGAAGGAGCCAGATAGCATCCATCCTTCCACTTCACCCCCGGCTTGACCACATTTCTGACACCAGCCCACTTTAGGAATGCAATGGACAGTTCACTGGGAAATCCAGAAAGAGCTGGGGACATGAGAGGGAAGGACAGGGCTGCTGATAATAAGCACATGTCTCAAAGCCTACAGATCTATATGGAATAAGCTCTCAGACCTGAGATCTTGAGGATGAGAGAGAAGAAGTACAGGAAAGCCCTGTGGGAGGCACAAAGAAACAAGAACCCCCACAAAAGAACTCTCTTTGGTGTCTGAAGTGATCACAAGAGTGGTGTAAGAATTTAGTTGGAGCCAAAAAAACTAACAAAAACTTGGAGAATGCAAATAATTAAGTGCTCATTGCCATAGGAATTGCTAGTACTTAACTATCCTAAAAAGGTCCCAAGACATTTACCCCTATCTGACAGATGAGAACACAGGTCCATCGAGAGGTAAGCCCATTTCCAGTTAGTGATAACATCAGCATGGAAATGGGAATGTTGACTTCTTTCTAGGGTGATTATGCAATATTACTGCTGTTTCTGGTTAACTGAATGTCCTAATTACTTGTTCTTGTTCACTGATATCACACAAGAGCATCAGGCTTGTTGGGAGATTATGGAGCTTATATAACATTTTATAGAAAAACCCAAACGGACTTTTTGGCCAACCCAAGATTAAGTGTCATGGAAGATGGAGTGAACTTTGGAGTCAGAGGTTGCTTTGAATCCTTATCTCAGTCACTTTCTAGCTCTGGTTAGGAACCCTTGGGGGTAATTTACTTAGTTCCCCTGAACATCAACTTTCTCATCCAAAGATAAGAAACTTTTATCCCTGATAGGATTTCATAACAATTAGATGTAGTAATAATGTAAAGTGTCTTGCACATAGATGATCAATAAATGGTATATTAATGTTAATAGTTTCATTTCTTATCCATGATTAAAAGTTATTCTCAGTAAGAGAATACTGGGACTTTTCTAGTGGTCCAGTGGCTTGGGGCTCTGTGTTCCCAATGCAGGGGGTTATATCTGTGGTCAGGGAACTAGATCCCACATGCTGAAACTAAGACCCAAGACAACAAAATAAATAAATAGATAGATATTAAAAAAAAGAAAAAAAGAGTACTTAGTTCAGTACCAGATATTAATGTAGTTTTATTTCTGCTGGGAGGGACCCAAGGTCAAGAAACAATGGGTATTAAAAAAATAAAAGATGAGGGACTTCCCTGGTGCTTCGGTGGTTAAGACTCTGTGCTTCCACTGCAGGGGACATGGGTTCAATACCTGGTTGGGGAACTGAGATCCCACATGCTGCGCAATGCAGTCAAAAAAAGAAAAAAGGTATACCCTACATTTGAAAACAGAACAACAACAACAACAACAAAAAA
The DNA here is from genome assembly GCA_006410875.1 of Neotragus pygmaeus. Taxonomy (NCBI): domain Eukaryota; kingdom Metazoa; phylum Chordata; class Mammalia; order Artiodactyla; family Bovidae; genus Neotragus; species Neotragus pygmaeus. The sequence goes on from SJYV01030222.1 coordinate 171,441, forward strand.
CGGAAAATTAAGGTGAAAACTTAAATATTTACAAAATTGGAGAGCATAGTCAAGGCTGCTGTGTTTGGATGTTTAGGTTGTATATCACTCAACACAGGGGTATAGTTTACATACTATAATGTAGATGGTGGCCTCTGGATTTGTTCAGTGTACAAACTGAACCACCATGTGTGGTAGCTCTCAGTATAATAGGTAATTAATAACCTATTAATTCAATGAGTTAATTGGATATTTTATAAAAAGAGACCAGAAAGCAATTAAAGATGTCTTCAGATTTTATGATTGCAAGGGCCTTTGGGGATCATCTAGTTCAAATTCCTCATTTTTCAGATGAGGAAACAAATCCAGAGAGAGAGAGAGACATGCCTCATCCCAGGCAGAACTGGGACAAGAATCACGCCTTTGTTTCTTTGCTGGTTGCCCTTCCTATTGATGAAGAATTTTTTTTGTTGGTAAAAGCTAATCTTAAACTTCCATAGAGAAGAAGGGTTTATAGCTCCTTTGCTTCTTTTTAATCTTTGTCAGGAGCAGACTCAGGATGGCTATGCAGAAATTTGTTCAGTTTTGAGTCTTTGCAAGTTTTCTCACAATTCCTGTTGAGCAACACCCTCAAAAACATTTTGTTTGCTTCTGCTTTGACTTGATACTGGCTAGCAAGCTGTGTGGTTTAGTAATACCCTCAATCAGGTTGCTAGCTTGGTAGTAATCTGAGAACAGTATTTCTGAAGGCCAGCTGAACTCCTTTGAAGTTTGCTATGGAGAGTTGACAAACTGCTGCAAATTACAATTCAGAATCAAACAGGCAGAGCCTAGTGGGGCCTACGGGAGGCTGCAGGAAAGCTGATATTGGGCAGGCAGTAAACTGCTTGGACTTCAAATTAATAACTGGTTATGCATTGCCAATTTATTTTTTCTATGCTCCACTGCCAGAAATCAGTCGGTAAGTGGATAGGCTGGAGACAATATGCCACTAGGTGCCATAGGGGTGCCAGCAAGGCTAATCGGTCGCTATTAGTGGGATAGACACGAGGAATTCAGAGGGCGGGAAAAGTCCTGAGGGCTGGTGCCTTGGGGAGGGGCCTGTGTGCAGGACCTGAACCTGAGCCACACTGAGAACATTGGGTAGGCTTGAAGCCGAGGAGGTAGAAAAGGTGAGATGGGGAATGTGTTCTGGGTGGGGGAAGTGACAAGCTCAAAGGCTTAGAGGAAGAAACACATAAGATGTGTTTGGGAAATGAAATATGGATCGATTTAACTGGGACAGTGAGAAATTGTGAAGGGAAGCTTGGTCTAGCTTGGTAGGTTCTTAACCTCCAAACTATGGGGCTTTAGCTTTCAGTTCAGTTCAGTTGCTCAGTCATGTCTGACTCTTTGAGACCCCACGGACTGCAGCAGTCCAGGCCTCCCTGTCCACCACCAACTCCCGGAGTTTACTCAAACTCATGTCCAGTGAGTCAGTGATGCCATCAAACCATCTCATTCTCTGTCATCCCCTTCTCTTCCTGCCTTGTCTTTCCCAGCATCCGAGTCTTTTCCAATGAGTCAGTTCTTTGCATCAGGTGGCCAAAGTATTGGAGTTTCAACCTCAGCATCAGTCCTTCCAATGAACACCCAGGACTGATTTCCTCTAGGATGGGCTTGTTGTATCTCCTTGCAGTCCAAGGGACTCTCAAGAGTCTTCTCCAACACCACAGTTCAAAAGCATTAATTCTTCAGTGCTCAGCTTTCTTTATAGTCCAACTCTCATATCCATACATGACTATTGGAAAAACCATAGCCTTGACTAGGTGGACCTTTGTTGGCAAAGTAATGTCTCTGCTTTTTAATATGCTTTTCTTCCAAGGAGCAAGCTTCTTTTAATTTCATGGTTGCAGTCGCCATCTGGAGTGATTTTGGAGCCCCCAGAATAACTTTACACTGAAGATAAAGAAGACCTATGAGTGGCTGGCTTGGCGGGTAAAGATTCTGCCTGCATTGCAGAGGACACAGGAGACAAAGTTTCGATTAGTTTGGGGAAGATCCCCTGGAGGCGGGCATGATGACCCACTCCACTGTTCTTGCCTGGGAAAGCCCATGGGCAGGGAGCCTGCCGGGGTACAGTCCATGGGGTCACAAAGAGTCAGACTCGACTGAGCACACGGCGCACATGAAAGGTTTCTGAGATGCAGGCAGCGCTGATCAGTAACTTCCATTTAGTCTTTGAGTCTTTTACCTAAACAGAGGTAGAAGAATGAGAAGGGATGCACCGTGACCAAGAGGGTAGCCTGTGCTGGTCATCTGCCTGTTGCTTTCTGTCCTTATCTGCCCTTCTGTGCTCTGCTATATATTGGTAAGAGAGAAATTATATTTTCCAGATTCCCAAGCTGGCTGGCTTCTGTTTAGGTTTTGTCAACGTAAGGCACTGCAAGATGAAAAGGAGAGAGAACTGACTGCCTTTCTGACTCTGGTTTCCTGTGGCGTCAGCGAGGGCAGAACAGCCGAGGAGACTGTTGGTGGTGGCAACAGAGTTGGCTCTGGTGACAGCGGCAGCAGTGAGTCAGCTGGTGGCTGCGGACAAGGGAGCAGCAGCCTGGAGGTGTGGGCTCCCGGCTCCCGCTCACACCCTGGGCTCCCGCTCACACCCTGGGCTCCAACAGCCAACAGGCGCCTCAGGGTGCCTGGCTCCCTGGGTTTTAGGGAACACTTTTGCCCCTCTAGCCCAGGGTGGTGATGCTTTCCTGAAGTTAATAATCTTTGAGAAATCACCCCTTTCCTCTTTTTTCCCCTCCATCTCTTCTAATGCTCTTGTAGCCATTTCCTTTATTAATTACTTCTGTTTGAAATGCTTAAAACTGGTTTTCTTTCCTTTAATTAGATCCTGAACCAAGAATTTTCTGATGTTCAAGCTGGGTTTAGAAAAGGCAGAGGAACCAGAGATCATATTGCCAACATCCATCGGATCATAGAAAAAGTAAGAGAATGTCAGAAAAACATCTACTTCTGCTTCTTTGCCTATGCTAAAACCTTTGACTGTGTGGTTCACAACAAACGGGAAAATTCTTAAAAGATGGCAATACCAGACCACCTTACCTGCCTCCTGTGTGGAGAAACCTATATGCAGAGAAACCTTATGCAGGTCAGGAAGCAACAGTTAGAAACGGACATGAAACAACAGACTGGTTCAAAATTGAGGAAGCAGTACGTGAAGGCTGTAATGACACCCTGTATTGTCACCCTGCTTATTTAACTTCAATGCAGAGTACATCATGTGAAATGCCAGGCTGAATGAAGCACAAGCTGGAATCAAGATTGCCGGGAGAAATATCAATAACTTCAGATATGCAGATGACACCACCCTTATGGCAGAAAGCAAAGAGGAACTAAAGAGCCTCTTGAAGGTCAAAGAGGAGATTGAAAAAGCTGGCTTAAAATTCAACATTCAGAAAACTAAGATCATGGCATATGGTCTCTTCACTTCATGGCAAATGGAAGGGGAAAAAGTGGAAGCAGATTTTATTTTCTTGGGCTCCAAAATCATTACAGATGGTGACTGCAGCCATGAAATTAAAAGATATTTGCTCATTGCAAGAAAAGCTATGACCAACCTAGACAGCATATTAAAAAGCAGAGACATTACTTTGCCAACAAAGTCCCTCTAGTCAAAGCTTTGTTTTTTCCAGTAATCACGTAATGGATGTGAGAGTTGGGCCATAAAGAAGGCTGAGAGGGAACAAACTGATGCTTTTGAACTGTGGTGCTGGAGAAGACTCTTGAGAGTCCCTTGGACTGCAAGGAGATCCAACCAGTCCATCCTAAAGGAAATCAGTCCTGAATATTCATCAGAAGAACTGATGCTGAAGCTGAAACTCCAATACTTTGGCCACTTGATATGAAGAACCGATTCATTAGAAAAGACCCTGATTCTGGGAAAGATTGAAGGCAGGAAGAGAAGGGGATGACAGAGGACAAGATGATTGGATGGCATCACTGACTCAACAGACATGAGTTTGAGCAGCTCTGGGAGATGGTGATGGACAGGGAGGCCTGGGGTGCTGCAGTCCACGGGGTTGCAAAGAGTTGGACATGATTGAGAGACTGAAAAACAACATATAGCACCTAGCATACTTTTTTTGGAGAAGGAAATGCATTCCACTTCAGTACTCTTGCCTGGAAAATCCCATGGACGGAGAAGCCTGGTAGGCTGTAATCCATGGGGTCATTAAGAGTCGGACACGACTGAACGGCTTCACTTTCACTTTTCACTTTCATGCATTGGAGAAGGACATGGCAACCCACTCCAGTGTTCTTGCCTGGAGAATCCCAGGGATGGGGGAGCCTGATGGGCTGCCTTCTATGGGGTCGCACAGAGTCAGAAGCGACTTAGCAGCAGCAGCATACTTTATTTACTTGGTTTCTAGGACACTACACAGCTCAAAACATTTCCTTAGTGATAATTTCTATACCATGTTTTATTTTTTGTTTTTCTTTGTTTGTTTTTGGTCTTACTGAACCATGTCTTATAACATCAGCTTTATTGTGTTATTGTGTTAAGCAGGTCCAGGCTTGCACAGTCCTTTGAAGAATAAAGCTTAGAGCAACTGCAGGGTCAGTTGCAAAGCCAACACTCCAAATAGAGAGAGATCTTAGTGAAAATATCAGTTTACCTTGAATATCTTCCTAATCATATAAGCAACATTTTCTGGCCAACATTAGGTATATTAGGTTCACAATCTCTTAGCTACTTCATTGTGGTTAAAATTTTGTCTATAATTTGATCACCTCAAACTTAAACATTTTGTGCATCAAAGAACACAGTGAACAGAGAGAAAAAGCAACCTATGCAATGGGAGAAATTATTTAAAAGTCATATGTCTGATAAAGGATTAATATCTAGAATAAATAAAGAATTCTTAAAACAAACAAAAGCCCCTAAATACTCTGATAATAAATAGGGAAAAAACTTCACTAAATATTTCACTGAAGGTGACATTCAAGTGGCCAGCAAGCACATGAAAAGATAGTCAACATCACTAGTCACCAGGTTTGTCCTTTATAATTATGGATATTTATTATTTGTTTTGATGTAAGTTGAATTAGTCACTGTTGAATAGAAATTATGTGACTATTGATTAATCGGTTAGATTTGGGGAATAGAAGTCTTGGAAATATGTTCATCAAAATGAAAAGAGGGAATCCTATAATTGTTGCAGAGAAATGCAAATCAAAATCACAATGACATATCATCTCACGTTCATTAGAAAGGCTACTAAAACCCAGAAAATAAGATGGTTTAGTGAGGATATGGTGAAATAGGAACCCTTGTACACTGTTGTCAAGATTGTGCAATGGTGCGATCACAATGGAAAACAGTATGGAAGATCCTCAAAAAATTAAAAGTGGAACTGGGTGTATATATCCTAGATAATTGAAATCAGAGTCTCAAAGAAATACATGCATACAACCATATTTATAGCAGCATTATTCACAATTGCCAAGAGGTAAAGCACCCCAAATGTCTGTCAACAGATGAGTAAGATATAGCAGGAAGAAATAAGAGATAGAGAAAATATAGTATATACATATAATGGAATATTATTTAGCCTTAAAGAGGAAAGAAATCTTGTCACAGGCCACAACATGGGTGAAAGTTGAGGATGTTAAGCTAAATGAAATAAACCATCATAAAAAGATAAAACTGTATGATTTCACACGTGTGAAGTAGATTCATGGGGTGCCAGGGGCTGGTGAGCAGGGCAAAAGGTGAGAGCTTTGTTAAATGAGTATAGGATTCCAGATTTACGAGCTGAAAAAGTTCTGGAAATCTGTTTCACAGCAATGTGAATATACTTAATGTGACTAAACTGTACACTTAAAGATGGTTAAGACAGAAAATCTTCTGTTAGGTGTTTTTTACTGCCTTCATTTTGCTCTATTTCAAGGATTTTGCGGGGGAGTCACTAATTCAATCTTTACTCAAATGTAATCTTGAACTTAAATGTCTTGATAATACTTCCTGTTACTAGATGGCCATGCTAAATTCCATCACAAATAGTATAAACCAGTAATCATTCAATCAACAAGGGTTTCGGTTCAGTTCAGTCTGCACCACGCCAGGCCTCCCTGTCCATCACCAACTCCCAGAGTTTACCCAAACTCATGTCCATTGAGTCGGTAATGCCATCCAACCATCTCGTTCTCTGTTGTTCCCTTCTCCTCTTGCCCTCAATGAACAAGGGTTTAGAGAGCTTCTTTCTGGTATGCATGGTGGGCATCTGTTAGGTTCTGGAGTTACAGAACTGAGTAAACCAATTTTGTCCAGGAACTTGCAGGCTTACCCTGTAGTGCTGGCTGATTCTGTTAGAAGCAAATCGGTACAGGCCATCACTGACACATTCCTGGAGATCTGAATCACGTCCACTCCCTCTGTTGTGTTCAACTGCTGAAAGAGTCCTGGGGTCTAAATAGAACTTTCACCGGTCAGGGTACCTGGGTGACACTCTTCTAAGGCCCAAGAAATTTAGGACAAGACTGACTTCTTTTGGAATGTTCTGAGTTCCTCCTATATCCATCAGATAAGTCTGTTCAGAATGATTCTTTCCAAATATGTGACCAGTTGAACCTGGTATTCCCCACAATCTTCTGGTTTCATGGTCTGTCTTTGGATCAGCAAGAATTGCCTGAATAGCCACTCTGGCTGCCTTCATTTCTGTCTGCAGCTCTCCGAGTTCTTCTATTTGCAGCAGAACTTGAGCAGCTTCACAGAGAACTGCATTTCCTGTGTCAAAACCAAGAATATGCTCGTCTGAAGCATCAGGCAAGCCTCCTTTTGTTTGGTTTGTCCCAGCAACTACATCCTGTGTCAGGAGCTCCTGGACCACAGTGAGAATTGCCTTAACCATCACCTGAACTTTAATCATTATCAGGTGGTCACCATGACACTGAATCTGAAGAAGGGTAGCAAGCCTTTACCCCAGCCTTCCAAGCAGGATTATTTACATCCAAACTGATCCAGGGCTCTGCAGTTTTAGTTGCACCGTCTACATGTTTGGGCTTCTCTGGTGGCTCAGAGAGTAAAGCGTCTGCCTGCAATGCAGGAGACCTGGGTTCGATCCCTCGGTCGGGAAGATGCACTGGAGAAGGCAATGGCATCCTACTCCAGTATTCTTGCCTGGAGAATGCCATGGATGGAGGAGCCTGGTAGGCTACAGTCCACGGGGTCACAAAGAGTCAAACGTGACTGAGCAACTTCACTTTCTTTTTTTCTACATGTTTTGCATTTTCAGGTCCCAAGTCCTTATAGTTTTCAGCATTATCTGCATAATGAAGTCTCATAGCTGAACCAAGAAGCCAGGCAATTGTTACCTGGAGATCTTGAATCTGGAAAAAACAGTTCCTGTCTGTGAGATATCTTTTGAAGAACTTAACGAGTCACTGCTGTGAATGTTTCATAAAGTCTTTCTGTCTTCAGTCTTATCTGCTGGTATCTGATTTTCTGGTCTTCAAGCCAAACCATGGTTTCTAATTCTATTTCATCTTTGCATTGTGGCTGGCAGGGTTGCAGTGGTCCTGGCCCCCCAGGCTGCGGCCAGGAGGGGTAAGGGGAGGAGGAGTGGTGATGCAGGCACCAGCAGCATGGTGCTCTAGCCTGGTGGCTCTTTGGCCTTCGCAACTCCCGTGACCTTACTTCTGTTCCACCTAAGCACCCACTGCCATGGCCACACCCTGGACCTTGTGTCATCACCACACCCTCTCATCCTTCACAATCATTGATTTATTTATTTTTACCCAGTTGCTCCCATGACACCTGTTCTGCAAACTGGTNCCGTGACCTTACTTCTGTTCCACCTAAGCACCCACTGCCATGGCCACACCCTGGACCTTGTGTCATCACCACACCCTCTCATCCTTCACAATCATTGATTTATTTATTTTTACCCAGTTGCTCCCATGACACCTGTTCTGCAAACTGGTTAAAACTGCCAAGATCCTGGCCTCTCCGCTGTCTCCCTTTCTCTTCACTTTCCTGTTCTAAGCTCCTCTCCTGCCCATTAAAGGCCGAATGCCTTCAGCACATCTTTACCGATCACTCCTCTTGGGCGCCACTGTCCTCTCACACCTGATGCTGTTGATATTTGTGCCATAACAAGGTCATTCTCTCTCTCTCTCAGCTGGGTGTTTGTTGCCTGGCAACCTTTCCATATCTTCCCGATCAGCTTTCTCTTTCATACTTTAAACCTTCTTCATTCTCCTTGAATGTCTTCTTCTATAGAACAG